>WNKI01000004.1:0-14478 GCA_015350385.1 Aculops lycopersici | reverse complement strand
CTAAAGTATACTACGTTCGTACTACTACTAGTCGTCGTCTACTACTACTACTACGTACGTTCGTCTTCGTTGTTAGTCGTCTACGTAGTATCGTAGTCGTTCTTCTCTCTCTCTCTCTCTCTCTCTCTCTCTCTCTCTCTCTCTGCGTCTAGTTGGCTGGCGCCTTCTCTATTGGATAAATTGCGTGTAAGAATGGTATACATTCACCTGCTTTTCAGAGGTCCACCTGCCACTCTGATGACATAGCACACAAGTCGTCGTTGTGGTCTTCGCTACTTGTGGTTGTTGCCCGGAACTCGATCAAGACTGAGTAAAGTCAACTCAAAGTTCCTGAGGTTCCATTTCTTGTTGCCAACCAAGAGACTTGCTTCCACTTTGTCCATTCATCATCGTTTTTGCAGCTGCACGTTCCGAGATAACGCCGCAGAGTGGCCTTCGCCAGGTTACCTGCTGCACCCTTAATGACTCTTGCTCAGGTGGCAGTGGTGGTAGGTGATATTTGTGGTGGGCCAACGCACTACGTCAGTAACTACGACAACACAAACCCCTCTCACCTTTGTTGTAACTCTCGCCTTTTAGCTAGCTCATTCGCCCATCGAGTCATCATCAGTTAGCTAGCTAGCGAGCAAGCAACTCGCGAAGATAGACTCGAGAGTTC
Organism: Aculops lycopersici; assembly: GCA_015350385.1. Taxonomy (NCBI): domain Eukaryota; kingdom Metazoa; phylum Arthropoda; class Arachnida; order Trombidiformes; family Eriophyidae; genus Aculops; species Aculops lycopersici. The sequence continues at coordinate 13,820 of WNKI01000004.1, read as the reverse complement.
CATTGGCGCGAGTGGCAACTTCTCGGTCGCTAGGCGCTTGATCCTGTTGTGTTGTCCCCGAGCTCTCGCGTCGCTTTTGCTTTCGATGCCTCGGCCGCCGCAGCCACCACTACCACCGCTACCTTGGCCAGTAGTTCGCCTGCCTGTCGCCAATCGATCCACCTGCCAACCCAACTAGCTACCTAACCGACTAGCCAGGTAACTGCCGAAACCGAGCTCTTTACTTAGCAGTCAGTTTCCGGTCGGCCCAGCGGCTGCTGGCCGGAATACAGGAGCCTCTCGGTTTTTCCTTTATCGCGCCTACTAATCGGCTACCATCGCACAGCACCCGAGGCCAGCTGGCGCCTCGATAGCTGCGCGGCCAGTAGTTACATGTCCAATAGAATAGACCTTAAACTGATATGAGCGAAGTCTCCGCAGTTGCAGTGTCGGGGAACCTCAATGATCCTCGGCATTGAGGATCTCACCAGTCGGCCACTTGGAATCCATCAGCATGCTGAGTTACGCCTCCATCGGCTGCGATGGATGTAAACAGATTTGGGCCGCCCACGATGTTGTTATTATTGTCGGCTTGCTCTTATTACGGTGCGTGGATTGAGTTGTCGGCGGCGTCGACGAGTTGATTCAGGCGGCAGGTGGTTTCAGGGCTAGAGAGGAGCGAGTGAAAGCACGTGAGCTTCCTAGTGTGTCGCATCGCAACCACAACTCCCACCGCCGCTGCTTACCTGGTGCTTCAGAGAGGTGGAGCTTGAGTTAAGTTTGAATAATTTGGCCCAACTTTGGGCCCAAGTAGAAGGTTACACAGAAGCCACTGGCTTGGACAAATTTGGCGCTCGAATTACTCGAATGCACGCACCAACTTTTGTCAGATGATAGAGTCTGGAGCAAAAGTGAACTCCAGTTCCATCTACAGCTGGTCTCAATAATTGCCTTACACTTGGCAGTTGCAGGAGAGATCTGCGAGCTGGAAAGACTGCAGTGTTGAGCGGCTGTCCTGCGTTTTTTCTCGCAGGCCGGATCGAGTGTAAAGGTATTATTGGGACTAGTTGTGGTTGACATGCGAACATATTTTTCCCACCTTGTAGTGCTCATTTTGCTATTTTCAATGAGAGTAGTGGAAACCGTGAAAAGTTTCAAGGGCACCATCAAACGAGACGAGGGTGAGGAACTCAGAGGAAAGCCTAAGTTGAGTTCATAATGAAAGTGTTATTGTGGTATGAGCAGCATGTTAATGTTCTCCCTTTCTTTTTTCGATATCAAACGAGGCTCTATTTTTTCTGTCTACTGTGCCATCCTAGTTACCAATAGACCAACACCTCAGAGAGCGAGCAGCCCATTCAAATAGCCAGCAAGCGAGTGAGTTACTTGGACCCTTCCGCCACTTTGAGCTATTAGAAACCGGAACTTGTGCACTCTAACGAGCGTTGAGTCTCGCTTAGTTTTGTCAGGTTCAAATACCACTACTAGCTGGCCGCCCAAGTGGTGGCTGCAAAATAATGCCCCACTCGCCGCTGTCAAGATGTGGACGAGTCAGCAACTTCCGGTTGGTCTAGCCGGCTGCAGCTGCTGTAGTTGTAACTGGGTCTTTCCGCTTCATGTGCCAACTAGTCGCTTGGCTGGCCGACGATTGGCTCCCAGTGAAGTTGACGACACAGAGAAGAATTTTACAGGAGAATAGTTTACAAATGCGATGGAGTAACTAGAGTGGCAATGGGAAAACTAAAGCTCGTTCGCGCCAAGCCTAAGTTTCGCCAACAACTAGCTACAGTCTGAACTGACCTCCAAAGTTGCAGTCTGCCAGCCAGCCAGTCAGCAAGCCAAAGGGAGAGTGTAGTGTAAACACATCAGCCAGCCGACCAACCGGCTAACCGAATAGCGGACCAACCCACCGATAGTTCGACTAACTGACTGGCTTGCCGTGACCCCGATATTGAATTAATTCAGTTCTGGCGGAAGTTGCGGCGGCGGCGGCGGCGTCAGCCAAAGACGCGACTGTGTGTAACTTCTTCTCACTTCAACTCTTTCTCTTCATGGCCAATGAAACTTGGTGCTGAAAAGTAAGACTGTGATTTCTTCTCCGGTTCGCTTGGCCTCGTAGTCAACCAAGAGGTTTGGCGCTTTAATTTTGCACGGACAAACAATCAGCTAACTTGAATCCTGTACATGGAGGACGGCGAGTGGAAACTTCCGATTGGTTGGCCGCAACAGCGAGCCAACTCAGTGGCGGCCGCGGCGACGCTGGTGGTTACTAAAACCGACAGGCGACTGCCAGATAGAGATAGTGAAAGCGGAAGAGAAAGAAGTTTTAGTGTGACAATGGTGGCGCCGGTTATCCTGCTGCCCATCTATTTGCACTCATCCATCCGAGCGAGACTCCACCTCTAAGGACTCGCCGCCGGTTTGTAGCTAGCTTGCCAAGCGGCCAGCGAGTCTAGCCAGCCAAGTGGTTTTACAGTCGAAATTGCGTGTGCATTATTCCCTCGGAATAGTGGCACATTGAATACCCGAGATAGCGACGAGTGATTCGCGGGCTCTTCGGTGGCCGTTTTTCTGGCTCGACGTTTGCATGGATGAATGCGTTAGTCGCTTTTTTGCCCCTCGAGCTTGCCTCTCGCAGCCAGTCTTGGTTGATAAGTCGTGCCGACTGGCCGCGCGGCGAGAGTGGCGCCGCGCCAATTCAACCCGAAGTCAGCAACGAGTTTCGGGTACCTAGCGACGAATGACGACAAACGCCTAGTGGTAGCGGTGGCGCTGCTGTCATCAGCGGAGCGCGACCGTAATGAAGCGAGCCGGCCGCATCAGGCAGTTGGATGGAGCCACCCTCTAGTAAGCGTAAGCATCTTCATTAGTTCTAGCACTAATCTTGCCATCCACTCGGTTGCTCTGTCTCTAGCAAACTGGGTGGTGTCCGATTGGATGCAACTCGCAACATATGCAGTGCGCGACTTTTCTAGGAAAAGCTCCATCAAGACGAGCACGACGAGGACGCATTTAAGTGGAGCAAACAATCGAATGATCAATTAGACACTCAGTCGGTTGCGTCATCTAGGTAGCGGAAATGGTTGTAAAGGATTAACATTTGCACATTAAACAACTTGACTTCCGCCGTTTCAAATTTAAAGGACACAGTGTTGAGACGCGTAAAAAGTGCGACTCGACTAGCCAACCCGAACTACGCTTTACTCCAGTCCCAGAGAATCCCTGTCCCCACTGTTGCCACTCCCCCTCGACTCGTGCGAGGTCCAATGGCCCGAGCATCCCATGGAGAGGGCTCCATGGGCTCACATCGCTACCTTCAAAACACAGCTGGCCAAACTGGTAACTGGCTGCTTTTTGAGCTCAGACGCTAGTTTAGTGGTCCAATCTACGGACTTCCGGTTCGAAGTCCAACGGTCAATTCAGTTTGAGCGCTGGACTTGAGTTTAATTAGACGCAAGCTTGCCCCGGTCGCTCTCCATTTGGTTGCTCAACTAGAATGGTCTCTTTAGTGCAAGCAAAAAAGTGAGCTGGCGATCAAAAAGAGCCCGTCTGTTTGGGTTGATGAAGCGATGATTGAAATTCAATGGGCAAACAAGTTTCACAGGCAGCCAAGCTTCTCGCTCATGAAACTGGGCTGCAAACTAAAATGGCGAGTTCAAATTGCCGCGACCAACAAACGTGCACCCTTTTAGTTCGGTTGGCAAGGACTGTGGGAACCTTAGGGGACAGACCGGGCGACCGACAGACACACAAACGGAAAGGGAGAGAGAGAGAGAGAGAGAGTGGGAAAGAGCAGCACAGAATTACAATGGCAACTGGAGCGAGCCGATAAAACAGAGACAGTGGCGGCAAGATTGATGGACACTAACTGCGTCACAGCCGAGTCAACCGATATCCTGTTTGTTTCTCGGTAACTCGGTGGCTTGGCGCATGCAAATAAAAGGCTGCAGGTGAGTAAAACTCGCTTTCAGCAGGCTTTTAGTCGCCGAAAATTTGACAGTTAGCCTCTAGTTTAAACAACGCAAGTGAACGGGGTGAGCTAGAAAAGTTCGAGCCATCCGAAGGGCTTGACGTGGTTGCCCGAACATCACAAGTTCGTTGTTGGCTCGAACCCGTTGGGTTTAGCATTTTGGAGTAAGCGTTCGGGGCTTACCGACAGGCGGCGCGCATCAGTCCGCTCCACCGGCTTGCTGGCTAGCTGGCTCTCCAGCTTCCGTTTCGTCAGGTTGTGCAAATTTTTAGCAACCGAATCTGGAGCTTTGAGAGCCGAGTAAGACTCAGCTGGCGCAGTATTTGGGCTGAAGTTGGCAAGGCAATTTTAGCCAGCTAGCTAGGCTTTGCAGTCGGAGACAAACGGAAGTTGAGAGACAGAGGAAGTTGTCATGCGAGCGAAACTGATGGTCAGGTAACCAGCGAGTGATGCGGCCAAGTTTTAGAAAAGACGATAGGCGTATTAGCAAGCGATTCGTCTTTGTTGGTTTCGGGTGAGGGGGGAAGTCGGTGGTGGCAGCTGAGGCTAAGACTGAGGCTGAGACGGGATAAAACAGGAAGGAAGACGGAGGAGAATGGGAGCGAGTGTCGCGTAGGGTCCACCAACCGCATGGATTAAGTGAGCATGCGCATAGCGGCGGGGTTCCCTTGAGCTAGTGGTGGTGGTGGTGGTGGTCGCAACACAATTGTTGTGTTTGAGTTCGGCGACGCGCACCACTAGGCGCACATCGCAAAACTCGGAGTCAGATTAGCGGCAAGTTGGCAAAAAAGAAAAGAAAGAGAGACAGACAGAAAGTTGCAATAGAAAGGTGAGCTCAGGTAGAATTATTTAGAGTTTCTCACTCTCAATGGTATTTTTGTTCTCTATTGTGAGTGTTGCAAAAATCGTAATAGTAACAACAGCTTATAACAATAGCTGCATATAACAAGTGGAGTTAATAAGAGGAGAGGGAAATTGAGGCGAGAGATTAAGATGCGCCAAGTGATTGAACTCTCGCCAGTTCCACTCTGTTTATGCAGATTTGCATGATACATTACAAGTCAAGTGTGAGCCGCAGTATGACAAAGAGGAGAGCTAGAGGAGGGGAAGTTTCGGCTCGAATTCGATGATTGAAACTTAAATAGCTCGCCAATCAAAAACAAATTATCTCCCCCTCTCTCTAGTTGTATGTCGCAAACTCATCATCAGCATCAGAAAACTTGCAAACTCCAGAACCAAAAAAGGCATAGGACTAACGAACGAAAAATCATACACACTCGGCAGCCTGATACACAAAGTGAAATGTCCACAGACTCGAGGCCAAGTGACTCCGGCAAACCAAGTCTCTGAGTCAATATTGAATTGTTTCAAGTTCAAGGAGAACTTGGCAAGCGTTCAACAAATTGAACTAGAACATAGAAAAGGATTCAAGTGGCCGTCCAGAAGCGAAACATTCAGAGTAAGGGTTAGAGTTAGAGTAATAGTTGAAAAGGAGAGAGAGAGAGACGCGTTGATATTCGCGAAGATTGCCTCGGGCCCGTGGAGCTAATAATCCAGTTTGAGAGAGGGAGTGGTTGAAAATCAATAGAACGACGACGACAGGAGCATCAGTGAATAGGTTACTCGGAGAGAGAAACTGAAGCAAAGGCTCTAGCTAGACGCTCATTCGAATAACCGGCGAGTCGAGAGGAAAGGGGAACAAATAGTTTTGCAGATGAGCTTTAGGGAAAGTGGAAAAAAGTGTAGAGGGTTTATCTAATTCGACTGTTTTGTTATGTGTGTAAAATAATAACAAAACGGAAAACTCGCAATCGGCATCAAGAGAAAGAGACAGCAAAAAACGCGATCCAGGTGACAGCAGCAATAGCACAAATTGTGATACCCAGCCGCGAATGGCAACCATGAGTAATCACCACTTGACGGTTGCAGGCCAAACAGAAGCGGAGGCCGGCGCCGCGACAAAAGGCGGAAGTGGCAACACAACGTCGCCGCTGGTTCGCGGCAACTCAGTGGCAACCTTGAACCAGATATACCAGCACCACAATAGCATTCCGGCGCGCAATAGGATCCTGAACACAGCCAAGTCCTTGCAGCAGCCGTCAATTGACCTACCGGAAGTGGGACCTGGATCGAGTTTGCACCAGCAGCAATTACAAGATCCAACTGGCGACTCGGGAGCACAAATTTTGACGGGGCAACCAGCAATCAACCAGCATCATCGTTCAAACATAGCGACGTCATCTAATTACCAAAGTCAACAGCAGCAGCAGCAACAAACTTCCTCGTCTGTCAATCACTGCTCGCCGTTGCAACAGCGCCAGCAAATGGTGGCAACAAATAGTTATCAGTCATCTCAGCAGATAAACTACAATCAGCAGCAGCAGCAACAACAACAACAACAACAACAACAGCAACAACAACAACAACAACAATACCAAACTCCAAAGCCAAGACTAACACTCGTCCAGTCGCCCCCTGTGAAGATCATCAATGTCGCTAGGCGCCGGAAGAAGAGGCAGCCGCAGCAGCAATTAGCGGACAACTCCTATGATAGTTCTTACAGTAGCTCGTTGGCCACTATGTCCCTTTCGTCGGGGGCTAAGGTGCGGCTCGATTCTACGAATAGCAACAGTAATAACAGTGGAAAAAATTACGCTCACCTTGGATGGTCGTCGGACTCTTCGAGCGACGAGATGCAGCAGCAGCAACAACAACAATCTCGCCCCCAAAACTACCGCCAACAACAACACCAATCACCTAGCAATGGATCATCGCAAACCTCGCTGGGCGCCTCGCCGATGCACAGTGGCCATTCGCCAATCCACTCGCAACACCTACAATCTCATGCACCTCGCAGTCCAACGCCCTCGAGTTTGGACGTAACTTCCGGTCAGGTTAGGTCGCGGCCTACGAGTCCGCATCCAGCGGCTAGCAGCGGCGTTTCCTCGTCGCCAATCATGCAACACCAGCTAACTCTCGCTGGTCACCCGGTTACAAAGCAGAGGAGTGTTAATCCTGTCGGCGGCACCAGTTCGGCGGGCAACTCGCCGCGGCGTCGCATGTTGCCAACGCCGAGTGTGGACCCGGCTTCGTATGCGCATAAGACTGCGGCCTCAGTGGCCACTTCCTCCTCTGCACTACAAACAACTTCTGCTGGCCCCACCCCCACTACCGCCACCGCCAATAGCACAAATGCACCCCAAGCGGCAGTTGGATTAGGGGACTCGTCAATGGGCTTGGTGATGCCGGAAAGCTCGATTTTTAAGCGGCGCAAGTTGCCTCAAATACCAAACCAAGTCCATCAACAGCAACCTTTTCCACCGGCTAAGTGGCCGAATTCAGGCGGCTTGGCCAACCAGCAGCAACAACAACAAGCTCATCATCACTTTGCCAGCACAACAAGCACTAACCAAAACCATTCGAAATCGCAGTCGAGCTCTTCGTCGACCAGCTCGGCTAGTCCCTCGGTAGCAAACTCGCTGCTCCACTTGTCCAGCGTCAGTGGGAGCGGTGGTGGGGCCGGTGGCAGCGGAAGTGGCGCAACTCTAGCGTCCAATTCCATGATAATGACCCCACAACAACAACACCAACAACAGCAGCAGCTCTTCCAACAACATAACTATCAAGTCAAGCAGCAGCAACAACAACAACAGCAACAACAACATCAACTGGCCCAGCGGGATTTCGGCTATAAGAGTCACCATCACCACCATGCGCTTGCGAGTCAACAGCTTAGGGTTGCCTCGTTTCCAATGCCCTCAAATGGACTCTTGGATGAATCTAGTGGCACTCTGGCCAGCGTGTCCGCTGCAATGCCCCAGTCTCAAACTCAACTCCAACATCAGGTTAGACAATTGGCCTTTCAGGCAAAGCAACAGTATCAAACGGTCGACTATAGTCGCAACTCCTCTATGTACATTAATGAAAATGGCGTCGGTGGCGGGAGCATCTTGCAAGGTTCCGCGACTCCCGGCAATGGCGGCCCTCTGCGCTCGCCGGGCACCTTGGCGCGAATGTCCGCCGCTCAAAGTGTAACTGCTAATAACACTGCTGGTCAAGTGCAATCCCAATCCCAATCCCAAACGCACAACAGCAACACTCAAGCCCAACAAGCCAAAGGTTGGCATCAACTTAACCAGCAGCGACTATCGGCGGCCTCGTCGACTTCGTCCAACACAAGCTCCAGTAAGTCGCCTGGTCTCGGAGGCGCCACAAGCGGAAGTGGCGGCCAATCGATGAAATACTTCACCTTTGACCACCATCTAAACCAAGAGGTCACCTGCCAACTAGATCAAAACCCAACATTTACGACCGCAGCGGACGCCTCTAGTCAAGGAGCAGCTGGTTGCGAGTCAACCTCAAGCTCGACCATCATGTCCAACAGCGACCTAACCACAGCGACGAGCGCCGGCGCCGACATCAGTGGCACAGGCAATAGTCACCTGCAACCGAACACTTCCGGTCACATGGAGCAAGTGCAGGTGGCAGGTAGAGGGAGGCGGCTGTCTAGTTGTGGCTCCGGGTTAAGGGCCAACTTTTTAATGAACAAGCAGCACGCAATTAGTGAGTTTACGCCGCCAAGATCTTTGGAGTCAAGTATCTCGCGAGGCTCCATTGAGTGGCCCAGCGGGCAGCCGACCATTGTGTGCCCACCACCTGTTTGTGCTACAGCAAACATTACAAACTCCTCCTTGTCCACAGTTCAAGGTGACAAGCAGGCGCCAATTGGACAGCAGCAATGTGATTCGTCTAATTTGAGCAACAGCAATGAAGGTAACAAGAGGAACCTTAACTTGACCTTGAGCGATGACATTCAAGGTCAACAGCATCAGATAAAACAAGACAACCAGCAGCATCAGCAGTCACAGTGGCGGTTCACGGCCGCCCGCTCGGCGCTGTTCCCGCGTCGACCGAGCGCCACGGCCGCGGGCCTACCGCCTCGGGCAGCCTCGGCCACGGAGCCCAGCGCCGAGGCCGAGGCTGCGGCTTCAATGTCGCCGCAACATTCGAATTTTGCAGGCGGATATTGTTGTGTTGCCGACAACGTCATCTTAGCGCATCCCTATAGCGGCAGTGGAGGGAATATTCTTGCGGGCGTGGCACAGTCGTCGCACATGGGCATGGCCTCGGGGCCTGCAACCCGAGCAGCGACCGTCAGTCACTCGTCGTTAGTCTCGATGCCGCATAGTGTTTCGCTCGCCGCTGCGGGTAGAACTAACAGCTACAACCAGCCGAAAAGTCAGCAGCAGCCGAAAAATTTGCCAGCAAGCTCGAACTTTTATACTGCAAAACAAGAACCACAACAACAACAGAACCTGTACTTTATTCCTGGACTGCACCAGGTGCAGCAACCACAAGCCACAATGGCCGCAAGAGGCACCACAAGCCAACGATTAACACCTTCATTTGGCGGCGGCATTTCTAACGCGCGCTCCATCGACGTGTACCATCAGTGCGCCGGCGACGAGCCTCTCAATTCTGGCTACTTGACTGGCGCGCAGGTTGCTACTTCCGGTTGTGTGCTCGGCGACGGCGGCGGCGGCGCTGGCAATGGCGATGAAATTTCTAAATGCAGTCCCAACTACCAAATGACCGCTTTGGGTGAATTCAATCAAAATTTGTCGCCCAACAGACAGCAGCGATCGCAACAACAGAACCCAAAGTTACATAATCACCAGCAAGTGGCTGGTGTGGGACCCAGCCACTCGCTTGCCGTTCCGCCGGCGGCGCCACGCGAGCGCCAGTCGAGCAATGTGTCCACCTCGTCGATGCCAGTGGCAATGCTCTCGACCAACGTCAACTCGGACTCGGCCGCTTGCATCTCGCGCTCACCCTCCACGGGCACAAGGCGCCAGACGCCCGTCGCTAACAATGACTCGCCGCCGCCGCCGCCACCGCAGTCAATGCAGCAGCAGCAGCAATACCAACAGCAGTCCCTGGATACACGTAGCGTGATTGGCGTTGCCTGCAGTGCAAGTGGAAGCGGCGGAGGCCAGAACCCGCAGGTGAGCTGTAACAGCTCACACATAACCGGCACCTCGCCCTCAATTTGGGGCCCACCGGCGCCGGGTATTGTGCAGCAGCAGCAGCAACAACAACAACATCAAAAGCCGACGAGCAACTTTGCGGCTAATAGCGAGGTAATTGGACAAAAATTTGGCGCATGGGCTCATTTTATCGCCACCTCGGCGGGCGCATTTGGCGGCAGTAATGGCGCCGAAAACTCGAGCGAGCGACGAGCTCAATCCGCCTGCCAGTTGGACTCGCCGACAACAACTATAGCAACCACCAAAGACAAGCCGACAAACTCAGCGACACGCTCGTCCAATTTGCAGCAGGAGAGCCGAACGTTTCGTCACTATCCTCGGCGCAGGCATCGGCGGCGCGGGGCCACGAGCAGCAGTAGTAGCTCGGCGCGGAGTAGTTCGAGCAGCGAGAGTTCATTAAATTCGCGGCCCTCGAGTTGCAACTCGCCACCACCCTGGTCTTCGTCGTCGCCATTCAAAAACCAGCGATCTCTTGACCGCCACCATGACCTTGGGTCGGACGACTCATCCTCATCGTCGTCATCCTCGTCGCAGTTACCGGGCGCTGCTGCGCCAGGTGGCGATGTCTTGCGAACCGGAAGCTGCGGCTCGGCGAGAGACAGGAGCTCCTTTGGACGCGCGCCGCTCAATGCGGGCCCCTCAAAAAACGATCGGCCGACGGGATATAGTGGTGGCACTAACACCGACAACAGGAATAATAATAATAACATACAGAGAAGATCGTCGAAGGGAAGCAGGAGCGGCGTTACGAGGAACGCCGGTGGGCGCCAAGCGGAAGCTGATCCAACCCAAACGGTCAACGGCAGCACCAGGACCACTAATAACCAGAAAACGGAGGACCATCAGCTGACTATCGGCGCACAACTCGAGCTTGCCGAGAGATCGGCGAGCAAACTCTTCCGAAAGGTGGAGTTGTCGCCGTGCAAGCAGTTGCTAGGTAGCCGCGCGGGCGCCGGTGGTCAGCCAACGAGGAGCGATCAGTCCGGCGCCGGCCACGGCGAACCGGAAGTCGCGACGTCTAGACTGAACCAGGGCACAACTATACCGGAGCGCGCTAACCAGTCGCTAGGCGCGCTCTTAAGGAAGGCAGTGCAGCCCCAGCAAGGTGGCGGCGATTCGCACGAGTTTGCCGACGACGAGGAGCAAGGCGATGATTTATCGTTGTTTTTGCGCTCGTTTGACCTACAGCAGAGAGAAAATCCTGCTCAGTATCAATCAGATGAGCGCGATGGTAATAACCCTAGAGACGGGACGGGAGGATATGAGATGTTTGGTCAAAAGAGCAAGACCAACAATAGATCTGGCGGTTTCGTTAGTGGTGGTGACGTGGTTAGCGCTGGCGGCCAACAACATCAACAACAATCACCTCGAAGACCGAGTGATTTGCGTGCCAAGTCGGCGATAGGAAGTAGCAGTGCAAGTGATAGTAGCGCCGCAAAGGTATTACGTCGAGCCATGACACTCAAGTCGCTCGTCAAGAACTTTGGCCGCCGAACCGGAAGTTTGGGCCAACAGCATAGTCCGCCGTTTGCAACGGCAACTTCAGCGAAGCAGGAACAACCAGAGACTTCTTCCTCTGGTTACGTCAGCCGCCAGCATGATTACCAAAATCAGGATCAGGCGAGACGTCGTCTAGGCGCGAGCCGAAATGAGGGCGCCCACCGGCAACAGCGGCAACAGCAGCAGCAGGAGCCCATCCACTTGCTCTCTGTGGCTTCCGTGGGCACGGCCAGAATGCAACGACGGAGTGCCGGCGACACTGCTGCCATACACCAATCCTCGCAAAACGATCAACTTGAGGATTTCGGGCGCCGGGACTCGGGGGGCAGTCGCAGCGGAGTCCGCCGCCGGGCGGTACGCCTCTTTCGGCGGCGAAGCACGCAACAACAACAGCAACACCCCCGTCACCCGTCCGCTTCCACCGACCAGGAACAATCACCCTCGACCTCCTTTGGCTACGGCAATCCAGTGCTCGACCCCGACGAGTCATTTGCGGCATCGGCAGCAGGTGGTTTGGGCAAACAACAACAACAGCCGCAACATCAACAAAGTGGACGACAATTAACGCGGATGAAAAGCGGTAAGTGAAAGAGTTTGTTAAGACGGACAGTGAGATGATAGTGTTGTTCTTGTTTGTGAGCTTAGTTAAATGAGATTAGAGAGAGAGAGAACAGCGTTTACAAGCTCACGGTAGAGGCGAGAGGGTTTAATTTAATTTATGGTTGGAGCAATGGTGAAGGAAGTTGTGCCGAGACAATCAACTTGGATGGCGAATTTCTATTTTCAGTTTGCTTCGGTTGGTATATACACTAATCAGGAGAAAATCAACTTTTCCTCCTAAAGTTCAATCGCCACACAATACGGCCAGAGAAAACTGAAGGTCAGTTGTCATGCTCCAAGTTTCCGCTCAAATTAACCTTATGCAGCTAGACAGACAAAAGCATGCGAGCAGCAACTAAGACATTAGCCCTCTCCTTATGGCGCTAACTATGAGCTTGAAAGTCAACGGAAGTTGGCAAGCTGGCGCTAGGCAGCAGCAGCAGATTGGACTCGATCTACCTGATCGGCAGACACTGAGGCTAAGGTGTATTAATTTCCGATTCCAAGTAGAGAGCAGCACCACGCACACATACGAGGAGCAACTTGCTAGCCTTCGACGCGTGAACTCCTTGAATTAGAAGTTCTCATGAATTAGAGCCACCATTCGAATCAATTTGCAACAGTCGTTCACTTCTCTATCATTACACTTCCTCACCTTTCTTCTCGTCTTCGTCTTCCGAGGAAACTTTCCAATGAGTTTTGGCGGTGATGGCAGCAACTAATGCCACTCACGAAACATTAACTGGAATCAAGAGAAATAGAAACAGACAGAAAGAGAGAGAGAGAGAGAAAATAAAGTGAGCTGTTGCCTGCGCAACGCGGTGATAGAAAGTGAGGAAAATGAAACTCGTTGGCCACTGCGATGGCCTCGGAAATTGAGCAGCTGCTAGTGTAACTATCCAAGTCAATCGCCGGCAGAGGCAGAGACCACTTCCGCTCGGCGCGGTTGCCTTTTCAGGCGCTTGAAGCACCGGCATCGGCGGCTGTTCTGATTTCCTGTGGCCCCAATAATTTCGACTGCTATAGTTGTAGTGGTAGCCGTTGTAGTAGTAGTAGTTGTTGTTGTTTTAATAGTAACAGTAGTGGTGGTGGTAAGTGACTTGCTGCTAGTGGGTATAACAAATAAATTTTTCGAACGGAATAAATCAGAGATCGCTGGCCAAGAGCAAAAGTAACAACTAGACAAGCAACTCGTCTTCTCGGTTCCTCTCTCTCTCTCCATTTCCATCTCTAGCCACACAACTTCAACCTCAAGAGATCGCTTTGCTCGATTACATAATGAGCCGTTGGTTCTGATTCCTCCCGAATCACCAGTCAACTATCCCGACGGCTGGCTGTCCAACTAGCCGGGAAGCTAGCCAAGTAGCGAGCGGGCCCATTGAACTGGTCAACCATTCCCGCCTAGAAGCTCAAATCGAGCTACCATATCGATCATGCAGAAGATATTTCCCGTTGGCGAATTTTCCTCATCCTCGAGCTCATCATAGCGCTTGTGTGTCAGGTGTATGATTATTGATCGAGTGCATCAATCAAGTTTGATGCTCTCTTTCTTTCTGTACCTCCACTTGAACTCATTGGGAAATTTCCAACCCTCTCTCTCTCTTTCTCTCCATTTCTTTGTTAGTACATCTAGAGAGAGAGAGAGAGAGAGAGAGAGAGAGAGAGAGAGAGAGAGAGAGAGAGAGAGAGAGAGAGAGAGAGAGAGAGAGAGAGAGAGAGAGAGA
>WNKI01000003.1:3632326-3663898 GCA_015350385.1 Aculops lycopersici | reverse complement strand
AGAGAGAGAGAGAGACAAACAAACAAACACCTGTTAATCAAATTGATCACATACAGACACACAAAATACCGACAAAAAGAAGAACTCTTTTAAGAGTGACAATCAGATCAATTGTCGCTGATGATTCGCAAAAGTGAGCAGCTTAATTGTTACGCAACTACTACTATGTACCGTTACTTTGTAAAGTTCATTGTGTCAATAATAAATCACCACCACCAAGTGCGCGTGTTGTTTCTTTGGATCATCTTGTAAAATACCTGAGATGGTTAGCTTGAGGATTTCTTTTTCTCGTTAGTTTTGAAAGATGGGGAAGAATGAAAAGCTGACCGCCAGGCGGCGCTCGGAGCAACTGCTGACAGATAAGCGAGGAAAAAAATTTTGCCGCCTGTCCGCGCCCATGAGGATGGTCAACTTTTCTTACCTATCCACTAGCTTGCTCGCTCGCTCGCATCGAGTGCAGGTGAGAAAAAAACTGGTGGCTGCTCGTGAGCGAGCGAGCGAGCAGCAATCGTTCTAAAGTCTTGACTCATCGGCGTTTTGCTTTGCGAATGCCGTAGCCGCAGCGGCTACGGCAAGCGGATGCGGCGAGCTGGAGCCGAGACACTCGCCTGTTGCGCAACGCAAAGTCAAGCCAATTCTACTCGTTCGTTCGTTCGTTCGTTCGTTCTCTCCTTCGCTCGCTCGCACAGGTAGACGGCAACAACTAGCCACTCGCGTCTCGCTGGCCAAGTGGAGGGGGAGGCAAGCAGGCGCACAGGTGCATACGCTGAGCGCAACCACTTGTTGCCGCCGCTGAGCCCACTAGGCAGCGGGCCGGCCAGGTGAAGTGGCCATTCCAGTTGAAGCGCTCGAGTCGAGCTAGGGGAAACAGCGACTCTCCAGCGACAGCGCCAACCACCTGATGCTGCCTCAGCCTTAGCCGACGAGGACGCTGTACATCTCAAGAAGCTCCACTGTTGCGGCTATGCGCTGGCCGCGGCGGTCAGCAAGATTCCCTGTGGCAAAGGTAAAGCGAGCAGCCTGTTGCTCCAACCGATAGGAACTTGCTTCTCTCGAAATTTTCTCCTCGAGGAAGTTAGATTTGGCAAAGTTGCGGCATTTGAAGCGGCCAAATATTTCCACTGACAAGTGGATTGGAGATTTTATTTTAAAAACAACACCCTAGAAACTAAAGCGTCCATCTTGCGCAATCTATCCCAAGTTTTTGTTTGTATCTCACCACCACAAAACTACCACCACAACCACAACCACAATCACCACCGAACTGATTTTAATTTTATTCCCTCTGCTTCTAATGGTGATATTAAGTAGCAAACAATTTTGCATGCAATAGCATCTATCAATATACATAGATTTACATGAGAATGACAACAAGACAACTGACTAACGTTGTCCCCTTTCTCATCCGACTAGCTCAAGCTTAGTTTGTTGCAAGTAGTTTTTAAGTTCCTCCATAGTAGTGTATTTTAATCACCTAAAAGAAATTCCAAACCCTCAAGAGACAAGAATGAATTGGTCCTCAAAGAAGTACCATGAGACTTTAGAGACATTTAACCAACACAATCGGCATCAAAACGAACAAGAGGGAAGAAGAGGAAATTTTAGGTTATCAAATAGCAGCCAGCAAATGAAGATCAATATAATGAGAAGGTCGACACAAATGTGGCCGCCGAATAGGCGACGCCGGCGACTTTCTTCCAATCCAAATTCCAATCCACTTCATCATGATGATTCCTCATCACCATCAAGCTTGCCAATCAGTAGAGAGAAAAACTCAATTCCAAAAGCAAATGATACAAGACAAATGCTCACCTATTATTCTATTGCCATATTATTCACCACAACGTTAGTTTTTACCCTCCTAATTAGCGGAGCAAACTCGCAGCAGTCGAGTTCTGCGTCATCATCATCGTCATCGTCGTCGTCATATCTGTCGCAAGCGCCAAATAGCGACAGGTATTTCCTCTCAGGTGCCTCGTCGTTCAATTCCGCTAACTACAAGAAGGGAAAGGGCGGTCAGGCGAGAGATTCCACAAATGGCCAGAATTACAAGCAATCTCAGCAGCAGGAGCACCGCCAGCAGCAGCAAAGCGACAGCCTATTGGTTTGTCCCGATGGCTGGCAATTGCACTCGACTCAATGTTACAAGTTTTTCCATCAGCGCCACTCGTGGTCGCGGGCTCGCGATATTTGCGAGAGATATGGAGCCCAATTGGCGTTGGTGTACGATTATCAGCAGAACAACTTCACCACTCAAATGGCCAACTCGCAGCTTATGAGCTCGCTAATTGGCGGCGGTGTTGGGAGCGGAAGTGAGTCAACAGGTACGTTGAAATTGTCGTCGTCGCTGAGGCAACGGCAGGCAAGCCAAAAGCAGCAACAGCAGCAGCAATTGAATGCCCAGCAAGCGCAATATTCAAGCGACGAGCGAAGCTATTGGATTGGATTCAAGGCAATAGATAGATTGGAGACGAACACTTTAGAGTCGGCGGCAAACACATTTGTTAGCAAGTACATTGGCTTCTGGGATTACGATGAGCCGCGCGTTAGCCAGGGCGAGTGTGTTCGTGCAACCGTGCGACACGAGCACTCGCCGGCGACAGGTGCCTCAAGTTCCTACCGTCTGTTGGCCCAGGTGGCCGGTGGACAATCTCAGCAGCAACAAGTATCGCCGATTTCAAGTCAAGTTGCACAACAGCAGCAACAACAACTACAATCACAAAATAATCAACAACAAGTGTGGCAATTGGCCCAATGCGAGGATTTGCTCCCCTTCATGTGCCAGCGCCAAGTTTGCTCCTCTAATTCGTTCCATTGCTCCAATGGCAGGTGTATCAATTCAGCATGGAAGTGCGATGGACACAACGATTGCGGCGACGATTCCGACGAGATGGACTGTCCGCGAAGGTGCCGCTATTATATGGCCTCCTCGGGTGACAAGGTGCAATCGGTGAGTTACCCGCAAAGGTACGAGCCGAATAGTGATTGCAAGTGGACGCTGGAGGGTCCATTGGACGCGGGAATGATGCTGCAATTTTATGAGTTTGATACGGAGAAAAATTTCGATCAAGTTCAAATATTGACCGGCGCTCGGACTGAGGACAAGGCGTTTAGTTTGGCCACCCTAAGCGGCCAGCTAAATTTAACCCAACGTCCCTTCATTAGTGGATCCAATTTAATGATTGTGAAGTTTAAATCCGACTCGCAGGTGGAGAGGCGAGGATTTCGCGCCTCATGGAAGACGGAGCCAATAGAATGCGGCGGAGAATTGTAAGTATTGCGTATAGCGTTTCTTTTTTTCTTTCTTCCTTTCTCTCATCCCTTGCTCTTTCTTTTAATTTGATTATTTTTCTCTTGCACGGAGTTCCGCAAGCCAAAATTCGAGTCCAAAGACCAAGCTGGCCAGCGAGGCGAGTTATTTTTGAGCGAGCGAGCGAGGCGAGCAGAGAGGCAGGTAAACAAGTGAGCAACAGGCGAGTTAAGCAAAAGATTGGACAGGATGTCGTGGGAGTCCATTAGGATGGGAGCGGTGGGCGTTAGTGTGCTCCTTCAATAGACTTGATTATGTTGTTGTTGTCATATCTCGAGACTTTGGTGGAATTTTACATAGAATCGTGAGCCAACGTGCACAGGTAATTCTCATTTTATTTATTTTATCCCATTTAACATGTGTCGTCTCATCAAAGTTCCACCAACAAGCGACGTGACATCACGCCGCCGAGTGCAAAAGACGAGATGATTTCTTCTCCACCTCGGCCGCTCGCTTGTTACTTGGTCGCCTAAAAACTTGAGAGCTGGGGAGAGGAGAAAGATACTTATGCCTAACTTTACTTTAGCTTATCACCCCGGTGGCCATCAGCTAGTCAAATTTTCGCGCTTCCTCTCACCATCTCTCGTCTCTAAGAAGCTTCAGAATTGGAGGAGAGAATCGGAAAGAGAAGCTTGCCAAGCCCCCACACAAAACCAAAGCCACCTTTTGAACTTTTAGAACTCGGTACACAAGAGTGGGATGCTCACTTGTGTGAGTTCATTAAACTAAATTTTGTACCTGAATAGTTGTCGTCTCAGTTACCGGTCGTGTGTCATCATTTTCTGCATGGCAAACTTATATCAGTTTTAGTTGTAGTTAGAGTTATAGTCGTAGTTATAGTGAGACGATGATGACACACGATGAAGACGACGAGTATTCATAATGGATAACGATACAACAACATTAGAGCGGGCGATATAACGCGAACTATTTGACATCTTCTCTTCATGGCTGGCGGACGACAGACTTGGCAGACAGGCGGTCGTCCATTTTGTCATAATCGGGGTGCGACTCCACGTCATGTCGCACTCAGGAAGCTTCCGGCTCGAGTTTCCCCTTCTGAATCGAAACGGACAACACTCGTTGTCTATATCCATCTATTTTCAAGTTCAGGTGGTCGCCTCCTGAACTTGAAGCGTTTATTTAGCGCAAGATTTTACCTGGTCGCTGCTAGATGTTTAGTTTTCTGGCCAGGCGTACTAACCAAGTTAAACTGGACCGGCTCATTTAGCATAACTCGTTTGTGAGCGATACTTTGTGTGTGTATGTGTTTCTATGTCTTCTTCTATCGCCCATAAGCATAAGTAGAGACTCGCTAGTTAGAGAAGAAGCAATAATTGCGGTTGCTGGTCATATTGAAACGGTTGGCTCGCGAGTCGCGACACATTGACTCTCGTCTTTCCCTCTGGCCTTTAGAATTTCTTTTGCCCACATGGAGGAGATCCAATGAGATTAAAAAGGGAGCTAAACAGCAACAGCAACAGCAAACGCTGCGTTGCTTGCTGCTTGTTTAACCGCCACAGAGAACCACCACCTGATGATGATCTTCTCGAATCTCGCCCCGCTCGCTTGAAAACTTTGTAGCTCTTCAACAGGCGATCTGGCTCCGCTAAAACGAAGGCAGCGGTCCGAAAACCAATTAATAACATTAGTTAGCTTGTGGTGTGGCTTAGTGCGATTTGCAGACCATTCGAGGGGCAAGAGGCGAGTTAGTTTAGTTTTATTCCCGTGTGGCCGAGACAAAGTCACACAGGTAAGGTGAGCTAGCTCGCTCTATCGCCGCGCAGAATCAATGCGGTTTCCTTTCTTACTCGGCCTCTCGACAAGAGTTGGCTAGTCCATCATAATGGCCATGAGTTACGACGAGTCTTATGGGACATCGACATGCTTTAAAAGAGCGAGTTGATGCTTTGCTATTGCCTCTTGACTCGCAGGGTCTTTTAATGCTACAGGATTTTTCGATCATAATTTTCCTCTTGCTTCGTGGTCCAGCTAATGGACTCGCAAGTTCAATGTGGCAGGGAGAAATATGAGAACTAACAAAACAACAAAGTCAACTAGGCTGCAGTATCTTAAGCTTTTGGAGCCGGTATCTCGCTGATTGTTGCGACGGGTAGATGGGAAGGAATCTGTTGTCTTTCCTTGTCGTCGTTTCCATCAAACTGATAGTAGATCATCAGATGGACGAAATGGAATGACTATCAGTCAGACGGTCGGCCGACCGCCCGGCAACCATTCAATTGATTGCACAACAGGTAGTTACTTTCCCTATGTGAGCGTGTATGTGAGACACTCCACTTCAGTTGAACACTCTGCCAAGACGACCACCTGAGCGGAATCTCGCCGTCACCTGTTTGCTTTGCTCGGTCTCGCTTAAGCATGTCTCTGTCTTCTTCTCTATTTTTGCGTGTATATTTGTGTGTCTGTGTCTTTTTCTCTAGTCCTCCGTCCGTCTTAGTGAATGGATCCGTTCCGAGTTCAAAATTGCCATTCGATCATCTAGATTGACGGAGCAACCATTTGACTGAATGCCTAACTGCCTGACTGACTTACTGATACAACCTCCTCCAAGTGCTCCAGTGGAAGAGTATGTCGTAGTCGTTTTGCTTTCGGATGCTCCAAAGCCCAAGGGTTTGGCATCTCAACCATCGCCGAGTTCATCGAGTTATATCGCTTTGTTTGCCAGCTACAGCCAACAACGAGGAAAAGTTTTGGAAAAGTTCCTCATCAACTCCAAACGCAAGTCTTTGCGGGGGTTGAACTGGAAAGAAAAGTTAGTCAACCAATAGGGAAGCTCCCAGCTAAATGACGATGTCTCTTCATTGACTTACACTATCACTCTGTGATCTAGATATCGCCATGCCAGCGATCAACAGGTAGGCGCAGCTGCACTAACGGCAGCATCACTAGCGAACCCTGAGCAAGAGCTAACGAGTGCGTGGGATTCGATTCGGGCGCATATCCTGAACCCTTTTTCGTATTTTTTCCTTCTAAAACTAAAAAACTAGAAGAAATTAAGCGAAAAAAGATGATTTTCTAACGGAACTCTAGGTTATTTCATCGAGCGAGACAACGGCAACAAGTGTCCCGCTGATAAAAGGTGAATTTTTCTTGTCTTGTTTTTTGTCGCTCGGAAGAGTAGAAAAAGTCGGCCATTCGCTAACCAGCGAGGGCCAGCGCTGCCACTGCTACCTGTTGCCACTCTCGCTAGCTCACTAATCGATCATCATCATCGACGCTGCCGCTGCTTTCGTTGGCCATAGTAACTGGCTCGCGAAATCGATGACCTCGAGGCGAGCACAACTCTCTGGTGGCTGCCTATGAGTCACGGCACCGCAGCAAGTTGGTCAGTCAATCCATTCGTTCATTCAGCTAGAGATCTGATTGATCGGCAGCCACCTGTTGTTGCAGCATCTCGAGCAGCTAACAACAAACGATGACTCGATTAAATGAATCGCGCCAATCAATTGACTCCGAATCACTCGAAGCGTCCCAAGAATTCGAGGCAACAGCTGAATAGGCTACCTGTTATCGCTCGTCTGATGATCAAAGTTTGATTAGTCTTTCTTAGATTCTTCCAAGCATACTCATATCAACGAGGGCTAATGAGGCCAACCAACTCGAGCTCAATGTCTTCGTCTCCGGAATCGTAGTCGTCGTCGTCTTCGTTCGACGACAAAATCGAACAAATCTTCACTCATGATAACAACGACAACTAATCAAGACAGATGGTCAGACAAATAAACAAACAAAAAATTCGGTCACATATAAAAGAGAAAGAGAGAAGGATGAGAAATGGGCTTTATATTCAAGCCAAAGCACCGACTGACCTCCATCGAGTTGTCTGAATTCTTTGATGACTTTGAATGGCGAGTGAGATGCGAGTGAACGTTACCCGTTTTTTATTTCCACTTTATCCGCGACATGATCCTTGAATCTAATGTCGATGTCACAACACTCTTTGCCTTTTGGTAGTTGGTTAGCTTACAGTACAGTTAGTTAAGCACTTGAACCGAAGTTTAAGTTGAAAGTATTCTGGCAGATTATGTGTCGATCGCGTTTACTTTTTCCAAGTGACGCTTCTTTTGCGTTGGCGAAATCCCGCCGTTTGCATGTCTAATTAGCCGCGCCAGTTAGCTTGGAGGGCTCGAGTTGTCCACTCAACTCGAGCTTAAAAAGCTCACCTGCTGGAGGGAGAGGATAAAAACAAGACTGTCGTGTGTCGACAACAGCGACGACTAATTGAATGGATAAGTCAGCGAGAGCCGTTGGCTTTTGCTCACTTTCTTTACAGCCACTAAGACTCACGAAGTCAGCGAGAGAGCAAACAGGTGAGTGATGCGATTAGTATTAATCTGGCTCGCTCATTCATATCCACTTCCATTGAAAGTCATCGTTCGACTTTTCACTGACCACTCACCTGTGGTCCTCTTGAAGTTTGTTAGTGCAGCAAGTGGAATCGCCGTCGACAACGACTATCGCTAAATTGAAGCCAACTGTCTTAAACTCACCCACAAGAGCAGAGTAAAATTGGAGTGGAGAACAGCGAATGAGTCAATGGGCTTTTTGTTCCCTCTTTCTCTCTCCCTCTATCAAGATCCTTTCTTTTTATAGTTTGAATTCTACGAATGAAGTAGACCTCGTTCGTTTCACCAACAAACGGTGACGAGCGGATCAACAAACTAGCTGATTATTATCATGATTATATTCCACTGGCCAACACAATAGCCTGTCGACTTGCCGTCATGATGCAACCGATGATTTTGAATCTAGCATCAACGGGTGAGTCTACCTACCTTTGAGCTAGCAAATCCTCGAAGCTCGATGAGCTTGCACCGAAAGGATCGCGGGAAGTTTTCCTGCGAGCCTTTATCTTGCGATAACTTGGCAGTGTCTCTCTTTCTATCTTCAGCTCGCGTTAATCTGGCCACTTCCAATTTCTCGATCGGGAAAATTGCAGAAGCAAAGTTAGTCCAGAGTTTAGAGGTAAGAAAAGAGAGAATACAACCGCTATTGCATCTGCAACAAGTTGTCGATTCAAGAGCGCAAAAATGCACATTGAAACTCGCGCTGTTTGTCTACAAAACTCGCCGAGACCAAATTGATTATCGGCAATTCGACGCGCCTTGAGCGAGACTTTTTTGGCTGTTGCTTGGTTGTGTTAGTGTAACGTACGAGCGGAGCAACAAGTGGTTAGAGCAACGGGTAGTTGCTAGTGGTCACCATTTAGCGGGGAAATTCGGGACCAAGCGAGTCTTTTTCCTTCGTATCCGTGGCTTTGGAAGTCGGTCACATGGAGCACTTGTTGCCTTGGTGCATGAGTTTGAACGACGCTACCGAGTCACCCTTTCTGCAGCTATTTTGTACACTCACCGGCCGGCCGGTTGGCGAGGTAAACTTGAAATTGCAAGCACTAAACAACCGGCTACTCGTCGTTGATACGCAACGACGATGAGCAGGCATAATCCGCCTCGGGTTTTACTCGCCTTCGAGGTTGTCGTTGGCGCCGCTATTGCCTTTGCCTTGAGAGTTGGCTTGCCAGTGGTTGCGACGGCGCCGACAACGAGCGTCCACTTTGGTCCACCTGTTGATATGGCGGCCACAGCGTCTGCAAAACAAGCGGCGACTCCGCTTTATTTGAGTGCTCAATCTGCCGCCCTACAAGATGGAGTTAGGACGCCGGGTTTTCTAGTCCCTCGCTCACTCACTCAAATACACACTGAACCTCTCACTTGCTATTGGTGCTTGTTGGGTTATGTAACCTTTGGCTTCTAGATGTTAGGCGTTAGATTATCAGCCGATCAGCAACATCAAAGTCCCGACTCTTCTTCTCTGCAACAGTAACGGAGTAACAGGAGTCCTCATCGCCGGCAGCAATGAAATCGTTTAGCTTCAAGGCAACTGGCAGCATTAGCAGCGACAACAGCAGTATCTAAAACTAACGCAACTCGCCTCGTTGGGACACCTTCAAATTTGGCAGCTAGGTATCAGGTGAACTCGACTTGCTGAGCTTGCCGTGTAGAGAGTGCCGCCATCGCCGCCGACTTAACCTTATTTTGCGCCTAATTAAATCATCCCCTTTGATTCTTGTGCATCCTTGCCGCCTACCTGTTGCACCAGGACCGTTAGTTCTCCTGATTCAAAAGAGCAATTTCTAGATCTAATCACTTTGGAATGAGTTTGCCTCTCTCTTTCTTTCTTAGTCATTCGGTCGCGACTACCACTGCTGAAATTGTAAACCTCAATCTCACTTTTAAAACTTTCTATTTCTCTGGTCCATTTCGAATTTTCTCGGTTGGTTTGATTTCGTTTGGTTGCTTTCTATCCACTCAACTCATTACTTTTCTTGCTCTCAATCGTCTCCATTTCTCAACCAATTCATATTTCTGCATGGGACAACGGAGAAAGACATAATCAAACTTAACCTAGATGACTAATCTGCTAACAAATGTTATAGCTTTGCGCTGAATGCAACCGCAATGCAGTAAATCTAATTTATTGCTACTTAAACGTGTCATTTTTCCCTCCTTCCAAGCAAAAACTGACAACAACCATAAACAATTGGACTAACAAAACTAAATTTACATCTCGTGAAATCAAATCAACAGGTTCGCCCACAACTCCGCCCAGCTCATCACCTCGCCCCTTTACCCCGACCAATACCCCGGTGCCATTGAGTGCGTTTACAGATTGGTTGCGCCGCCAGGTAAGGTGATCAACTTGGAGTTGATTGAACTTGATCTGGCCGAGCAGCGCGACCACCTGTTTATCCGCGATGGCCACCAATCGGCAGATCTCTTGTTGGCCTCGTTAACTGGAACAATGAAACAAAATGACGACAAGAGATTCATTAGCTCAACGGGAAATAAGATGTACCTTTACTTTAGAACCGAGCACTCGGCTTACCATGAGCAGCGCCGCGGATTTGCCATTAGATTTAGAACCGGATGTGACATTAACTACCTCGCCTACAATGGAACAATTACCTCACCTGCCTACCAGATCTCCAGGTATCCATTGAATCAGCAGTGCGTGTATCGCCTAAGTCGACCTTTGGGTGACGGTGGCAATCTGTTGGCATCGAATAATCAACAGTCGAGCTCTTTGTCGTTGAGATTCGACGACTTCGACTTGGCGGCCGACGATTCGCTTGTTGCCTACGATGGCCACGATCTAACGACCGCCACAAAGCTACAACCAACTCAAAGTTTAACCGCTAGTAAGCCAATGCAGGGCAATAACAAGCTAATCAAGTCGAGTTTTGTCACAGCTCCATCAGGTAAATTGATGCTTGTGATGAGCTCGTCCTCGTTGCCAGGTTCAGGCCAAACAGTCAACGCAAAGAACAGGGGATTCTCGGCCACATTTAGTGCCGACTGCGCGCCACTCAAATTGGGCCGCAATGTTTTGGTCGGTCAGGGTCAAGCGGCCGCTAGTCTACCTGGCAAATTTGGCCAACAGCTCACCTACTCGTGTCCACGAGGCCAAGAGTTTTCGAATGGCCAACTGAAGCTGGTTAACGAGTGTCAGTTAGGCGGCAAATGGTCCATGAGCAAGGTGCCTAATTGCCAGGAGCGCTACTGTGGTCCAGTGCCGCAGATTGACAATGGCTTTGCCTTTAATGCAACAGGTGTTACCTTTAACCAGACGGCCACTTACAAGTGTTACAATGGATTTAATTTGGCCAGTGGGAGGCAAACGGAAACAATCACCTGCTTGGAAACGGGATCCTGGGGAAAGCTACCTGAATGTTACTCAACCTCGTGTCCCCTACTGAGGGATGTGCCAAACGCAAAGCAGATTGTACTTGCCGGCTCAACGCAAACCCGAGCCTACGGCACGGTGATTCGGTTTGAGTGTGAACCCGGATACCAGCGAGTGGGAATCCCCTCAATCCTTTGCACCTCCTCCGGTACCTGGTCCTCGCAACCGCCCGAGTGCCAGCGAGCACAGTGCCGCGAGGTGCCACAAATTGAACACGGCTATCTGATTGAGATGTCCCCGTCGGACTTGTCATCAACAGGGATGCAGCACACGTCTCGCTCGTCATCGGGAATGGTTAACGGTAATCAACAAATGAGAAAATTCTACTACCAAGACGAGGCGCGAGTTCAGTGTTATCGTGGATTCAGACTTGAGGCTGCTGCTGCTGCCACAACGTCGAGCGGCCAACAAAGCAACAACAACCAACTTGTGAATGGAATTATCAAATGCGGAGCAAATCAAACCTTTGAACAAGTGCCAAAGTGTGTCGACATCGACGAGTGCCAAATGCCCGGTACCTGTGACGCAGGTTCAACTAATTGTAAGAACCTGGTCGGCGGCTACCAATGCGAATGTAAATCGGGCTACTCGCCGAGCTTGGACTGCAAGCCGTCGAGCGAGTTGGGCTTGACCAACAATCAACTACCGGATTCGGCTATAAAAGTTTCCAGTACTGCGCAAGGTTTTGACAAGAACAATATCCGCCTATTCAAAGCTGGTTGGTGTGGCGCCTCCCAGCTTCCGGGCGACAATGTTGTGCGCATCGATTTGCAAAGTGTCACCATAACTCGCGGCTTCCGAATTCAACCAGTGGTTCTGTCGGGCCCATTGAGCATGCAATTGTCTTCGCAACTTGGACAGCCATTACAAAACCGAGGCACCGAGCAACCAAATCAAGCTTTCCCCAGTCTATTGAGGTTGAGGTATAGCAATAATCTCACCGATACTTTCCGCGATTATCAAGATGGAACCAAGCGAGCGGTTCAATTTAGACTCAACAATCTAAACACCGCCGGTATTTTCAATGTCAACTTGCCACTACCAATCGAGGCTCGTTACTTGGAGCTGGTTATTGTTGAATTTCAAGGAGGACCTTGCATGCGATTGGAGTTAACAGGTTGCCAGAGACAATCGTGTTTGGATATAAACGAGTGCAGTGAAAACAATGGAGGTTGTTCGAGCAAGTGTCTCAATACGCCGGGTGGTTTTTCGTGCGCTTGCGAGCGAGGCTTCGATCTATTCACTCAGAATGGAACCCATGGATTCTTTGTGGCGCCAAATGAAACTGGAATTAGAGATGGAGATTTGTACCGACTGAACAAGACTTGCGTGCCAAAATTGTGTCCAACTATACAGGATCCAGTCAATGGAAAACTACTAACCACTCAGCGACTCTTCCACTTTGGCGACTCTATCAAATTCAAGTGCAACTTTGGCTACGTCATGTCGTCCAGCTCAAACTCATTAACCTGCCAGCCAAATGGACAATGGAACGGAACTGTGCCCGAATGTCAGCAGGCCAAGTGTAAGCCATTATCGAATGATCGAGCCCAAGGTTTGATTGCTCGCTTTGAGCCAATGTCGGCGACAGGTGGTGGCGGTGGACTCGAGGCGAGAACCATGTCGCCGTTGATGGGTGGCGACGAGGGAGCCGTTATAACAACAATGAACGATGGACAGCTACCATTTTTGTCCAATATGACAGTCTACTGCAAGGAGCCGGGTAGGATGCTGAGACAAACAGCGAGCGCCAAATTTAGACAGTGTGTTTACAACATTCGCAACGACACCGGCCGAGGAGACTACTGGTTCTCGGGAACCTCGCCTGCTTGTCCACGTGTTGATTGTGGAGTGCCGGCACCAACGCCAGGCGCCCTAAGCTACCAGTATTCGGATACCAAATTTGGATCCTCCTTCTTCTTCGGCTGCGAGGAAACCTACAATCTAGCCGGTTCCTCGAGAAGCGGAAATGTGGTCACCTGTAAGGCGGACGGAACTTGGGACTTTGGCGATCTCCGTTGCGAGGGTCCCGTTTGCCAGGATCCAGGACACGCGCCCGACGGTGAGCAGATTGCCTCGAGTTATGAGCCGAATAGTCAAGTTCAATTCAGGTGCAAGCGCCAGGGTTATGTGCCCTACTCAACGGATCCACTTGTTTGCACAAAAAGCGCCGATTGTAAGGTCATTAGGCCGTTGGGTTTAACCTCAGGTTTGATCCCGGACAAGGCAATCAATGCTAGCTCCTATAGAGACAATTACGAGCCGGCAAAGGTTCGTCTGGGCTCATCAACAGGTTGGTGTGCCAAGGCAAGCGAGTCGTTGCCCTACATCACCGTCGATTTGGGAAAGCCATACAAGATTAAAGCGCTCCTAGTGAAGGGGGTGGTCACGGTGGATGTTGTTGGCCGACCTCAGGAGGTGAGGATTTTCTACAAGCGACCAGGACAATCGGATGCCTCAATGATCTATCCAAATTACAATCTATCAACTCCATTGGATCTACTGCAGCAACAACTAAACTTGGCCAATTGGGGCGAGCTCACTGTGCTCCAGTTACCTCAAGCGATTGTTGCTCAATTCATTGGAGTTAACCTCGTGAGATCAATCAGAAATCCTTGCATGAGAATGGAGATCCTTGGATGCGATGATGTTAACCAAAACGACGTTATCCTTGGCTACGACCAACCAGCGCCGGTTTGTGTTGACCAGGAGCCGCCCCAGTTCAACTCGTGCCCAGAGCAACCTGTTGCCGTTCAGCGAGGCGCCTATGGCGAGCTACTTCCGGTTAACTTTACCACCCCACAAGCGAGCGATAACTCGGGTTTGGTCTCAAGATTGGAGGTTAAGCCAAAGGGTTTTCGTGCGGGACAACACGTTTTCCACGATCAACAAGTGCACTATATGGCCTCGGACAACGATGGAAATGTTGCCATTTGTTCCGTGAACATCACGGTTCCCGATGTGACGCCACCAAAACTAAGCTGCCCGCCGAGTTACACGCATATAATTGAATTGCCACCAATGATTAATAGTAACCTGCCGCCACAACAAGAGGCCACCAGTCATCAGTTTGACTATGATCAGCTGATGCGCGACAAGATCAAGGCCTACGATGAATCAGGTCCCGTTTACCTGGAGCTAGTTCCAGCGAGTGGCACGGTTTCCGTGAACAACTATGAGAATGTTACAGTCTACGCTCGCGACAGACACAACAACACTGCACAGTGCAACTTCCAAGTGAAAGTCAAGACACCTACCTGTAGTCAGTACTCGTTGAACCCCCCGACAAATGGACAAATTGAGTGCCTACCAAAGACAGATCCGACAACCGGAAGTATGAGCTCGCAGCTGTTCCAATGCGTGGCCACCTGTAATGAGGGCTACCGTTTTCTGGACGGACGACGAGCGCAAACTTACGAATGCGACAATAGCCAATTGATGGCGCCACAAATTCAGGATTGCGTGCCAAGTCAAGCGGAGGAGTCAACATACAATGTGCTAGCAACCATCAACTATAAGCTGGTTTGGCCACAAGGAGTTCCCATGACCAACCCTCCTGACCCAGAGCAACTTATTGATTGTATGACAAACTACACAGAGTTTGCCCGATCCTATTCCAAGTCGCAATTGCAAGAGATTTTCACAGGACATTGTGCAATGATGAATGCTGATACGAACGTTGAGTTCAAGGGTGTCCGTGGATTTCTAAAGCAAATTGTCCGTCAGAAGCAGGAGGATTTGGTTGCAATCCAATTTGACATTCAAGTTGACTCGAAGGTTAAGAAGGGGCCAATTTATGAGCTCTGTGGCTCAACCATCAAATACCACTACAACTTGGGACTTCCATCGTCGCGAGTCATCAGTCAGCTACTCAACATGAACATGAGCTCAATTCTAACAGCCGTCGGCGAGTCGGCGCCAAGCGGAAGTGGCGAGTCCCTAGTCTCGAGTTGTCCTCACCTGAGTGTGACTTCCACTTCCGCCGTCGCAGGCTACAAGTGTCCGCCGGGGCAAATTTTAACCAATTTAACAACTTCCGGCTCGATAGGTGGCCAACCGCGCGATATTTCCGAGGGTTTGGCAGCTGAAATGGACGTGCCATTCTGCTTGCACTGCCCGCTCGGTACCTTTAGTGCCGACTTGAGCGAAGGCCAGTGCAAGGTTTGCCCGCGTGGCTTCTACCAGGATCAATTTGCTCAAGCGGAATGCAAGCAATGCCCGGAGTCAACCTACACCCTGGGCGAGGGTAGCAAGTCTCTAGCGGATTGTCAGCCCTTGTGTGCCCATGGAACTTACTCGGAAACCGGCCAGGCTCCATGCAACCAGTGCCCAGCGGATACCTACAGTGGAGCGCCATTGAATGTTGGACAACCAGCGCAGCAATTGCCAATGGGAACACCGGGTTACATTGAATGCATTAGATGCCCACAGCATCGACCCTACACTTATGCAAGCGGAAGCGGATCGTCAAGCGACTGCAGGGCAAAATGCCAGCCGGGAACTTACAGTGACACCGGACTAGAGCCCTGCTCGCCATGTCCAGTTAACTTTTACCAGGGAGCCGAGGGAGCCACCAAGTGCGAGGAGTGCGCCTTTACCAATCGGACCCTCAAAGTGGGCTCCTCCGGCCCGGAGCAGTGTGTTCCAAGTTCCTGCATGCCAACACTAAATCCCATTACAAACGGCCCATGTTTGCCGGACTCGGAGGAGGCTCAACAGGGCAAATGTTTCGCCGGTTGCCAACAGAACGGGGTTTGCACCATCCAATTGCACGAACCCCAATGCCACTGTCCCTCTGGCTTCAAGGGCAAGTATTGCGAGATTGAAATCAACGAGTGCTCAAGTGAACCCTGTTACAATGGAGGTCAATGTGTTGACTTGAAGCAAGGTTACAAGTGCAAATGTTTGCCCGGTTACTCGGGACTCCAGTGCCAAACAGAGCAATCTGATTGCAAGAGCGACACTTGTCCAGAGAGATCAATGTGCCAGGACCTACCTGGCATCGGCAACTTTACCTGCCTTTGTCGCTCCGGTTACACGGGACCCAATTGCAATGTTACCCTCAATCCTTGTGACATAATGGAGTCGGTTCAAGTTTCAACAACTCAACTAGACGGCCAACAGCAGCAACAAACCCAACAGCAACCACCTTGCGCCAATGGAGCGCAGTGCGTTCCGTTGCAACAGGGACGCAGGAAGTGCGTTTGTCCACCAGGATGGACGGGAACCAGGTGCGAGATTAACGTGGACGATTGCGCCGAGGAGCCATGTTTGATGGGGGCCAAGTGTACGGATCTAGTCAACGATTTCCGTTGCGAGTGTCCCTCTGGCTTCACGGGCAAGCGGTGTCACGAAAAGGTGGACCAGTGCGCCGGAGATCCTTGCGGCGCCAATGGAGTTTGCGTAGACCGTTTGTTCAACTACGAGTGCATCTGTCATCCAGGTTGGCGAGGCGACAGGTGCAACGTCACCGTGGACGCCTGTGCCTCAATGCCATGCTTAAACAACGGCGAGTGTGTCAACATTGTGACTCCAAGACCACCTGTTGCTGCCACGGCGGCGGCAGCAGACAAGATGGACAACTCAACTTTGTACGAGCTATACACTAATGAGCAGAGTCAC
Organism: Aculops lycopersici; assembly: GCA_015350385.1. NCBI lineage: Eukaryota > Metazoa > Arthropoda > Arachnida > Trombidiformes > Eriophyidae > Aculops > Aculops lycopersici. The sequence continues at coordinate 3,647,202 of WNKI01000003.1, read as the reverse complement.
TTTAAGTGTCTTTGTGATCCACGTTACACTGGATCCAGGTGCCAGCACGAGGTTGACTCTTGCGAGACCAACAAATGTGAGAATGGAGGAACTTGCATTGATACGGCCGATGGATTTGAGTGCAAGTGTCGCCCGGGTTACGTGGGTTTAAATTGCGAGGCTCAAGTGAGGGAGTGTCTCTTGCCAGACTCATGCTCGGCCCAGGGTACACTAGAGTGCCAGGATTTGCCCAATGCTCACAAGTGCGTCTGCCGGCCAGGTTACACAGGCGAGCGATGCGAGCTGGACATCGATGAGTGCGCCACGGAGCCGTGCCAAAACGGAGCCACCTGCCAGGATCGTGTCAACGACTACCACTGCCAGTGTCCTCAGGGTTGGACGGGCAAAGACTGTGATATTGACACGGGCAAGTGTGCAACACAATCGCCATGTCTCAATCAAGCAAAATGTGTTGACTTATTCGAGGACTACTTCTGCGTTTGCCCCTCCGGAACCGACGGCAAAAGATGTCAGACTTCGCCGCGTCGTTGCGTTGGGGACCCCTGTCAAAACGGAGGCCAATGCCACGACTTTGGCTCCGGCCTAAACTGTACCTGTCCAGGTAGATACTCTGGCTCGGGCTGCCAGCACCTGTTGGACCCTTGCAGTCCAGAGGCTAACACCTGCAAGAACGGAGCGACCTGTTTGGATTTGGGCGGCGGCCATGATTACGTGTGCCAATGTCCACCGGGTTGGACCGGGAAGAACTGTGACCAGGATGTGACCGATTGTGGACCACACTCCTGTCCACCAAACGCCCAATGCATTGATCTTACAAACAAATTCTATTGCAAGTGCCCGCCTGACATGACGGGCGAGGATTGCCGAAAGCCAATCAATGTGGACTACGATCTCAACTTTAACAATCTAGCCAAATCCTCCTCCGCCGGCCAGGCGATTCCATTTGAATTTGGCCAACAGGTGCGCGCTCTCACCATCAGCGCATGGGTACAGTTCAACGCTGGACAGTTGCAAGGTGACTCTGGCGATCTCGCGGCCGCTGGCTCCAACCAACAGTCGGGGTCGCTCGGCCACGCCCACCCGTCGACATCCTCGGGATCGGGCGAGTCGGGAGGCGATATTGCTCGCGCCAGTGGCGCTTCAATGCGAAAGAGACCCACGAGTTCTCAACAGGATCAGAGAACTGGACGATTGCTAGACTCAGCGGGTCAATCGGTGGCGCCAACTAGTATGGACCAGGCAACAGGTGTCTACCTGACACTCTACTCAAGTGGATCCGCTTACAAGCTAACCAAACGCCAGGAGCTCGTCAAGTTTGATCACGCAGGAGTTAGCGTCTCGTTGTTGCCCAATCAAACGGCTGAGTTTTTACCCTACCTAACAAATGTGCCCATCAACGATGGCCAATGGCATTACATTAACCTGATTTGGGATGGAACCAATTTAACACTAATCACTGACTCAGCGGTTGCCGCCTCGAGGTCGAACTATGGACATCAACAGAATCTCGACGACAACTTCAAGTTTGGTTACCTGAACTTGGGAGCCGAATTGAGTGAGCAAAACAAGCCAATACCCGGAAGTGGATTCTATGGTCGCATTTCAAGGGTTAATCTGTGGTCAAAGGCATTAGATATTAATAGTGAGATACCAAAATTATTCAGGAATTGTAAGCAAACATCGCCGTTGACCTCGTCGTCGCCTCAGCAGGGCCAGACCTCTAGTCACCTGTTGACCTACTGGACAAACTATGACCTCATTCATGGCAACGTGGAAAGGGAGCAACCGGGTCAGTGCGGCCAACGCGTTTGTCCCATTGGATTAACTGGCGACGAGTGCGCCATTTTGCAACAAGACAAGCAGGCGCCAAAGGTTTTACTCTGTCCACCAGACATGTGGGTCATCACTCCAAATGTTAGTACCACAATTGAGTGGGACGAGCCGCATTTCATCGACGATTTGGCGAAACCTGTTGCGGTTGCCGAACAGAACAACCTGAAGCCTGGCGCCGTATTCTCGCATGGAGTCTACGACTTGAGTTACATAGCAGTCGACGAGTCGGGCAACACCGCTCGTTGCGACTTCCAAATTAGAGTTTTGCGCGACTTTTGTCCGATTCCTCTGGCGCCTGTAAACGGAAGAGCCAATTGCAAGGCTTGGGGACCAAATGGAAGGTTTAGAACCTGTTCCATCGAGTGCAATGATGGATTTGAATTCTCGCAACCAGTTTCGCAGTACTACGTTTGCGGCGCCGAGGGATTCTGGCGGCCAACCAGCGACCCTCAGCGAGAGCTCGTGTTTCCGGCTTGCACAGCGAAGCACTCCGCCCAGAGGATCTACCGAATGTCCGTTAATTTCCCCTCGTCGGCCGTGTGCTCGGAATCGGGTAAGCGTATATTGAACTCGAAAATTCACGACAACCTGTTGCGTATCGATCAGAATTGGAAATTGTGCTCTCAGACTGCTAGTGCCGAGGAGCGTGGCAAGTGCGAGAATCTAAGAGTCAATGTGAAGTGCAGCAAGCAAACGCCAAGCGCGCAACAAAGTCTCGCTTCCGGCGGCTTGCCAATGAGCCAATCATTGAGCTCGCCATTGAGTAGAGTTCGCCGCCAATCGCTTGCTTCAGCTTCAACCACAAATCTAGAAGAAGCGGGAGCAGCAGCATCTACATCTACAGCTACAACCACCTATCCCATGACCACACAGCCAGGGTCCGGAAGTGGCAAGGACCTGGACGTTGGAAGCAGGCCGCAGGAGGACGTTTACGTTGTAGAGGTCTCGTTTCCAGCCAACGCGGATCCTATTGTTAATGCAAACAGCAACAAATTGAAGAAAAACATGACGGATATTTTGAGAGAGGCCATCTTTAGGGAGTCCATTTTGGATGTGCGCCAAACATTGCCCAATGTCCAGCCGGATATCGGATCGCTTGAGTTGCACAATGAGTATGCCTGCGAGCCAGGCACGGTGGTCGTCGGATCGTCCTGCGTTGAGTGCGCTCCAGGTACCTTCTACGATGACGCAACTAAATCCTGCCAGGAGTGTCCAATTAGCAGCTACCAGGACGAGACTCGGCAGACTCAATGCAAACTGTGTCCCACAATCAACTCAAAGCTTGGAGTTACTTCGACTCCCGGTGCACGATCCGCCGACCAGTGCAAGGAGCGGTGCACGGCGGGCAAATACTACGACGACCAAGCGGCACTCTGTCGGCCCTGCGGCTACGGCTACTACCAGCCCATCGAGGGTTCCTTTGCTTGCTTGGCCTGTGGTCAGGGATTGACAACCAGATCCATGGAGCCCACGTCGAAGCACGAGTGTCGGCCCGAGTGCGAGCCAGGTCAGCAGTTGAGCTCGCTGGGCACCTGTGAGCCATGTCCAACCGGAAGCTACAGGTCGCGCGGAAGACCGTCGTGTGAATCGTGTCCCGCGGGACTAACAACCGAAACCGCGGGATCCGTTGAGAGGCGCCAGTGCTCGCTGGTCCTATGCCAGGCTGGCCAATATTTGAATGTTACCTCGGAAAGGTGCCAGGATTGCCCACGTGGATACTATCAACCAAATCAACAGCGCGACACCCAATGTTTAACCTGCCCCTCGGACACCACCACCGACTTGGAGGGAGCGACAAGTGTTGAGAACTGCACAAATCCTTGCTTCATCAATGGCCAAGCTCAAATGTGTCAGGCAAACTCCTACTGTGTCTTCAGTCGCGAGACTCAAAATTACACCTGCGAGTGTAAGCCAAAGTATCGTATGGACGACAACGAGCAGTGTGTTTATGTTTGCGACGACTATTGTCTCAATGGTGGCTCTTGCTCAGCAAGCAACGAGCAAAATCGGCCTCGTTGCGATTGTCCGCCGAGCTACTATGGCGAGCGGTGCGAGCGCAAGAGCGAGTTCATCTACATCGCCTCAGGTATCGGTATTGGATTGGCTCTAATCCTATTTGTAATCCTCTTGATTTGGATGATCTGCGTTCGAACCTCAACGCACTCAAGTTCAAGCTCAATGTCGCACATTGCGGCATCGCATCCAAACAAACAGGCGCTCCAGTCGTTGCACGCGGCGAGCCAGCTTGATTTTGCAACCCTAGCCGCGGCGGCCGCTGCAGTTGGGGCGGCAAATCCGGGAGCCACACTGGCGTCGGCCAACGGAGGAGTGGGAGGAGCGGCGGGTCAGCCGGGCAACGGGCATCCAAACGGCGCCTTCTACTACGGAAACGGCTATGCCGAGTCCATCGCTCCCTCGCACCACTCGGCCTACGCGCACTACTACGACGACGACGAGGACGAGAACGCCTGGGATGTGCCAAATTTTTACAATGAAAGCTCATACATGAAGGACCCACTTGCAGCGGCCAATCTACAGCAGCAACAGGTGATTAAGATGGCCAATGGAAACGGAACCAAGCACAATGGCAACCTGTTGCCCAATCATGAGCAACTGATTGACCCCGCCATGTTAATGCAACAACAGCAACAGCAACAACAGCAACAAATGAACATCAATGGCAATGGAGACTTAGGTATCGCAAACAAGGACGAGCTATACGAGCGACTTAAGCGCCATTTGTACACGGGACAAAAGGGTGACACCACGGATAGTGGTGAGGAGGCGCATTGAGTCGTTTCGTGGTTGGAGTTCGAGATTCACAACCAGATAGAGACAAAAATGGAACTGCAAACTAAAATGGTATTCGTAAATCAATTGGGAAACAAATAAAATTTACCTTATGATCTTGTGGTGAGAGTGGAACTCTTTCATTAGTGTTGCCTGAAGGACAGCTGTTTTTGAGCTCAATTTTGGGCCACCACCACAAAGCGGAAGCAAGAAAAGAAACGAGACAATTCAAGCAAAACTGGAGCAACTAGCAACTAAACTAAATTCGGTCGTTTCACGAACGAAGCCATAAAATTATTCTAATTTTGTACATAGATAGACGAAGAAAAACACACAATTCAACCAACACAAACACAAAATGCAACGTCAACTACGACCAATCTGATAATGAATTCCACAGATAAAAACAAATCCTTATGCATGCATAATGATATCTGATTATCTACCTGTCTTTTTACCTTTCTGATTACGCAGCTTATGTAACTCTTTAGTCTTCGTCATCTGTTATTGATTAAATATCGAGTCTGTGGGCGAGGTTGAATGTAGATGCAGGATTGAGATGTTAATTTTAGATAAAAGTGGCGCGTAAAATCTTTTTTGAAATGTCTAATACCCTAGCCGACGATCTGGCCCTTCTTTTGGGCACTAGCTCATCGCAACCCACAAAGATAACCACAAGCTCACCTGATAACTCGGATGCAGGTAGAATTTTGGAAAGTAAAGGATATAGAACCGAAAATCAGTTGCTCGAGACCTCGGATGGCTGGCAGTCGTGACGTTTGGATGCTTTCTAGACGAGGCACTCTGCCATCTCAAAAGTATATCAAATACAACGCCTACAGGGGCAAAGCAAACAAGACGATAGGTAGCGGTTTGGGTGAAGACGAGTGTTAGGTCAATGGTAAAACCAAGAACCTCAACGAGAAGCTCGCGGAAATATTGAGAGCCTATCAAGATGAGAACTTGGACTCGAACTATTGGAGCTTCAGCTTGGATGAAGTTGCTCTCATTGACATACCTGAGGGTATTGATTACGGTCTTGAATGCACAAAGCAAGAGAAATTGGACTATGTGTGCCACTCAACAGATTGCGACACCCTACTGATGCTACTAAGGGAACGACCCGAGTACTCAAGATTCATTTCACATCCAATATTCTGGGCTCCATCCTTTCACCAGCACCTGGCCTATCTGCCATCGAAGCTCGAGGCGGTGTTAATAAAATCGGGCCTATTGAATTACTGAGGCCCATGGAATCGGATTACACTTACCCCTTGCATCAAGGCTCTCAAGGTGGAAGCTTGCTAACGGAAGTACGGCAAATCTAGGTGCGCCTTTGAGGAAAAGCCGGGCACTCACCAAATCGGTGACACTCTGGTTGCAGTAAGTCATCGCTCCGCTTCTTTGTATTGTCGAGAGAGATTTTTACGCTGACTAGCAATTGACTAACAAGCTTCAACTTTACCTTTGTCCTCTAACCAAAAAAACATTAAAAAGTCTGCCAAATTCTATGCGCTTGAATTGAATCCAGTTGGTCGCCAGTACATCCAATTGGCCCAGGAAAAGGTTACCGATACCATGCACTAGTACAACTCTGGATCTCGGGAGGCCAACATTGCGCACTTTGGCCAGGAGGAGCCGCCTGAGTATATACTGTCGCGAATCAGACTCAACTCACCGGTATCAATTTACCACGGAGCGCAGGATTCCACTGCAACCCCATCAGATGTGGACCATCTCATTAGCGATCTGAGAAGTAAGTTGAAGTTCAGTTTAGTAAGCTGATTTCTGTTCCCAAAAACTGTTTAACTTTTGATTCTGTTAAACTTTTCTTGATTCACATCTCTCGTCACTCACGCAAACTTCATCAACGGATCGAGAGTATATTCTAACCATAACTCGGTGTTCAATCACGAGCTAGTTTCAGAGTTTGTGGTTCTACCTTCCTTTCTAGAGATGGAGGCTTATATATGAAATGTATGAATGTGGATAGTAAAGTTGCATCTCCACTCAGTCCTTTGTTTGGAGCAACGAAAATCTCCAACCATGAGCGAGTATGTGTCATCTTTTTCTCAACAATATGAGCCATACCTGATCGGAGGCTTCAGGTGGCGCGGCAAATTTTCTGGATAATCCTGTCTTGAGACTGTAGGATTAGTACACGAGCGCCGATGTCACCTAGGACCCGGCTAAACGGTTACTATCCGGCAAATCAAAGCTCAACATGTATCTTGTCCCTCGGTTACAAGCTCAGGGCTTAGAGACAAGAAAAAGTTTGGAAGTCGTGCACAAATCCAGTGGAGGCAACAAACGAATGTCGGAGGTAGTTGAAATTCAGCTATCAATAACAAGAAGGGACTAAACGAGCGAATAGACTGCCACTTGCACACGACGAGACAATATGGCCACCGAAGTTTAGGTTTTGACAATAGCTAGTTAACTAGCCATGCTAGTTAACTAAATGATTATCCTCCCAATTTTCATGAGTAAATAGATAGAAGAATAAATCTGATTAGTCCGCCACAAAAATGTACCTGTTGATTCTAGGTGAAAACATGAACTAACGAATGCAATATTGACAGGGAGCAGTTTATTGTTGCGCTTGATTTTGGACAAAAGAGCTAAAGGAGGAAAGTTTGTAATTTGCTAGTTTGCAAACTGGAGCAACTAGCAACTGAACTAGATTAAACAAAAAATAAAAAAATAAAAGACCAACACATCTGCCACATCAACCACAACCAACAGGACAATAAAACGAGAGATTAACACAATTTTACTCACACACATCCTAATGTTTAATTATATAACTTTCTATCTAGTTAAATAGTTCCTTACTCGCTTGGTAGATATCTATCGAGCTTCATGTTGAGTGTAAGTTATACTCCATTTACAGATTGATTTCTCATTTGTCATCTACTAATCAAAACTCCATTCAGCAGGCGGGAAGTAAATGTTTATTTATGTTAGTGTTAGTGTCAATAGATCGCGTCGTGCAACTATAAGTGAAATATGATCAAGGGACTGCAAAGTATCCTTGCCTATCTGGCCCTCTTAACATGTGTGACAAGTTTTCCGCAACCCCTGATGGTTATCATAAGCTCACCTGATACCTCGGATGCAGGTAGAACTTTAGAAAGTAAAGGATATAGAACCGAAAATCACTTGCTCGAAACCTCGGATGGCTACTATATTAGCTTGCTACGGATAATTAATCCGAAAATAAAGCGTCGAGATAAACTTGGTGCACCAATGTACTTTGTTCCCGGAGAATACGGAACTGCATCAAACTATTTAACATTCACGGACAACATAACGGAGCCCAAGGATTACAGCGATCATGATGCTGGTTCAATGTCTCAGGAGCAATTGGAGCAACTGCTTCGCGATGATCCCTCCAGAAACGTGCTCGCCACTCTAGCAAGTAATTTTCATCGTGACGTTTGGATGCACTCGAGGCGAGGCACTCTGCCGTCGCAAAAGCACATCAAATACAACGCCTACAAGCGCAACGCAAGCAGAATTATAGGTAGCGGTTTGGGTGAAGACAAGTGTAAGGTCGATCGTAAAACCAAGGATCCCAACGAGAAGCTTGCGGACTTGTTACATGCGTATGAAAACAAGAACGTGGACCCCAACTATTGGAGCTTCAGCTTGGACGAAGTTGCTCTAATTGACATACCTGAGAGTATTGACTACATCCTTCGATATACCAATCAACAAAAACTGGACTATGTTGGCCACTCAACGGGTGGTGCCGTTTTGCTGATGCTACTCAGCGAGCGGCCCGAGTACGCGCGTTCCATTTCGCACGCAACCCTCTTGGCCCCGTCCCTCTACCAGCAATCAGCTTACCTGCCCGCAAAGCTCGAGGCTGTGGCCATCCAATCGGGTTTAATCAATTACCGCGGCCCGTGGAATATGGACACACTCACTCCCTGTGTCAATGCTCTCAAGTCCAAAGCTTGTTACCAAAAGTACGGCAAATCCCGGTGCAATTTCAAGGACGAACCTCGCCCCGAGCAGGTAGGCGACAATCAAGCTGCAGTAAGTAGTTTTTCAACTCCAAATTTGAGATAAAGATAGATTGAGATAAAACGACGTAGCACTAGATATACTAACAAGATTCATCTACACATTTGCTCTTGAAAAAAAACTGACCCCAACGGATTTAACCTTTAAAACAGAGCGATCGGTTTGCTGAAATAAGGCCGAGTCCAGTTGGTGTTCGCCAGTACATCCAAGTTGCCCAGGAAAAGGTTAGGGGCAAAATGAGCAAATATGATTTTGGCTCGCGCGAGGCCAACCTCGCCGAGTATGGTCAAGAGGAGCCGCCTGAGTATGAGGTGTCGAGGATTAAACTTAACTCGCCCATTTCAATTTACCACGGAGCCCAGGATTCCACCGTAACTCCCGGGGATGTGAAGCGACTCATTGCTGATCTAAAAAGTAAGTTCATGTTTGGATTCAGTTTGGAAGCCCCTCTTCCCCGTCATGTTAGTGTAACACAAGAATTAACCTTCAATGCTCTTTGCTAACTCAATTATCAATCACATCAAATCAGCGCCCGTGATCCAACACTTCGTAAATCAGACAAATCTCTTCTTTGCCCACCGTTCGGTGATCATTCATGAGTACGTTTCCAAATATGTGGTCCTGCCTTCCTTCCTGGAGATGGAGGCCGACAAGTGAAACTTTCTAGTGCGCCGTGCAATGAGCCAGCTTGTTTCATGGCTAAGATTCATTACAGCATTAATTTAACTGATCCCCGCCAGAGTTTGTGTAAAGTAAAATCAGGATGCTATTTGTGGTGTTTTCTGTTCTTTCCCCGAGGCGTGAATTCCCTTCCAAATGGACATCATAATGAAGTTATTCTTTTGACACATGTTTCCGAGAGTTCAGATCAATGTTTTCCCACTGCCCGTTGCCTTGTTCCTTCCTCTCTAGCTTCAGGCCTCGAGACTGATAAGCTCTTTAGACGCTTTTTTAGTCTTTATTTGTGGCCGTGGTGACAAGTCGCCTAGAGCTGCCGACGCACATCCGGCTCATTAAGTTGCGCGTCCGGCCGAGCGAGTTGCGTCACAACCACCGGCGCCACAACCATTAGGTGTCCGCTATTGGCTAGGTAGGCAGACAAGCGAACGCTGATTTGGCCGCCGACTCGTAGCAAAAGGAGGTGGATGTAACTAGCCGAGGCGCGATCTGGACCGAGAGCCTAAGTGCAGTCTGCGGTCCAACTGTTTGGTATAACCAAACCACCAATAGTATCGACTGGCTGCTGGGATTGTGTGAGGGACCGAGCAAGAGATTTCAGTTACTCGCCTGGCCTGCTTCGCTTCAAGCGAAGTCATCAGTCGAAAATCTCGGCTTCGGGTTGATGTATTAGCGCAACTCGATGTTTGATGACTGATGCGGCGGCGGCAGCCACTGACTTTACTAATGCCAACACAAGCGCCAGTGTGAAGCCGCAAAACCGGATACATTCATCATTGTTGCCGAGTTGGCGGCTGGCTCTTAGCATTCGGTTAGCGGTCTTCGTATTGGGAATAGGACTTTCTAGCGATTGGAGTTGGGATTGAGTTGCGTGCTGCGAGCTGAAAAGTTGTCTGCCGCTCGAGAGGCTCAGTTTCGTGCGTCAACAATAATGCGTCGCGCGTAAAGCCAGCCTGTCGGCCGCTCGGTTGCTAGGTCCCGTGACTTCGGGCGGCCAGAAGCTAGGACAAGGTTTGCATGTTGATACAGCGGCGGCTGCGGCTTCATGAACATGGGCATTGTTTATCCGCGAGTCGCCGCGAGCAAAAGCAATAGCGATAGCAATAGCAGCATCCAACACAACGATGGAAATCCATCCAATGAGTCGCTAGGTGCGCTTGGTGCTCCCAAGCACGAGCTGGACATTGGGACTCAGTGGAGTGACTCGAATTTGGCAAATGAACTTTGCAAACTCGAAACTAGCAAGCGATTGACAGGCAGTCAATAGTTTAGTCGAAGTTTGTGCAATGATTACATTAAATTTACACTCGACAGGGAGAGGCAATCAAGTTTGGTCGTCCATCGCAACCACTGGCAGCAGCGTTTACATTGTTAGGGCCCCCGCTAATGCTTCTAGTGTTGCCAGTGCCGCCAAGACCAAGAGTAGACAGCGAGACAAGCCGTTCGCATAGTCATTAGCTGGCGGCCCGAGGAGTTGAGCGGAAATTTGGCTGGCGATGCTAGCAAACGACAAGTTGCCAAATTTAAGCAAGCTGCTTCTCGCTATTATTCAGAGACGATTACGTAACGAGACGCGGCCAGAGAAAGGAAAGAGCAAGCAGCGCTAGCAAACATACACACGCCAGTGGCTCGCGTGCTGCAGCGTCTCAATTAGTTGGCCAGTGCAAACCATCGCAAACTGCTAGCAAGAGTAAAGGGAAACGATTGAGGCGGATGCTGAGCAAAGGGTGGCGTCAGGTGGTTGGTCAGCCGCAAATTTGTCGAGCCTCAAAAACGCACATACACTGACTGAGCGCGCGCCACAAAAGCGTAAGGTTTTCCCCTCGAGTTGCCGACGCGAATCCTGGCAATTGGAGGGCAAAACCATTGGTCCGCTTGCTTCCGTTATCTTTTCTTCTTTGTGAAGTGCAGCAGATATTCCGGCGCCAACGACGGCGCTAAGTGGGTGACACCATTAGCTATCTGTGGTGTCGACGATCGAACCAACCAACGGGCAACCAGCTCGACCGCCAGCGCAGCCGGCGAGAAACAGAGCAGTGCTGAAAAAGAGAGACAAGGTAGGTAGATAAAGAGAGAGAGAGAGAGAGAGGAAGTATTCCGCCCACTTGCTTGCGATGACGGAAGAAACGCAACGGACTACGTGACGAGGATGCGCTTGCTGGGTGCCGCCGATTTTTGGGCCAACGAGCACGAGAGCGAGAGTGTGAGCGAGAATTATACATGCAAATCGGGTGGCGACAAATGCGGAGACTAAATTTAGTAGCCCGAGCGAGCTAGTTAGCTGGCTGGCCAGAGACTCGCCAGGTGCAAGCAAGTGAAAACCGTTAACCAGGTAAACGTGTGCCGGAAGGCAGCATGCACAACATCATTGTTTTGATCAGCCCCATTCTATTGTGTAATGGTTGCAAAAGGAGTAGTGTTGCTTTGGTGCTGTTGTTGTTGACGTTGTCGTTAAATGTGCGCCTCTCAGCAAGTGCAAGGTCAGCAGATGGACCGAAGAGGGGGGGGGGAACTGTTCTTTGATGCGGCGCTAACAAGTGGCGCCACTTTCGCCTCCGAAACAACTGCGACACCTAATGCACCAAAGAAACGTGCCATCGATCTTATCAGTTCTCTAGTTGGTTTGTTAGCTGGTTATTTTTACAAACTATCCCACCAAAATCTCAAAATAGTTGGGGATTTTCTAGAAATTCGCGGGGTGTTTGCAAGTTTGCCGCCAGTCTCGTCCCGTTTGGTTTGCTTTCGGTATGGTCTATTTTGGTTGAGTTGTCTCGTGAGTTTGCATGAGTTTCTTTGGCGACCTGTCGCGCATCGTAAGTTCGCGTTGTATTTGCCAGCAGATAGTTAGCGAGCTCTCAACGCAAAGAGCATGTTGAAGTCAAGAGCAAGTGGCAGTCATTCTATTCGAGTCTTCCTCTTGTTGAGCCATAGAACTTGCTAAGCACGAGACTTGAACCACTCAAATACCAATCCTTCAGCCAACAGAGAGACTTTCCGCTTCAGGTTCGTATGGCAACGGCCAACGCGCACTTGAACCGGCCACCATACAAGTGGCTGGCATTTTGCTGCAAATTATACACATAAATATTTGAGGCGACAGCGGCGACGCCGCAATGTGATGAGCGCGTGTAGCGAGCACACTGACGCCCCATGTTGCTCCACGATCCACTGGCCGCGCGCATAACTCCATCCCAACTGGGCGCTAGGTGCCCCGCTAGGAGTGCGTGACAATAAGCGGCCCATGTTAGCATTTGTGCTTGCTAGAAAGCCGCCGCTCGCCGTCGCCAATGCGACTGCCTCTACCGTTACTGCTGCTGCTGCTGATGTTGTTGTGGTTGTTGTTGCTGTTGCTACTCTCGAGCTAGCGGCGCAGCCGCAAGAGTTCAACTCGAGGGACCCACAGCCAGCTAAATGGGCAGCCTTGATGTGTAGCTGCCAGCCAAAACCCAACATTGAATCCCAACTGGAGGACTGCAAATCTTAACGAGCGACGTTTAGTTGACTCGACGTCCTGTTGTTGAGTCAGTCAGTTTCTAGACTTGAACTTTTCGCAGACTCTGAGTTTTCAAGTCTCGTTTCAAGTCCTCGGGTTCTCGAGATAAAAAAGTGTAGAGCTAAAATTACAGGTGTTCGTGTGATAAGGGTACGAGAGACTCCTTAAGGTAGACGAGTTTAGATGAGAGCCAAGCCGAGCTGACGGCAAGCAGGTGGTTGTTTTGTGAAGCCTCGAAATGCTCAAGCAAGAGAAGAGCCATCAAAAGAATCCAACAGATCGCCAGATTGTCGTCGAAATGAGAGTTTGAGTTAGGGAGTTCAAGTTGCGTTTACAGTTGCGCAAGTCAGAACTATTCTCTCACCTGATCAATCAAGTGGCTTACTGGGCAGAAGGCAAAAAAGTTATCGAGCGAGCCAGTTGCAAGTGAGTAAACGACCGCCAGTTACAAATTAGTTTGTCGTCTGGCGGCTGTCAGTTAAATGCGAGTGTCTTTGCAAGTCCAAGTCCAGTTTAAATCCAAGTGCAAAAGCCGCTCTTTGGCTTGGACTCGCGTTCAATGCTTCTATATTTTGCAGCGAGTAGTGGTGCAATGTAAAGAGGGACAATGAGCAGCGAGCGGTGAATAGAGAATAGAGAGTAGAAGATAGAGAATAGAGAAAGTCGGATGGGAGGAAATTAAATGAACTTTAGCAGGGAGTTGGGTTGGGTTGAGTCGAGCACTTAACTAGCCGGCGGCTTTTTAAAAGCTCGTCGGCTCATGAGCTTGCCAGCATTCAGTTCCGTGAAACAAGAGGAAAGTTCAACATTCACGAGGCATCAAACAGGCGAACTAACACACAGGCCAAGTCCATCTAGTCGGCAAGCTAGCTAGCCAGTGAGCCAGCATAAGCTACTTGATTGCTTAACAGAATAACTGCACCCCGCAGACAGACAAAGAGAGAGAGAGGGAGCACTAGGCACCGGAAGTGGCTAGTTGCCCATCCGTCTCTAGCTTGGTCTGACTTGATGTTCTTTGGGCGCGCGGCGCGCCACTCGCTCGCCTCGTCGGCGGGCAGTGGAAGTGGCGGCAACCTACAAGGTGGCGAACGGCGCGACTCTAACCAGGTGAACTCGTTCGGCCAGCCAGCGGTTAGTCAGCGTGGCGGCGGCAAGTGTAATGTTGAATCTGATTCAGAGTCTGAGAAGGAGGAGAATGTGCATCAACGGGAGTTTGCGTCCAATTACAGTGGCGGCGTCAACTGCATCAGAGGCTACAGCGTCCGAGAAGAGACGGGCGCCGCTTCCGGTGCACCAAGCTCCACTCACCGGCCTGCTACTGCGGCGAATCCGCCCACCTACCTGGCAACGGAAACACCAACAGCAGCACCCAAACTAGCGACCACCTCGAGCGCCACTCGACGCTACGAGCAACTGAGCAACAATGTAACACCACCGGCTACCTGTTCAATTGATGGACAAAATATAAGCCAGCAGCGCCACAACCGCCAAAACCAACAGCAACAAATCAGTGTAATGAGAAGCGTCAACAAGGGCCAATATGAGTTGCACTATGAGACGAGGCAGCAGCAGCAACGGCAAATGCCATCGGCGATGACACCAGCGCCAGCGTCACGACGTCAAAGTATTCCCATAAAGCTGGAGCAGGTAACGAAAAATTTCTCCAAGTTACAAATTAGTAGCACCAATAAAAATAGTAAAGGTAACGGTAACGGAGGCAACGGAATAATAAAAACAGCAGCAAAAGAGCAACAGCAGCAAGGCCAACGAAAAATGAAGCAAATGGGCGACTCGAGGGACCGAGACTTTTCACAAGATTGCCAATACGAGCAGCAGCAGCAAGACTTGAATGCTAACAAGACTGCAGGTAGCATGGTATCGGACGTGCCCATAGGCGAGCAGCAAGGAGTTGACCGCGCCGGTCAGCAGCCGACTGCGCGGTTCAAGGCGCGCGATTTGAGTTACGCGGACGATGGAATCAGGTAAGTTTTTACTTTCACGTTTACCCTTGGCTTGTCTCTTTTGTTTGTATCCCTCCCTCTCTCTCTCT
>WNKI01000003.1:3539951-3625884 GCA_015350385.1 Aculops lycopersici | reverse complement strand
ACGAGACACGTACGTACTACTTACGTTCGTTCTCGTCGACGACAAGAGTAGTAGTAGTAGTAGTAGAGGTAGTAGTACGTCGACTACTGTGTAGTGAGACGACTTACTTCTCTCTCTCTCTCTCTCTCTCTCTCTCTCTCTCTCTCTACCACTTGGCCTCTTGCTTACATTTGCTCTTGACCATATCAGCTGATCTCTCAATTGTGAGCAACTGCTATGGCCAAGAGGGAGTTCCGATCGTCATCTCGGTTCCAAATTGACTCAATTTTGCGCACACAATTCCAAGCTAACTCCTTGGAAAGACCAACGTGCAACCACTTGTCTTGTCTTCTATCTCTCTTCTGCGTTACTTGTCTTTTCGAGCAACCAACGCAGTTAAGTTGGTGTTTGCGAGCCTCTAGCCAGTTGACAAGCTAGCATCGGGGCGCTCGATGACTAGCCAGCCAACTGCCGTTGATTAAGCGGTCAGCATCGAGACACCAATTTCATGTCACTACTAGCCTCGTTGCAACCAGCAAAACTGCTGCGGTTCTGGCGTCGAAACTCCGCCACAGGATGGCCACCGATTATCGCCATCCTCGATCGCCATCACGCGTCGCCCGCTTGCTCGCCTGGGTATATGTCACCATCATACGGCAATCTTCGAAAGCCTAGCTCACGAGCGTGTGATTGGCTCTTTCCGTTTCCTTTTGAGCGTCTCTTCCGGTTGATGCCAACTTGAGAGACAGCTCAGAGCGGAAGGGAGAAAAAATTGAAGAGTTTTATAATGCTACAACCAAGCTCACACACCAACTCCAAAATATCATTGGATTGATCTCCAATTTGTGTGTATGTGAAAGAGATCGATAATCGGAGGGTTGGAATCGATAACTGGCTAATGGTTTTTTTGTTAGTTTAATCGAGACACTCTCTTTTGTTAGCAACCAAGAGACCAAGATGCTCTAAAGAAACTTGTCAAAGACTTGATATGGATTATCAGCTTGAGCCGGAGGCGTCAGTTGAAGAGGCATCCAGATTAGCTGATGATGAAAGCCGAAGTCAAACGAGAGAGAGAGAGAGAGGAAATAGTGATTTTTTACCGTCTATCTGGGGTTGTGATGGTTTTCATGATAAAGCTGATGGCAATTTAATGAGATTTTGCCTTAGAATTGGAGTCTTTTTGTGTTAGACTGAAAGCGAAAGTGGTAAAAACTCGCGTGCTAATTAGAGGCCAGCGCCAGTGAGTTGCCGACTCGCCCAACTTCGAACTGGGATTTTCTCGTTCTGCTCTCGAAGCAGTTTGAGACTAGCCAACTTTCACGACTCAACTCAAAGTCCTTCTCCATCGAAAGATGGAGTCCGGGTTCAAAGCTTTGCCCAATCAAACCGGAAGCTTCTGAGTTGCTCCATCTTTCGCGCTGAATAACGTAAATGCTCGTTGCATTAGCTAGTCAGCCTGTCAGGGAGTCGTCGATCATCGCTCGCTTCCGGTGCGCGAAAATCGATTGCAAATTCAAGTCATGTTCAAGAGTGAGAGTGAGGGAGTGAGGGCCATTGATCCCATAGCTAGAATCTCAACCTAGCCCCTGAGTTGCTACGCAGCGGCAGTAGCAACGATGACGACGACTATGTGTACAGCGAGTAAAGTCTGTAGCAGGTTAGGGTTTTAGTCTTAGATTTGGTTGAGTAGTAATAGAAACCTCTAGATTTCGAGGCAAGAGACGCGGGGTTTATGAATGAGTTAGGGAGGAAATCAAAGTATCTGCTTGCTTCTTGGTACCGATTGCATAGTAACAGATTCAGGGAAGCGGAAGTGATTTTTATGCCAGAATTTGGTTGGCCAAGGTCCAGGAGGAGGTACAGAGCAGTTGGTTTGCCATATTCCAAATCCAACATTCAGCTAAAGAGGGACAGAGAGGGCGTTTGTAAATATTTTTGGTGATTCTTTTCTTGTTTTACTCGAAACTTTTCATGAAACTTCATACTCTTAGCAGGCGGCAGGTGGCGCCTTTGTGCATTTCGAGTGCTTGCCAAAATCGGGCAACCTACATTTGTTACCAAATGAAACAGCAGGCAACTCCGAGGGGATCAGCGACTTGACCAAACTCAGAGTTATTGAAATTTCCCCAAAAGCTAGCTGGCTGATGCTGGTCCACATATTATGTAAATCAGGATTTTAGATTGAAATTCGCGGCCAGACCTTAACCCTTTGGTGTTCTATCAAAATGGCTACCGCGGCGCCATTGCGCGCTTCACTCAAAGACGATCGCAATTGAGTTTGATACTGCTCAACAAAAAGTTCAATAAACTAGATCAAGTCGCAAAAATACCCGATACCAATTTGGTGCTCTATCTCTCTTCGGCCAACTCGCGCACTCCAAATGGTCAATTTGTATTCAAATTTCGCCATTTCCTTTCGCTACCATGTTGTTATTGTCGCCGCTTACACCAAACCGAAGCCGGCGCGTCCGGCTGCTCGATTGGTTTCCTCTTATGGCCGATTAGTGGCCAAAAGGCGGCGCTCTGGCTACAAAATCAACCTAATGAATTGCCGATTAGTGGTCAGTAGTAGTTCATTAGCTTAATTGAGCTACTGCTTGCTCCTTCTCGTAGATGGAGACCGATAAAAAATCAACGTGCTACCACTCAACTTAATTGCCTGTCGTCTAGTGAGCAAAGGACTGCTCAATTAGTCGCTCGGTGGCACGACTAAATTTGAGTCGGGGGAAAGAGATTGAAATTGACAAAAAATTCAGGTTTTTCCTCTTCCTCTCTCTCTCTCTCTCTAGCGTTTCCGAAGGGATTTTAAAGCATCGATCTAAATTCTAATCGAGTTAACTGATGAGCAAAGCGATAAGAGCTTTGTACTCTGAGATTTTTCTATAAGATAATTTTAGTTTAGGAAATTTGAGAGATCGAGATAAAAACCTTTCAGTTGTGTCATCCTCAGGAAAGAAAGCAGCTACCCACCGGACTCAATAGAGAACCTGGAAATCTACGCTGAAATCGGGAATCCTTTTTTAAAGCTTTCGTTCGATTGACAAAATGATTGACTGGGATCACCTCTCTGACTGGCTGGCTGTGGGAAATTGGGTTTGGTTGTAAAATGAATAGGCAAACAGTGATTGTGCATAGCCTAAAGAGTTTATGGGTTTGGGTGCACGGAATGTAATGATGTGTTCAGGGAAGCGAAAAGTCAAATACGAGAAATAGAGAGCGTCATTACCAAACTTAATTTTATTTTCGAGATTTACACCATTGCCCCTGCCAACAATGCCACTAACTGGAGGTTGTTTTTATTGCTGTTGCTACTCTTGTTGAGATGTTTACCTTTCCAAACGACGAAAACCTGGAGGCGGAAGTGAAGAGAAGCCCGGAATCACGTCGAGCGAAGAGATCGCATGTGCACTTCCGGTTGGTGCCTAGTCTTAGTTGGCGAGCTAATTTTAATCTCCTCTGGATGACAAGCGAGTGGGCTTTTTTCGCTTACGACTCCAACAATTCAGCCGCCCCACTCAAGAACCCCAATTCCAACTCCATAATTTTGCGCCTGATGGCGAGATCATTATCGAGCGTTAGCGTTCGAGTGGCAGCGATATGAGCCCTCTCTCATATTGTTACGATGTGTAATCTTTTTGAAACTCTATTACAAAAAGTGTAGCAAAGGTCTTGAGGCCACCTGTTAATTTGGCAGCGTGCAGAGAGCATGTCTAAAACGACTTCTGCGACTACGAAGGCGTCCTTTGCAGCATTAACGACGAGCT
Source organism: Aculops lycopersici (assembly GCA_015350385.1). Lineage (NCBI taxonomy): Eukaryota > Metazoa > Arthropoda > Arachnida > Trombidiformes > Eriophyidae > Aculops > Aculops lycopersici. The sequence continues at coordinate 3,622,141 of WNKI01000003.1, read as the reverse complement.
AGTGCCGAGGCAGACTAACTAGCTTAGGGGAGGCCGGCAATGTAGCATTCATTCAAGCCAACAACCGCACTCGACCAGCCATCCAACAAACGCAGCTATTCAAGTCGACAAGCGCGCCGGCAACTGCGCACACGGAATCGATTTAGACGAGCGAGCTAGCTGGCGGCAAGCTAGCGAGCTCGGCGCTGCAGCAAGCGGCGCGCCTAGCGACCGGCAGCAGACAAATCCAAGTGCTGAGATTCCTCTCTACGCCGGGGACTGAGTTAGCTAGTTTGCCAGCCAGTCAGCTAACGAAACCAATTTGTTGTTGGCTCGTCCTGCGTGTCGGCGCCAATTCACGTAAGTCCCCCCTCTATATTGCGCGCGCCGGCCGGCCGGCAACCGCCAGTTAGTCAGGCCAGTCAGTCAGATGGCCAGCTGGTCCATTGTGTTCGAGGTTCGTGTCTCTGCAGCGTGTGATAATCGTTCAATTTAAACTAGCACGGTGCCGGAAGTCGGCAGTTAGCCAGCAATAGTAGTAGCAGTATCGGTGGCAGTGACGGTGGTGGTGGCGGTGGTTGTAGGCGAGAAGAGTAACAGTAGTTGTGGGAGAGGCTTTGTTGTTGACTGAGTGTAAATTTGATAAGAGAAATGGGGAAAGAGAGAGCGAGTGACAAACGATTCCATCGAGTTCACGATGAGGAGAGATAAAAGTGGATAGATTGAGGAGGGAGTAAAGTCACGTTGAGTTAAATGGCAAATCGTCGAAGCTTAGTGGCGTAACACAATACAATCCAATCAAGCGAGTGGTTGACAGCTACCACGAGGTGGCTGTGTATTATTCAAATTGACTTGCCGTTGCTCCTAAGGCTGTCGGCATCATCAAACAAGAGGATTGCAACATTACAAGTCGTGCACCAGAAATCGCAAGCTTTCGACAGGCTCAAAAAGAATAGCGGCAGCAGTTGTAGGCGGAGTTGGGCGCCCAAAATCTCACACAACAATAGAGTTGAGTGGGCGAGAGCAGGTGGGCGTGGCAAAATGAGCAATCTGTGGTTCTTCAGGCTGAAGAGGCAGGAGCAGCAACGTCGCCGGTCGAGTGGCGAGCAATCAGTGGGCAGCGCCTCGGTCCAGTCGGCCAGCGGTAGTGTTTCGGCTGCCTCGGCGCCTGTTTCGTGTTCGGGACTCGGCGAATGCGACGACGACGACTGCACCGAATGTCTCCGCTTACGCGAGGGCGCGAGCTGCAGCGCGGGCCGAGCGGCGAGCGATGCCGGCGTGGGCGTGTCCACGGCAGCGGGAAACGGTCAGCAGCAGGCGCGGCGGTTCAGTAGCAGCACCAACCAAAACCAGCGACAGCGTCGCCACCACCACCACCACCAAGCCCAACATCCGCTACAACAGATGCATAACCAAACGAAACAGATGTCGTTATGCGACGGCCAGCTACAAGATCAACTAGCGGAAAATAGTTGCAACCAAGCGAGCACCAAAACCGACTTCGAACGAGGAGGAGAAGAGTTGGCTAGAGAGAGGAGAGTTTGCAGAGGCGAAAGTGGGCCGCGAGTATCTCAAGATCAAGAGGAGGAGACAACAACAAGGAACAAGGAAACTACCACTACCACTATTAGTGGAAGTATCAATCACAAACGTGATCACGCTCACCATTATCATCATCACCATTACAACCATCACCATCCGCACCATCAGAACTTCCATTACGACAAGTCGCCGGAAGTGGAGACAAGTGGTTGTAGCGCCGGCGGTGGTGGTTTAGTTGGAGATGGTTGGGAGGAGGCAGGGGAGGAGGAGGAGCAGCAGCAGCAGATAGAGAGGGAGAGAGAGGTAGCTGAAGTAGCAGTGGGTCAAATAGACAACTACTTGCAAAGGTCAACATTGCCAAATAGAATGGCCTCGCAGGGGATCAGTGTCATCATGGCCACTAGCGGTGGTGGCAGCCGTCTGTATTCCGGCCAACAGCGCCAAATTGTGCCCCAAGTCAACATTATCCGCTCGGACTCCACTGATTCCAACTCGACCAAGTCGGTGCTGGTCGGCTCAATGGGCGCACCAGAAAAGGAGCCAGTTAATTGTGACATAACTCAGGCGAGCATCATAACTTCAGGAGCAAACTTCCGGAAGCAGCAGCAGCATCAACATGCAAGTCAAGTAAGCAACGAGCAGCACCAGAACCAGCAGAAACAGATTCTCGTCGAGATAATCGGCGGAGTTGATGGGAGAACAAGTGGCGGTTGTAAGCGAGTTGAGAGTAGATTGGTTTCGGCGCAGGCGTCGCCGCCACCAACCACCAGTGGCTTTCTACGCGATCAGCTGATTTCCGGCCAAGTGCCGCCCATTCATGATCGCCGGCAGCAGCCTAATCTTTTCACCACCTCTACCGCCCAGACGGCCAAGTCTACGAGTCCACCAAATGAGCTGCCGCCGCGCGGCACCGGCAACAACTTGCTCCTCGATCCGGCGGCAGCCGGAAGTTGCGGCCAACCTGCCGGTGGCATAAGCATGGCCGACAGTATGGACAATTTGGCCTCGCTGATTCCAAGGTAATTACATCCGAGCGAGATACTTTAATTAGCTGTTTCTACACCGATTTTATAACCCAGGCGAGTTTAATCTAAACACCCGAGCCACCTGTTTGTTTTAGTGATGTATCCTTCCACCAAAAAAAACTCCAGTTAAGATCATCGATTAGCGCAACAGTAAATTTTAATCTGCGCACCTTCCTCTAAATTCTCATTGCAATCTACTATTTGCCATACATCATATAAAAGTATCGAGGCCAAATAGGCAAATAATTGTCCCTCGACGACCGTCACCACCGATTGTAGACCCATTGATTACGCAACACTTTGATTGAATCCAAATAGTTACGCGGCCGTTAGTTGGCTTTGAATCCGTCGCGCTGCCAATCGTTCACCTGTCCGCCTACATGCACACTGAGGGGCTTGCGCGCGGGTAGAGGTAGAAAAAGCAGGTTAAAGTCCTTTGAGTCTAGAGGGAGCGAGTGGCGTGTTCAACTCTCCAGCTTTTTAGTCGCAGCAACAACAACTAGACAGCGAGATAGACACAAAAAGTCTTACCAAACGACCCAACGCTACCGACTCCTGATGACAGCTTAATCTCTTTATTCCTCGGTGATAGGCGGGCGCTTCTAGTCGTTAGCGCGTTTGTTGGTCATTTGGTCCCTCGAGTTGCCGGCCAGCCGGCCACTCACTTTAATTGAACTTCTGCCCTCGCAACAACCGACCAGCGAGAGTAGCAAAACTGCCACCACGAGCAAGAGTACCAAACAAGACCAGCAAAACAAGTGGGCCAACAAATCAGAGTTGCGCAATTTGTCGTGGTGGCGGTGGTGGTCATCGTAGTCGTCGTCGTCTTTTCGCGGCAAGTTTATCTTTGGCGCCACTGTCGGCATGGAGAGTTGAGTTACAAGAGCGGGATCGAGTTGCACCTAGCGACGCGTTGAAATGCAATGAACTCTCTATCCGCATGGCATTTCCCCTATCTATCTAGCGCCAGATTTAAATAGATAGACTCGCCCAATGGGCGATTGTGGTTTTTGTGTATGTGGCACATGGTTTTGTTTCGTTGGGAAAACAGTCGGGTGAGATACAGAAAGTGAAAGAGGGAGAGAGCGAGAAAGAAAGCATTAGAACAAGCTGAAGGCCAATGCAAAATCACGTCGCTCGCTCGCTCGCTCGCTAGCTTGCTGGCTGGTCAGCGGCAGCAGCAGATGCCGCCAAGTACATCTGAATGGATGCCGCCGCGAAAGTTAATGTTGCAGTCTCGGGTGATACACTCGAATAAGTATTGCGAGTAGGTCCTAGACTGCAGATTCGAACTAGAGTAGAACCGCAGAAGCATCAAATCTGGTTAGCAAGCAAGTGGACGAGCAAAAGGTTTTCCTCGGACGAACAGCGCACGACATAATAGGTTTTTTATTTTAATGTGTAGCGAGTGGAATTGTGTAGTGGTAGTTGCGATGGTGGTGATATCACTAGCACTAGCACCATTACTATACTACCGATACCACCACTACCACCATTGGTGGCAATGGCACTAGTGCGCAGGCTAATGGTCGCTTGGTGGTTTATGACGACAACTACATGCCAGACACAAGGGTTAGCGAGCGAGCGACTAGGCGCTAGGCACTCCACTTCCGGCTGATCAGTGGCCAGCGCCGACTGATCCTCTCTGCTGCGGTGCTGGTGCATCTTTTGATAGGACGATCGAGGGAAGGCGTTCAGGGTGTTGAGGTTGGCGACACGACGACGTGTGTTTTTGCGCAGATAGCGCGTCGGCAAATTTCGCCAGCTGACGCCTTCGCGTTTGTTTCCCTCCTCTCACTCCTGGGTCGCGAGACTAAAGCTCAAGCTACTCATAGTGAAACAGAGTATCTCTTTTGGATCCTCTACTCTGCAGTTTTACCTGGCCACTGATGACAGAAAAACAATTCCAAGACTAAAACTCTGGAGATAGAGACAGAGACAGCGTCACAGTTAGAGCCAGGGCCACAAAAAGTGTCAGTCACTAGCTAAATCCAACAGAAATAGCGACAGACATTGTGGCCACAGCGATGAACCGGAAATCGAATTATCGCTAGCTCGCTGGACTCAAACCTCCCGCTCGTCAGTTGGCTCATTTGAGATTTGGGAGTAGAGGTGCCGCAAAGGGACATAAAGGAAGAAAGAGGATGCCAATGCAACGGCGAGAAATATTGACAGCCAAGCGAGAGTTGGTCGGTCCGTTCGATGGGCTAGGCGGCTGGCGGGGGAGGGGGCTTTTAGGGGGCTAATAGGCGAGCAAATCCATGATAAGAGGGCCACCGCCTTCTCCTCTTCCTCATTTCTGATTGCCTCTCTCTCTCTCCTTGAGTCTTATAACTAGACTTCGCCCAGACTATACTCTCACACTACCATCTACAAAAGCCACTGCCAACTAACTGTGGTGTCACTTAGCCTGGGGCCAAGTTAATTAACTTGCCTCCTCAACCAAAGTCCACCATCCTCAACGTCACAACGAGGAGCGAAAGTTGGAAGGCCAACTGACTTAGCGGACAACTTACTTTTTGTACCACTTGAAACAGTCCATTAACCATTTCCGGCGCCCGCAAATAGCGAGTTGAGAGACACCCCATTGAAATTGACACGCGGCATACAATTCCCCATTTAGACCGTCCTTCCGGGTTGGAAATGGGCGACTGGTGTTTGCGCTATTTGTTGCTCGTCTTAGAACTATTCCTCTTAGTCTTATCTATCATTTCATAGACCAAAACCTCAACATAAGACTAACAACACCATCAACTTGATCATTAATCATTCCACCAAACTTTCTCACTCGACTTCTTGCCATCAAACGACCGAACTTTTATTGTGCCACCACGACGTCGACGGCCGCAACCATTGCGATACATACTGCAGGGTTCGCGTTGAGTTTTACAATAGTGAAAATACACTAAAGGAACAATTGCAATTATACTTTATAAAGGATCACACCGTTAGCCTCTATGTTCGAACGGCCAAATTGATACTCAAGGTGCTCGCATGTTACCTCTACGTTTGCCGAGTTATCTCGGATCGCGGGCCGGGCCAAGCAAGTTGGTGAGTATTACTAGTACAACTATTTGTATATATTTATTATGGTTTGAGCTAAGAAAACATCGGTCGGTGGTTCTAATTGTAAAATTATTCACGCATAAACTCGTCTACCACAATTTCAGTTATGGGTGCCAAAGTTCCGGTGGTAGGCCAAATGTTACGAGCTCAACGGCTGATCTCCTCATTGCCACCGGAAGCCCAAACCAACAGCAACAAGCTGCGGCTTCAATGTCCAAGTTTGATAGTCACCCTTACGATGGACCAATCAACTTTCGTGCTTTACTTTGGGTCGATCGAGGGCCCATTATTTGGTCCATGCAAACATTCATAGCTGTGATCTGTTTTATTGAGGCAATACTGATGCAGTACCTCACCTACAAGGTAAGTTGATTTATTATCACTATTTGTATAATAATAAGAATTCTAAAAGATAGAAGACTAATAAAAGTTTTGCAAAAATACAGAATAGCATATTTTCCATTATCTCATTCCATTTTACCCTAGAACTAGTCACAAATCTTCCATTTCTCATATCGGTAAGTTTTATCATAAGATTTATTTGTTGTTATATCACCAAAGACACCTGTCCGATTGCCCGACATCATGATAGACTCACACAAATATCCTCTCTACTTGTGTTTGTGTAATTTAGATTTTCTGGCTAGAACTACGCACACTTTTTGTACCTGGATTCCTCAATTGTTGGCTAGCCAAACAATGTCTAGAGGCTATGCTTGTAAGTATACCAGCCAGTATGTATAGATGATGATGATATTGATGTTGAAAGAAACTAACGCAAGTTTAATATCTCTGTATATCATACAACAATTATAATTACATAGAATGACCTGAGTATTGTGAGACAATCGTCGGTCTTCTCCCATCGACTCACCATACTATCGGCCACAGTCTTTTGCTTGATCTTTACCAGTGCCTGTGGATTTCAGCACACCCAACGGAGTGGAGGCAGGAGCAATATAAACATCTTTGAGAGTATCTACTTTGTTGTGGTCACCTTCTCCACCGTAGGCTATGGTGATTTCAAACCGGAAACGTGGCCCTCGCAACTGTTTATAATGGTGATGATTTGCGTTGCCTTGATTGTGTTACCTACACAATTTGAACAATTGGCTTACTTTTGGATTGAGAGGAAAAAATTGGGCGCCAGTTATGCGCATCACTCCACTCGCCACGAGAAACATGTGGTTGTTTGCTCAACCACCTTGCGTGCCGATACCATTATGGACTTTCTCAATGAATTCTATGCTCACCCTCTATTGCAAACATTCTCCGTTGTCCTACTGTCGCCCTGTGAATTGGACACAACCATGAAATTGGTGCTACAGACTCCCACTTGGAACAATAGAGTTGTCTACATTCAAGGATCCGCTTTGAAGGCCACCGATTTGATTAGAGCTCGAATGCAATCAGCTGAAGCTTGTTTCATCCTTGCCGCTAGGAATTACAACGATCGCTCGGCCGCAGACGAGCACACAATTTTGAGATCGTGGGCCATACGCGACTTTAGTCCCTATGTTCCGCAATATGTGCAAATTTTTAGAACAGAGAACAAGATTCACGTTGCCTTTGCCGAGCATGTTGTTTGCGACGGTAAGTGTTGGTGCCTTTTGCCTGAAAATTAGTGCTTGAAAATCAATATACCGGACCTTTACTAACCAAAAACTTGTTTCCCCTCAAATGATAGACGAGTTTAAATATGCCCTTCTTGCAAACAATTGCCTTATTCCCGGCACCAGCACTCTGGTCACCTTGCTACTCCACACCTCGCAACACAAAACAAGGCGCCGCCGCTGTCGAAAGCGACGAAGATGTCAGCAACCAGGCGGCGGTGGCATTCTCGGCTGGCTAAGAAACTCAACAGGTGCCAACGAGGCACTGAATAGAAAGAATAGACTCGAGCAGTTTGAGGCCTCGTTCAATGCAGGTGGCCAGCGGCCACCAGCAGGAGGCCAAAGCGGAAGTGGTGCGGCGCAACCAGATAGCGCAAGCGGGCAAAGCAGCCAACAGCAGCAACAACATCAGTCTAGTAGCGAGGACGACGATGATCTCGACTCAACTGGTGGACCAGAATGGAAGCGATTGTATGGAAAGTGTTCGGCTAATGAAATTTACCACATTCGCCTGTCGGATTCGAGATTCTTTAGCGAGTATCAGGGTAAAAGTTTCACCTATGCCTCCTTCCATTCGCACAGGAAGTTTGGTGTTACCTTAATTGGAGTGCAAACTGATATGCGAGGCACTTGGCCTATTATGTTGAATCCAGGTCCTAGCTATGTGCTCAAATCGGGTGATATATTATTCTACATTAACATAACAAAAGAGGAAAACTCTACACTTAGACCAATGGTTTATCACAATCATCAAATGCAACACCAGCAGCAACAACAACAGCAACAACAACTGAGCAAGCTGTTCACACCTACACCTGTTGAATCCACTGAGCCACCTTCGTCGAGTTGGATTGAGAGCGGAGTTGGCGGCACTGGAACTGGAGCCGGAAACGAGGGTCAAGCGGCCACCTACATAAGAATCGAGGCTTCGTCGCCCACTGTGGCTCCACAACAACAGCAGCAGCAACAACAACAACAACAACAGTCACCCTCCGAGTCACCCGAGTGTCCCAAGCTACCTAGTAGTCAAGGGCAAACTCAACAGCAAGAGCAGCAGCAGCAGCAGCAGATGGTTATGCAAACCTCCATACATGTGCCTTCAATGTTGATGCCAAAGAAGCATAGCGTGGCAGACGGGGCCAGTATTGTTGCGCGCTCACTTTGTTCTGTGGCAGGCTTCGCGGCCGCGGACTTTCCGGTGGCGCCCGAGGAAGAGCTTCCGGTTGTTGGAAGTCGTGCTGGCTCAGAGGCGGACCAAGACCAGCAGGCTCTACACCATTTAACTACAAAAATTTTGGCAAAACGAAACTCCTCGGCCTCGGCTTCCGGTGCCGTGGGCACCTCGCGCGGTTCCTCCGCCATGGGCAACGTTATTTCGAGGCCTCCCTCACGAAACGCCTCAACACTTGAGCTGGCAGCCATTGCGACGGGATTACGGAAGGGTAGCAATATGTCGATAACATCAACAAAATCTCGCGACGCCTCGCCCACGAGACTTGCACAGGTGGTTAGTGGTTTGGCTGTCAAGATGAAGCGAGTTAAATTGGGCAAGTCGCTAACTCACCTAACAATTCCAAGACTCGACATGGGAATGGGAGGCGGAAGTTCGGCCAGTTCCACGGAATCTTTTGTAAATGCTCGAGGTAGGAGGCCAAGTATTGCGCCGGTGCCCGCGATGATGGGCGAGAGCGAGGAGCACGACAGTGACCACGAACGCGAGCAGGAGTCCTACTTTTCAATGTCCTGGCAGTCTAGCAGTGAGAACTCGCCCATCTTTAAGAAATTTGTCTTTTGTACCACCTACGTGGGCGTGTCGCCAACCCTCTGCTACTTGTTGCAAAAGAAGAAGCCAGCCTGTTGCCTGCAACTGATTTCTGCTTGTGAGCACTGTCCGTACAAAAATGCGCGCCAGTATAACTGGCCGAATAATTGTATCATACTGGCGAGCGATTTTGCTAGCAACGGAATATACAATTTCCTGGTTCCGCTTAGAGCTCACAGTCATAGTCCTAATGAATTGAGGCCAATTGTGCTATTGTTAGAGCGAAAGCCCTCGCCTCAATTTATCGATGCAATCTCGTGGTTCCCCATGGTCTACTGGATGCCTGGTAGCATCGATAACCTGGACGACCTCATAAAGGCTGGCATAAATTTGGCTCACTCGGTTGTGGTCACCAATAAGGAGTCAACGAATTCGGCCGAGGAGGATTATTTGGCCGATTGTAATACCATTGTGGCCGTTCAGAGCATGTTTAAAATGTTCCCCTCGGTGGGCATCATAACGGAACTTTCACAGTCGTCCAATATGAGATTTATGCAATTTAGAGCACACGACGTTCTGTTTGGGGGACACGTTGCGATGTACGGACAGCAGGTGCCCCAGCAACAGGTGATAAAAGGCCCACAGGTGGTCACAAACAGCGCCACCTCTGCGACGAGCCGCCTGCGAGAGTCGACCAGCGGCGCCGAGTTGAGTGGATTGGACCGAACCGCTAGTCAGCAGGGCGACGGTGGCTCGGCTATATACGGTGGTGCGAGTAACAATGCAATTAGAGATAGGATATTAATGCGGAAGTTGCATAGTCACCATTATAGCAAGATGATTGGCAAGGAAATGAACTCTCACGCTTACAAGTATCGACTTCCGTTTGCCGCGGGCAATGTCTTCTCAGCCTCCATGCTCGACACTCTACTCTACCAGGCTTTCGTGAAGGATTACATGATAACTATGGTGCGCCTCCTGCTAGGTATAGACCAAGCGCCTGGTTCGGGTTTCCTGTCTTCAATGAAAATTACCAAAGAGGACCTGTGGATTCGCACCTATGGCCGCCTATACCAGCGTCTCTGCTCAACCACCTGCGAGATCCCGCTTGGCATCTATCGCACCGAGCCACTAGATTATCAACGACCACCTGTGGACGCATACAGCTCAGGCGCTTTTGCTAGTCAGCAGGCGAGCTACGAACAGGCCACCGAAGAGTTGGAGAGAATTGAGATAACTAATATGGTGAAGAATCGACTGCAAGACTTGGGAATGCTCGTCAGTGACTATGACGACTCCATGTCTAATAGAAACAATACCTTTTCATATGTGATAATCAATCCAAATTGCGACATTCCCCTCCGCGAGGGCGACATCATTTACCTCATCCGGCCTAGTCCCATTCACAGTCGCAAATTATTTATGCACCGAGCAAACTCTGTGAGGCACGCCGACGACTCGTTCTCCTCGCAACAACAACCACCACCACCTTCGGCAACGCATCTCACAAAAAACCAACCACCTCTTATGACGCCATCTAGTGGTGGTAACGTTAGCGGAAGCCAGAATAGCTTCAACTCGAGCAGCTCAACAGTAAAGTCGCGTCCCAAGCCGAAGCAGCAGCAACAGCAACCTAGAAAGCGACAGGAGCAACAGCAATATCATCATCATCAACAACAACGACCGCAGCAGCAACAACATCAATACGCTGCCGGCGGAAATAGACAGAACCAACAGCAAGCTTGCTTCTCGTCCTACTCGATTCCGAACAGCCAAATCAAACCATCCTTTTCAGATGGAGACTTCAACGAGATCCTCATAAAGGTTGGCAACCACGACGAGCTCGACTCGATGGATGACACCCAGATATCCGGCGTTTTGGGGGCACAAGTGCCAATGAATTGTCACGCCGGCAGTGGTGGCGCTGCCACTTCTACTGACGATAAGACGAGATACGAGGACGCCAACAATGATTCGATTGACATGGACTTGAAGCAGCGCCGGCGCTCCAGTTCCGTGGATGCTGGCGGCGGTGATCCCATTGATCAGTCGATTGACTGGCAACGACAATAAAATCAGTGTGTTTGTTTGAGAGAATGACCGGAAGTGTGCCAATAAACAATCAACAGGATCCTTTGGGTCTCTCATTTAATCCCCTTGCTTTTGTCGCTTTCACACTCATAAGATTAGTCTCTCTCGTCTCTTAGAAGCTGATTTGACCACGATATTGCCACAAAGATTCGCCCTGATCCTTACGCTTTTGGGGCGAAGCAGCGGATAGGCGCAAAAGCCGAAGTGCCTTATGGAAGGAGGAAGGAAGATGATGGATTTGATGTTTATGTCTAGCGAATGGCTAGTTTTATCTCGTCGATTGGATTTCTAAATCTCGAGGCGACAAACTTTCTTTTTAATGGATTCTTTGAGTTGGGACCCTGAAAAAAGTCAAGTGCAAAACTTGCGCTAAACGAGACAGGAGATGAGATTGTACAGTAGTAGGACAACCAAAAGTTTTGGGTTTGAAAGTGAAGTTGAAGTGAGAGTAGTCCTCGTTTTGGTCGATTCGAATCTCCCGTTTCCAGAGCCAAACGCTTGCAAAGTGCAAATAATTCCACTTTCTCCGCTTGGATGGTGTTGGTTGCAAAAACAAATAGCGCCAACCTAATGATGTCGCCCAAGAGCAAGAGCATCTAAATCACTGTATCGCTCGCTCGCTCGCTCAAGAAGAAGAAGAAGCAGAGGACGAGAAGTTTTTGGAATGGCTCGTTTCGTTGCTCTTTTTTGTGTGCGTATGTGCACTTGAAATGCGCCAACAGTGCCGCCGAGGAGGAAGTAGAAGTGCCATTGGTCACGCTGCCTTTTCGCTCGAATGTCCAAAGAACTGGGGCACAGTTTGTGCGTTACAGCCGGACAGAAGCGTTTTGCAAATACTCGCGAATCCAAGCAATTTGAATATTATGGCGCCCTCGCGAACATGGAACTTGACCATAAAGCTCGCGCTGTTGTTGCTGCATCTCGTCGTCGACTTTTGGTTGCTGCTGTTGCTCTGGCTGTTGACTGAGCTAATTTCGTTTGGTCTTCTTCTTCTTCTTATGCTTTAAAAGACAGGCGCCTAAGGGACATCATCGTGGTCAACAACCATCCTATAAGTCACAGTAACGAGCGACCACAAGAAGAGAAGAAAAAGAGCAATCAACTTGGGGCCTGTAGCTTGTAACTTTCTCCCCTTCGCTCGACCAACTAACGATAGCTGGCTGGCCGCCCGAGTCTCAAACTGGATCCAGTCGTTCGGGGTGCTTGTGTCCGCAATGCATAATTAGCAACACATGCACATTCAAACTTTCGGAAGCCAATCGTCAGCGTCGACGTCAACTGGTTTCAAATAATAAAATTTAATATGTCTTCCGTTTGTCGCATGGGTCCAACGCTAAACCCGCAAGGAACACTCTGAATCAATGAAATCTCGATCAAGGTCTAGAAATAGAGCGTCAGGTGAGCGGGGGGTTAGAAAGAGGGTTATGGCAAATGAGAGGGAGAGGGAGCGGACTAGATCGTTGAATAACGCGCTTGAAATTTTGCGCAACAAGTTGCCCGTTCCCGAAGCCGAGAAGCGAAGCAAAATTCAAACCCTACGCTTGGCCAAGGATTACATAGAATTTTTAAGCAAATTTAATAGCAACAACGATCATAGTAGCAACAATCAAAGCGCAAGTGACACCAATCGAAATCACCATTACGATTATCACCAAAATCGATTGCACGAAAAATACATTCAACATCAGAATCAAGACCCTCAGCTGGAATACAACAATCATGGCAAAAATTTGCCAGTGCAACCTGTTGAATCAGCGTCAAGTCTAAAGTGGACTAGCCCAAGGGCAACTAGCTTGACCTGCAAAATGAACTCATGTTGATGCTGAATGTAACATGTATGCAATTAGTTTGGGCGGTAGTCAATGATGATCCTGAATGCCGTTGCTGTATTCCCACTACCTGTGCTTGGATAGTTACGTTAGCAGTGTCAGCGGCATCAGCAGCAACTGGTGGTCGCGCGCGAGAAGAGTGACTCAAATCTCAACTATCAACGAGTCACGGTCTTGCCATGATGCTGCAGGTACCGCTAGCTTCGCGATGGAAGAGCAACGTTGTCGCCTGCGAAGATGACCGTCTGCATCATCTGGTGGTTGTCGTTTTTATTTTGGTTATTCATGATTGAACCTTTACATATTTTTATTTTAAAGTAGCACCAAATGAGACGCAAGATGAGTCATGTGAGTCGACCGATCGACTTACTGAGCAAAATTTTAGCCAATTGGCTACTAGTCGTAACTTTATTGCCAGCAACTCAGATATTGTGCTCCAGTTACAATGAGCAGCAACAACAGTTCACCAATATAACAGCCATAACAAATGGTGCCAACTCAACTGCAACTCATCTAAACAACTCTACAACTCTAGAGAACACAACAAACAACTCAACCACAAATTTGGGAATCCAATCGACAAGACCAAATAGTAACCAAGAGCAGCAGCAGCAGCAGCAAGATAGCAACAACCAAGCTGCAAACCAGCAACATGAACCACCTAGAAGACAACAGCCACCTGAGGACGAGTATCTGGTTGGAGTTGGCATTGCAGACATAACAGGCCCGGCGGCCGATATAAATCTAGTGAGTTTGCTTCAACAACTACTAGTAGTTAGTCCCCCTACCTCCTCCGCCTCTGCGATTCCACCCCGAACCTATGGTAGTGGTGGCGGTGGTAGCACCTCCATTGCTAACAATGTGCTTCAACTTCAGTATCCCAGTTGGCAGGAGTTTCGTAATGTTAAAATGCAATTTAGAATTAACTTTAGATCCTTGCTCCTGCAAACGTCTCCATTGATGAATGTCATTTTTAGATGGGCTATGCCAAACCAAATCAAGATGCAGGCGGAATACACTTACGCCAATTTTGTCGTTCAATTATAATTAAGGACACGAGGATCAACTTTCAAGGTGGAAATACCATCTTGTATATTAGCATCGACAATGGAATGGTCTCACAATTACTCCGGCTTCAGGTGCTCAAAAGGTTGGCGCAAAAGTATGGTGCTGAAGTTTACAACGAGAACAATGTTATGATGACAGCCACACACTCGCATTCATGTCCAGGAGGATTCTTCCAATATTGGCTCTACAATATCCCATCGACCGGCTTCATACCTCAAACCCTTGAGGCTCTAGTCGAGGGAATAGTGCGAAGTGTTGGTCGGGCACATGATAATCAGAGTCGAGCCCGGATCTATTATAATCAAGGAGACCTTCTGGGCGCAAGCATTAATCGAAGCCCCACTGCTTATGTGAACAATCCTCAAGAGGAGAGGGCGCAGTATGAGCACGATACGGATAAGGTCATGTCGTTGTTGCGTATTGTAGATTTGAATGATCAACCTCTGGCCATGCTGAGTTGGTTTCCTGTACACGGTACCAGCATGAACAATTCCAATAGGTTAATTAGTAGCGACAATAAAGGTTATGCCTCGTTGCTATTCGAACAGGAATACAGTCCGCCAGGCACCTTTCCGGGCAAAGGCAAGTTCGTGGCCATATTTGCTCAGGCCAACGAGGGAGATGTCTCACCTAACACACTAGGCCCTAGGTGTGCAAACTCTGGGTTACCTTGCGACGACGCAACGAGCACCTGTGGATCCCAAGGGGATCAAGTCAACAGGTGGCGTCGTACCGAACCTCATAAGCAAAGTAAAAGTGAGCGACGCATGTGGTTCTTTGGAAAGATACGTCCACTCGCGACGGGCAAACGTCAAGATGGATTCTCGAGTCGATCGGGTTCAACTGGTCCTACAACTGATCAACAGCCAGCTCAGGCTCAAAATCCAGGAACCACGACCAACAATAAAAGTGGCAACTCGGTAAGTATCAGCTACACGTGTTTATACAATCATACATATCTCCTCCGATATCTACTAGGACTAACAACAAAACACATTGCTAACTCTATTGTAATAAAACATAACAATAGAATGAGAAATGCGTTGCCGCTGGACCTGGCAAGGATATGTTCGAGTCCACCAAGATCATTGCTTATCGTCAATATTTTAAGGCGCGTCAACTATTCACCGACAAAGGTAGCTTGCAGCGAGTCTCTGGTCCAATCCGTTTCATCCATGAGCACATAGATATGGCGCAACAAGTGGTGCCCATTTACAAGTCAGCAGTTGAGTTGGCGATGAGACCTAAACGAAGTGAGAGGCAAACCTCATCGATGGTCGATTCAGCCGGCAAATACTTTCGCACTTGTCCGGCTGCGTTAGGTTACAGCTTTGCTGCTGGAACAATCGATGGTTCTGGTGCATTCAGCTTCCAACAGGGCGATACGGCATCAACTCCATACTGGAACATGATCAGGGATTTGCTTCGGAGACCATCAGCTGACCAGGTCAAGTGTCAAGAGCCAAAGCCGATTTTGGTTCCAACAGGTGAGATGGACTTTCCCTACATGTGGCATCCACGAGTCGTTCCAACGCAAATTATTGCCATTGGCCAGGTGGCAATTGTTGGTTTGCCAGGTGAGTTTACGACCATGGCCGGTAGAAGGGTTAGAGACACAGTGCAGATGGCACTTGATGAAGGCCAGAGTCAAGGTACACAGAGCGACCAAGAGGGTAATCAAGACGATATACTTCTTGAAGATGACACCCATCCAGATCGGAAAAGAGCTACCAATAGTGGCTCAATAGACTATCCAAGGAGAAGGCGGCAGGCTAAACAAGAGAGATTTAAAGTTATCTTGTCAGGTCTTTCTAATACTTATACCTCATATGTGACTACAATCGAAGAATATTACGCCCAAAGATACGAAGGCGCCTCAACTTTATATGGACCCCACACCTTACAGGCCTACATCAATCAATTCAGACGACTGGCTCAACATTTGACTGGCAGCAGTCGAGATCAATTTTCGCCCTCGCTTTTGCAGCCACCAAACCTGATGAAGAGCTTGTTTAGCTTGAAAGCTGGTGTTTTCTTCGATAGTACGCCTGGCGAATCTCGGTTTGGCCAAACAATCATCGATGTCGATTCAACCAAACCTCACAGTTGCGGCGACACCGTCAGTGCGACCTTCGTGGCGGGAAACCCAAGAAATGATTTGAGACAAGAGGAGTCTTTCCTTTATGTAGACAAGTATATGGGCGATGGAAGCTGGACTCCCATAGCCAATGACGCCTCTTGGGATACCAAATTCATTTGGGAACGGACAAATACATTCAAGGGCGAGAGTCGTGCAACAGTTCAATGGAGTATTCCCACTTATTGCAGCTCGGGAATCTACAGGTTTCGCCATTTTGGATCAGCTAAGGGTGTACTGCAATCAATACAACAGTATAGCGGACAATCAAGCCCTTTCATCGTGGTAGCTAAATAATACAAATCATCCTCGTGATGAAGTCAGCGCGAGAAACAACAATTACATGCGATGGTCTAGCTAGTTTAATTGGACTATACTTCTGCGTAATGTTTCTTTAGCAGAATAACATCTGGCAATCTGTCACCTTGAATCTGGGAGTAGTCTTCGAGTTCTGCGTTGTTGAGATTTGCATTCGCCAAATCGAAGCCCATAACTGAATCTCCAGGAGCCAGAAGGTTTCCGAGGTGCGTCTTACAGTGAATCTCTGCATCGCTTGAGCCCAAGTCCGCAGATCTAACCAGCCAAACGTCAGCTAACGCGTACTTGCCTCCTCCTTCTGCCTCGGGATCGGCTGACTTGTCAACGACTGTCTTATCTAATTGCTCAATATTCATCACCATGTACTCGGTAAGTCTTTTCGCGTTGGTGACAGCCACAAAAGGGGCCCTAAAGTATATAGTTGCATTCATTTCCGCTGACTTTAACGTTAGAGGGTTGATCAGGTAAATATTATGCGTTACTCTGGTGCAAATGCACAATCGTCCAATATTTCCTAGTGCCTTCGATGTGGTTGCTGGGAGGCATACGATATCATCTTTACAAATGGGTACTATCTCGACAGAAAAGGTGTACTTGTAATTATAAATATTAGATCTGCTATCGTGCGATATAAGCTGCTGGCTGGCACTGTATCTACAGGGAATAACTTTCTGAATGTAATCAAGGAGTTTTCTTGCATCATCGCATCGATCAAAGAAGAAGTCGATTCCTTCTCCTAATGGTTTAGTCTTTGTACAGTTGAATTGATGGAGAGTCTTAGATAGCAATTGTTCCAAGTATAATAAGGTTTTCTTGTGCGCTAATCTCTGTCTCACCTGCACCTTAGCTTTCCAAAAGTCTTTAGCTTCGATTCGGTGGCAGAGGTCACACATCTGAGTGCTAACAACATACTCAACCTCAAAGATTTGTCTCAGGGTATCACCGCCAGCCACTTCTTTCTGGATGGTTAGCTTCACTTTGATACGACGTGAATGTGGCTCGGTCCATATGAAGGCAGCATCAATCATTTCGACCTTATTGAGGCCCTTGAGTTTCTTTAGACACAAAGTAAGAAGATCGTTACTTTCAAGCTCGGCTCGGACCCATTTGCCTTGATCTTGTTGGTATCGCTCACAACTTTTGCAGAAGTAAACAATTGCTTGTTTTGGTATGCCCTCGGAGATGTCTGTTCTTGCCCTAAGACAACCAATGCACATATTCGATTGGTTTGGCTCGATCAGGGTACCACACTGGCAACAGAGAATCTTTGCCGCCTTCCCTGGCGACTCCGACTTGATTTCATCGGAGCTCATGTATTCCATGATTGTCTCTTTGCTAATATCTTGTAGATGAGCCTCCGTTTGTTTTTGTTTTTGTTTTTCTTTCTCTATTTCTGTTTAGGCAACAATAATTATCAGATTTTTCTTCTTATTGATTGGTTGGGCTCGTACTTTTCTGTCTAGAATATTATAATGAGACTATGTTGTGACGTGATGTAGATAACTAGAGTTAATATTCCGTTGCAAACAAGAGGCAAATTTTTTCCACTGGGAGCTTTTTAAATTTTAGTCATGCTTGCAACAAATGGTGGCGGCGGTGGCGGTACCATGGAATTTGTGGATACGATATTCCATGCGTTCGCTTTGCAGGTCGAAATTGCAAGTCAACCAGTGAGAGTCTCGCTGCGGATTTCTCATTGGATTAACACAGCCCAAGCGAATGCATGCATTTGTCTGTCTTCGGATAGGCTGTGCGATGAGTGTTATGCTGCGCTTTGCTGCATTGCAAAGTGGTGTTCCATGATGCCGTAACAAAACGTGGGGAACACAAATCCCAAATGACAAGCATGTTTTAATGCATTGACACCACCATTCAACCCCCACCTTGAGCCGGTTGTTTTGCCACAACTACATCGAAACTATTACCATTGCCACTGTGACTGATATCAAAGTTGCCTTCTGACAAGCTAGTATATTAAGCTGGACTAGTTCTCAAATCCATCTAGAGTTTTGAGACTCGCAAGATTACATTACCTAAACTCTTATTACGTGTAGTTAGATTTTTGGGACCAAGTCTGCAACATTCTAGTGCTAGACAGCCACAACATTTCAATAACACACATCGTCCTCGAGAAAAACTCAGTAGTAATACAAAACAGGAACTACATCAACTACAACTAACAGAGCAACTAAGACAGCGACATCAAGTAATCGAGATGCCTAAGAAAGTAGCGATTATTGGCTCAGGTAACTGGGGTTCGGCGATAGCCAGAGTTGTCGGTAAGAATGTCGTCGACTTCAAGGACCAATTCGACCAAGAGGTTAAGATGTACGTTTTTGAGGAGATGGTCGAGGGACGGAAATTGACCGAAATCATCAACCAAGATCATGAGAATGTTAAATACCTAAAGGGATTTAAACTGCCACATAATGTCATTGCCGAACCAAATGTTGTCGAGTGTGCCAAGGACGCCGACATTCTAATCTTCGTAATACCGCACAAGTTTGTCCTTGGCTCGTGCAAACCAATGGTTGGTCATCTTAAGCCTGGCGCTATCGGCATATCACTAATTAAGGGTTTCGGCGAGGGACCGGACGGAAAGTTTGTCCTGATATCGAGCCAAATCCAAGACATGCTCAACATCGAGTGTTCCGTTTTGATGGGTGCCAATTTAGCTATGGAGGTTGCACAAGATCGCTTCTGTGAAACTACAATTGGTTGCAAGGACCCCGAAGCAGGCAAGACTTTGCAGTTGCTATTTCAGAATCCAAACTTTAGAGTCCGGGTAGTACCCGATCGAAAAACTGTTGAGATTTGCGGTGCCTTGAAAAACATTGTCGCCTGTGCGGCTGGTTTTGCCGATGGACTTAGCTGGGGCGATAATACCAAGTCGGCAATTATTAGATTGGGGTTGATGGAAATTATTAGATTCTGTCGACTGTATTACGGCGACGATGATTTCAAGGTCACTACTTTCTTCGAGAGTTGTGGTATCGCCGATTTGATAACCACTTGTTTCGGAGGACGTAACAGAAGAGTTTCGTCTGAGTTTGTTAAGCATCCAGAGAAGAGTCTAGAGACTTTGGAAGAGGAATTGCTCCAAGGTCAAAAGTTGCAAGGCCCACAAACAGCGGAGGAAGTGCACGAAATGCTAAGCTCAAGACAGCACCTAGACAAATTCCCTCTCTTTGTGGCCACCCACAAGATTTTAAAACGTCAAATCAAACCAGAAGATCTGTTTGAGTACCTTCGCAATGAACCAGAAGATTGATTTTTATTAGGATATTCTCAAAGAAAGCGAAACGAATCCACAGATGATTTGAAAAGAAGATAGATAGCTCTCAGAGCAAAAAATATTTTTGTACACATGCAAAGCATCTAGATGATGATACTTTTGGTGATGGTAAACAAGCAATATCGAAAAATAAACAAATTTTACTGACTAAGGTGAAGACAAGTGCTTATTTATCTCTGAAGTTCAGAGTCCGTAATCTTGTATTTCCTTCCTTTCGATTTCCACTCTTTGGCCTGATGTCTAGTGCCATCTATTAGGCTCGTGTGCATCTTGAGATGATGACGATGGAGCTAGTGAAGTAAACACATTTGATTAGACCGGCACCACCAGAGTGCGCGATGGTAGCTCACATTCAGCATCTACTGAAGTATTCGACTCAATGCGCGTGCGAAACCATTTTGTTAGCATATGGCCAGATAGCGAAGTTCGGTTCGATTTTCAGATATACAACGTACATCATGACAAACAACCACCCTTTTAGCTAACTTACTGGCTCGCCCGCTTGTCAGGCTGCTATTTCTCGCTTGTCTGGATCTACATAACCCTGTAGCATCAAGCTTGCTTGGGCCCTAGGCGCTAGCTCACGCGCTCACCCATGAGCGCACCAATGTGACCGCTACACCCACTAGCAAGCGGCCGTTTTGTCTCTCTCACAGTGGCGCTAGGTGCTGCCTGTTTAGTCTATTGTACCACAACGTTGATATAAGCCAACGGCCCGAACTATATTATTTGACTGCCAATGTATTACAAACGGCAGATCATCTATTCCAAATTTATTTAACTTAAAAAATGTAACAGTAAGTGAGTCATATGAAACGATAAGAAGTCTTCTGCAAATATCAAGATAAAAAGCGATAATTGAAGATGGCCAAAAAAACTTCCTGTTTTGGTCAGGTTATGGTGGTGGTGGTGGCTAGCTTGGTTATATTGCAACTAACCAAGGCTCAGCAGTTGGACGGACTCAAGAGCTATTGGCCCTCGGAGCTGGAAGAGGGTCAGAATCAAATTCTAACACAAGCAATGAATAATAAGA
The DNA here is from genome assembly GCA_015350385.1 of Aculops lycopersici. NCBI lineage: Eukaryota > Metazoa > Arthropoda > Arachnida > Trombidiformes > Eriophyidae > Aculops > Aculops lycopersici. The sequence continues at coordinate 3,601,383 of WNKI01000003.1, read as the reverse complement.
TTCGCAAACTCTTGGAGGATGCAACTGCTGCCGAGTCTAATGAACACTACAATATCGACAAGGACTTCCTCGATAACCAGCAAGTGTCCTACATATTGGACCGAGGCAATATAATTAGCAGAGCCAACAGCCACAACAACGAGCCACCTATGGCATTGGACTACATGGATTCATCTACTTCCGACCATTCGGTTGTAGTGGACCCGAATCTAATTGAGCAACTGAGGCAGCAACTGGGAGGAGAAAAAGGTGAAGGAATTTCCTACAGTTGGGCCCTTGATTCAAGCCCATCAGATATTATGGGTCCAGTGAATGATCCGTTCGAGTTCCATCAACGCGACAACCAACCCTCTGATGCACTGACCTTCAAGAACAACGAACCGTTCGATGGGCAGCTCATCCAACAATTGATGCATCTCAAAGGCAACCTAAGTAGAATGCAACAGCAGGCGAGCGACAAGTATCAGCTAATTTTGGAAGATTCAAGCGGAAGCGCTGAGCCAGCCATCAAAACTTCAATCAGAGCTGACGACGACGACGAGGTTCCCACCTCGACCATCTCCGAGAGTGACCGAGGGGAGGGCGGTGGCGGCGAGTACATCGATCATCCACTAGCGCTCAGCGGCCACCTTTATGTTCAGGGAGGCGCCGGTGAGGGTCGCCAACTTCTTGGACCCGAGGGAACCTTTGAGAATGTTCAGGTTGTCAAGACCGACCACGCAGTTCCCTCCTACTGCGACCCACCGAATCCCTGTCCGGAAGGTTTCACGGCCAAAGATGGCTGCTTGGAGGATTTCGTCAACTCGGCTAGCTTTAGTCGTGAGTACCAGGCCAAGCAACAATGCGCCTGCGACAATGAGCACTCACTCTTCAACTGCGCCTCGCCGATGACGGCCATGAAGGGCTCAAGTTCATCATATGAAATTGGCCATGCTTCTAATGGGAATAATGATCACGTTGAATCCAGTGATAGGGCTTCGGTTGACCGTCAACAACAACATCAATCGACGGGGTCAATGACTGGCGATGATGCAGAAGATGCACTCGACAACGACTCAAGTGGTTACTTCAGCGACAAGCTTGGCACTCTGGCTCGTGCAATCCAAAATAGATTCGGCAATATGGGAATAATTAAGAACTTAATGTCTAAACACGAGGCCAATAGTAGAGACGAGAATGCCGACAACAATGGCATCAATAACGATGGCACACTTGATGCTATTAATGCTGCCGGCATCGGGAACGACGGTTCCCACTACACTCGAGATACCCGGAAGTCGCCCATCATTATGGATTAAACTGGACTATTGACTCTATCAATATTATTATCCTCATCAATATCTCGATAAGACTCACAAACTCACCACCGTCACTCTCATTTGGTGTTATCATGAATATTATTATCTGAATCTTTATTGTATCTCGCGCCCCCCGAAACTACCGAGATCCGCAAAACTCTAGTTACTCGCTTTTGTCTCTTGTCGAGCTGAATGCCGTCAACCGAAAACTGTCTCCAAGTTTAAATTTAGACAGCTGATTTGTTTCAAGAAAAGGAAGACAATTATACGGTCGCCCATGTGAGGAATGCGCCAAGTATAGTAGAAAGGAACACATCAGGATTCCAAACTAAGTTAAGAATCACAATGACCACTAAAAATGTAATCGAGAATATGATAAAAAAAAGTTTGAAGGAACCCAGTTAGAAAACATTCGTCTCATAGTATGGTATTATCATATCGAAGATGATGCCAATGCCAACATTCATGACACATCATAAGCTTGTGCTCACTGTATTCATGTCGACCATCATCATCATCATCACTTTCTTTTTACTTATTATTGGTTTAATATTAGTTTAGTTTTTACAGATATGGTTTATGCTTCTTCATCTTTTAGAATGATGCAATTCAGTGGTAATGTCAATGATACTTGTCACATATTGATACAAGTAACAAAATAATTTCAGATTAATTCCCTCTCATGTGTTTGTGTGTCTATGGGTATGTCTGTGTAGATAGTTTTGTATGGATTCGTATCCATGAGGATCAGATACATCAATATTAATGATTGATCGAGTTCAGTACTAATAGTATTAGTAGTAGTAGTAGCAGTAGTGGTGGTGATGGTGCTTGTCGTGGTGATTGACGCACTTGTCTGTCTATCTAGCTCAATGGAATTGAGACACCTTTGTTCCATCTGGAAATCTGTTTGTGTTAGTGGATCAGATCAACATCAATGTGGTTGCACGCGTATGACGTGATCGAATAGTGCATGGTTAGACAATTGAATAGAAAGACGAATAGCCAGTCGGAGTTGGTGATGGTGTTTTGGTAGGACTAAAGGTTGCAATCATGCTAAAGGCGGCAGCCAACCAGCCAGCACCAAAATAAGGCCGGTGACACAAATCAAGACGCAGGAGGTTGCTTGCGCGAGCCTGACGTCAGAGCGGCGGCAGTTGTGCTGACTTAAGACGACCAAGACCACCACTGGTGCGGCATGTCAATTCTCTTTCTCTAGCTAGCCGCCTGTTCTGTTGTAAGTCGTGAATGCGTCGGGTCACCGGAAGCTGGGCATAAGACTTCCTGCCGAGGCGACAGTTAGTCAGCCTCAGTTGTGACAGGCGCAAACGCCGAGGGCAACTTGAGACCACCGAAACGAGGATGGCGAGGGAGGCGGGAAATAAAATTAGAGTCACTGCTGGCTCACTGTCTGCTAGCCAAGATGCTCAGGCCAACTACAATCAATTGTAGGTAGCAGTCTTAGTGGTTGGTGGCACAGTGTGACAATGAGCAAATTCGGTAGTGCTGTAGGGAGGAGGAAGCTTCTGTCGAGCTGCCAGAGAGGACATCAGGTAGTCACGAGGATACCTCATATTGAGAATGAGTTTGGGGACATAGAAGCTTGTCTCTCACTCTCTCCTTCTCTCATCTCGTCTAGGCGTGTGTAATTGTGACGGTGGTTAAGTGTGTGAGTGTGGTGGTGGTGGTGGACCGGCTAAGGAAGCTGTGATGAGCTGAGATTGGTGCGAGTGTCTGCGGGATAGGGAGCAGGTGGCGGCTAGGTGCTGGTGCACTTGGCTTCTCAACTTACGGGTGGCTGGGCGTGCAAATGGTGGCCCGGATGGTGCATAGTCACCGAGTGCAGAGGCGAAGTAACATGGTGATCTTGATATGAGAGTTGGTGGTGTGCGTGGTGAGCGTGGGACCAGGCATCGCGCGAGCCAGATAGCAGAGCGGCACTTAGATCGAGGCCCGCTAAGGGATGCAAAGCGGCGGCCGCAACGGCGGCATTCTGGATCGACGACGAGCCATCTTGGAGCCCATTGTTGCTGTTTGAATGGTTGTTGTGATGATTGCCTTGTTGCTGTTGTAAGTGTTGTTGTTGGCCGACGAGTTGGTTGTGATTGTTGTGTAAGTGACTTTGCTGTTGCTGTTGTTGCTGTTGGTGGTGCAATTGTGAGATTGGTGATGTGGATTGTTGTTGTTGCTTTGGTTTGCTAACTTTTGTGTTTGATTTCGCAAACTCCAAACGGATCGGTTGCGGTAGATCGGGATCAAAGCGAACCCCTTGGAGGTCCAGCTTGGCCGATTCGGCCGCTAGGCGCGTTGAGAAAGTTACAAAGCCCACGGGCGAGGCAGACTTTCCATCCTTGCTGGTCACCTTAAGCAGTGAGCCCTCGTAGCCGTTGTAGGCTCTAAATAGGAGATAGAGCTCACGAGGCTTCACGTCCATAGGTAGGCCGCTGACGAAGAGCGTGCGAACTTGCGATTGTGGATCGTTTCCGTTGAGCTGCTGGCTGTGCATAGAAGACTGTTGCTCCCCGTTTGCACCCAAGCTGTTGCTCACCGGCGACAAGCTGGAGGCGCTGCTTCCGTTTCGTTGCTGGTGCTGCTGGGCAGCTGCTGCTGCCGCCACGGCTGCCGCGGCAAAGTGAGCCGCAAACTGCTGACCTGAACCTGATGTTTCCATGTTTGATTATTGTTGCTTAGCTTAGTTAACTTGAACAGTGAATGTTTAATGACAATCGAGCGAAATGGCTTAAGAGCAAAGTTTGATCTGCTTCTCCTATTGGCGGTGACTTGATAGTTTAGAATATTGTGTAATCTCACAACCTAACTTCTCGAATTAAACACAATCAACAATCTCGGTGCCGATGCTGGCGTCGTGGGTAAGTTTTGCGTGTGAAGGAGTGCAAATTTGTGAGCTCGTTGTCCTCACTTGTGGTTAATATTAATGATTGTGGTTGTTGATGTGTGCTATTGAGTGTCTTCTCTCGTCGAACTTTTGATGGTGAGTTTGGTGTTGTTTTGCTTTAGTGATAGTGATGAATGAGATGAGATGTGATGAATTGGAAACTTTTGCTCTGTGCTTCTGGCTTGTGTTTGACTTCACTCTAATTCTCTTCCTCACTCCTCTCTGTTACCCAACGACAAAAGAGACGAACGAGAATGAGGATGGTGCTGCTTGGCTCAAATGGGTGAGCGGTGTGTAAGAGTGTAAGTTTGCTTTACTTTATGTTTGATGTGCGAGCTTGTGAGAAGTGTTGATGTTGCCCTGCGGCCTGCAAGTCTCAACTGCACAACCACGACGCTGACGACGTCTCTCCCGCTTCCCCTTGCTTTGCTTTGCGTTACGACGACGACGACGACGACGACGACGACGACGACAACGGCGAATCACATTGCAGCACGAGGCGCGTTGAAGCCCCTCGAGGCGCGAGGTGCGCGACGGGCGTGCGCATTGGCCGCGCTGCGAGAAGCATGCGCGCCGCTTGATCTGGTTATAGTCTGCGCGACTCCGGATCTCGGGTTCTGTTGTTGTTGTTGTTGCATCCAAATCCAAAACAACAGCAAGTAGAGCAGTTTTTGTTGCGCCGGTTGTTGTTGTTGTCGAGTTTGGCGCTCTGGCTCTGGTTTGTCCGCGAGAACCTAAAACAATGAAAAGTTCGCTCGCTATCGCGCCGGCCAACTTTTGGCGAGCGAATTGTTGCGCGCCACTCGCGATCTCGCCAACCGAGGCGCGCAACAATTCGCCAGCGAACTTTTGGCCAACAGTCGGTTCACTTTCGCGCTCCCCAACAACTAAACACCGAGCTAAAGCAACAACAGTTCGCTCGCCGATGAAATATTTTTTACTCTCGATTCGAGGCGATCGTCACTAGTTCTGACTCTGTTCGCTAGCTTCTAGCTGCAACGTGCGCAACAGCAGACAACGACAATTCAATTGGTCGGCGTGAACTCGGCGACAGCGAGTGGCGCTCAGCGAAAGTAGAAGTGGAAGCAGCAGCAGCAGCAGCATGCTGCAACGATGATGATCATCATGATGATGAAGATGATGAGAGATGTGAGCGCGAATGTGAATGTGAATGTGAATGCGGGAGCGAATTTTTGCAGCGAGCACAAAGCAACAGTCGCAAATGCAACACAACAAACGAGACCAGGGCAAAGACTGCAACTGCAAACTGGGAAGCTTGCGACAGTAGCGCACATGCAGCGCCGCTTCCTCTGCATTGGTACAGTCGCTGTCTGGTTTGTTGGCCGACTGGCCGGCGCCGCCGGCCGCCCCTCTCCCCACTTGCTGCCTACATTGTATTGTGTTTACGTCGCGTTCGCTCACTGGCTTTGTATCGATCGGCTGCGTCAGCGAATTGCACTGCACTGCTCTGCACACAATCTGAGTCCTGCAACAACTCGACGAAACTCTGTGGACTCCAAAATACAGTGAGTGGCAAACCAGGAAGCCAGCGGCGGGCGACAATCGGACGCGCCGAGTGGGACAAACTGTGTGTTTTTGTGTGTGCGAGCGCAAAATGGAGACCAACTTGAGCGTCGGCGCAACAAGAGCGCTTGTCTCCCTGTTGCTGCTGCCGCCGCCATCCCGTCTTCTGGATCTGCGGCACTCTCCAAGTTGGAGGCGCGCTCACAGGCGCCTGGTTGTCGAAGTTGCTGTTGAGGTTGGTTGTTGTTGATTTTAGGTTGCTTGAGCTCGCGTAAGCGACAAGTTTGCCCCCTCCTCTCGACGTTTTTTCATTCATCTCTTCCATTCCCTTCTCTCTTTGCTGCGTTGTGCGATAGGATTTGGCGACCGACCTCTGCTCATTGGCGCGCCCGATTCCAGAGGGGCACACAATTGCAGCATCCAAAGACAGACACACAGATACAGAAAGGCAACCTAATTTTTGTCAATTTGCAAGCCCGCTATATCGGACGAAGAGCCAGGAGGAGACGATGCAACTTCAACCAAGGGAGCAAGCAGCAGCAAAACTTTCGAGCCGTCTGCCCCTCTGGCTTTAAATGCGCCAATCAAACTCACCGATAGTTCGAGCCAAAATCGGCCGGCCAAGCAGATGCGCCGCCGCCGGCTGCCACTCGAGTTTCCATGTTGTTAAATTTGATGTTGTCTCTCGAACCAAAGGCTCGAATGCAAAGCTTTCCCTTGCATTCGAGCCTCCAATTGCGATCAGGCGACAGAAGTTGCCGGTCCTTCAGTGACGAGCACGCGTTTTGGCATCGCCACGTCTGTTGCTGTTGCGTGGCCTTGGCAACTCACTTCCATTGATAAGCGCAGATTTAAAGGGCGGCCAACGGGCGCAAATGGCCGAGTTGCGAGTTGAACGAGCCAACTGCGCTCCTCCCCTTCCGCCGGTAATCAGGTCGGTCGTAGGTTCGGTGGTTGATGTTGGTTCAGTTCAGTCAGTTCGGTTTATCTCGTTTCGATTCGTTTCAAGGTTCGGCTTGGTTTTGGGTTGAATTTGGCCAACTGGTTTGGTAGCGGCGACACTTCCGCTCGCTGCGGACCCCAGCAACTGCAATCTGCGCCGGCGACTCGCAGCGGAGGACGTAACGCGGGGCTAAAGTTGGGCCAGCCGGCGCTGTTACTTTCAGTGTCGCCGGTTCGCCTCACGGGCAAGCGAGCGAGCGATTGAATGAATGAATGAATGAATGGCAACGGAAGCGGAGAAACAAACGGATTTCTGCTGCTCGTTTGTTGCGCCGAGCGTTCAATTCGGTGCCTCCTGTTGTGGCCCAGAGTAAGATTCTAAGCAACTGAGTGAGCGAGCGAGCAGCCGGCCAAAGTTTGGGTCACCATCACCATCAACGTAGTCGTCGTGGTGGTGGTAGTGGCAGTCGTTGCTTGGAGCGAGAAGGAAACGCAACACCAGCCAGCCGAAGCCAGCAACTGGCAGCGAGAGGGAGGGAGGGAGCTAGAGTCAGAGTGGGAGCCAAAGCAACAGCCGGGCGGCAACCAACCAAATTCAAGTTCATGGTCTCCGTTTGCTGCTCTGCACTATATCGTCGTCTGCCCCGCCGCTCGTATCGTTGGTGGAAAGTTCGCGGCCCAAACCGAACTGAACTGAGTCGAGCCAAACTCGACTTGCCCGCTGCCAAAGTGAAGCAAAACCAGCTGACGACCGAGCGGCGGGCCGATTCATTCATGGATTTGGTGTTTGCTTGGTCGACTCTAGTCTGTTGGTTCTTAGAGCAATAGAGCTAAGTGAACCAAGTCCATGCAGCAGACAACAACTGGCCACACCAAGCAACGACTATGAGTGTCTGTGTGATGCTGGGACTGCACGTAATGATGCGGCCGCCTGCAATGACGACTGCAAACTGCAGTGTAAAGTAGTTCAGTAGCAGCGCCAGCGAAACTTGCGCCGCCCGTCGCCGACATGCGATGACTGCGATAATAACGCTAATGGCGACGGAAGTCGTCGCTCGGCCAGCATGTCAGCAAACGAACGAGCGAACGAAACCAAGCGACTCGTCACCAAGTGAACCTCTAGCGCCACGAACCAAGTGGCGATAAATTTGCGCCTCGCTTGCCTGTCCACTGACTTCGGGCTAACTGTGCGCCACTTTTGAGGCCCCAATGGAACGACGCTTGCTAATGCCACTACACTGCGACACCACCGCCGCCACAACCACCGCCACCGCCACCACCACAACCACCACGAAAATGACAACGGGCGAAATGTTTTTCATCGTTTGCGTTTTATATGCTAAACGAGGAGCTCGCCGCAACCATTGTGACTTGCTCCCTCCCGCTTGACTAAGCGTCTCTCTTTCTCTGCTACTCTCGTTGTCTAGTTCACGCGCATCGCTTACCGACCCACTGGCCAGCGAGCTGAACCAACGGAGCGAGCTGAGCGGCCAACTTGCAGCTTTGCCCACTCAACCCATTCAATTTGTTTGCAATTTTCATCACTGCACCAAGTTTTGCTAGTTCCCCGGCCGCTGACTTGACTTAAGCCAACAGCTCGCCACAAAACTCTTGGCGAATAAATTGCACAAACAACACAACAAAACACAACCGAATACAACGCAACACCACACGACTCGCCGCGAGGGCCAATCCAATTGAGACTGGCGACTTTGGTGCGGCAGTAGAGTAAAGCATAAGCGACTCTAACTCTCGGCGAAGACAAACTCCCAAAATGCAAGTTTTTAGAGTCTCCAGTCAGTTGTTACTGTTGCTGCTGCTGCTGCTGTCAGCGCAATGCGAAGCGACAGGCAGACAAACTAGCGCCAGGAGACCAGCAGCGAGAGAGTGCGTGCGGCGAAAAGTATGCGCGTGTTTCAGCTGCGCGAGCCGGCGAACTCGCAAAAGTTCGCTCGTCTAGAAATTGGTCTCCGTGTTATAGCAATGGCCATTTTTCTACTCTATTTTCATTCACTTTATCATATATATATATATATATATATATATATATATATTTATATATATCTACATAGTAGGAGACCAGCTCGCCAGTTGCAACCACCGACCGCGACCATGAAATCATTTTCATCAACCTACCCACCAACCAACCGGCCGGCCGGCCGCTTGGCCCAATGATGGCACAGCGGCCGAACGAAGGAGAAAAAGATAGAAACAGGGAGAAAGGGAGAGCCAAGAGTGGAAAGTAAAAGAGGGGGAACCCAGAAAGACAGCAGCACGCGTTGTGGACTCTCGTGCACATGCACACCACTCCAAGTGGCCAAGAGTCGAGAAGTGCGCAACTATAGCAACAACTGCAGAAAAGCTAATAGTCATTGTGGCAAGAGGGCAGTTTTCAGTAGTAGTCCTCGTAGTTGTGCACTTCGATCCATGCTACCTAGCAAATGGTATCTAGGCTTAAAAGCAACACTGACGGCCAAGAATAATGAATTGTCGGCAGCACGAGACTCGCGAGACTTTCCGCGTTCGGCCGTGCGAACGCGTCAAGTTACAATTTTTAACAGAATTTCTCCACTACAAACTTTACAGCTACTGCTCCCATTGACGAAAGCTATCTAACCAACTAGACGAAAACGACAAGGAAACGACCACCACCACAACTACAACCACAACAACACAACGGATGCTGTTGTTGCATCGCGGTCGTGTTTACTCAAGTACTCGAGTCGATGTCGCTCTTGCCAATGCTACTGCTGATACTGATGCCCCTTTTGTGTTTGTAAAGCGAGAACACAACCTAAAGCTAGCCAACACGCTCTAGCTTTGAAGTACTCGAGATCAGCTGACTAGCAAATCGAATCAAATCTCGAGTCTCAAGATAGATTCGCTGGTTAGCCGGATATTTTGGCGGGTAGCTAGAATAAAGGAGCGCAATGCTTTTTGAGTGGATGTGCTTTTCCTGACGCCGACTTGCGTTTTCCAAACAAAAAGTTGGTTTGAATCAGAGGGCTGGGCGCAAACTGGAAAGCTGAGAAGCCAGAATTAAACCGCACAGCTAACGGTCCCTGGACGGCAGTAATCTGCGCGTCAAGTGGCAGGGGCATCAGTGACATGGGCCATCGCCATTTTGCTTGCGAGTGAGAAGTTCACGATGGAGCTTACCTCAAGCTAGGTGGAAATTGAGTATACGGTCGTCGTTGGAGAGAAGAATGTGATGCCGGTGACAGCGACAACCACGACGATGAGATTAGCGCCTCTCCCTCTATTCGTGGCCTCGAAAGTAGAGCTTGCAAGTTGGCTAACCAGATGCTCAGATGGATAGCGCAAATTAGTCGTGTGGAACGGGCGACTGGTGGCGATGGTGGCGATGGCGGTGGTTCCAATTAGCATCCTCGGGAAGGCAACTAACAATTGTTGTTGGCTGCGCTCTTGTTGTGTTTTGTTTGTTCGTAGCAGTTACAACTTTCCTAGGGTTCAAGTTTCACCGTTGAGAGGAAAACGAAGGCCAAACAAGTGGTTGCCAGATGATTCGTCTGGCCATTCGACAGGACAAACTGTCGTCATCGTTATCTTTATCTCTGTTATTGTTGCCGCTGTTGATGTTGCCTCTCGTTTAAGCCACCAAACACACAAAACGTAACGAGGATTTGAGAGTTTCGTTACGTCGTGGTGGTTGTTGCTGTCGCTATATTCATCATAAGAGCAGTTGCTGTTGTCTTCTTACATCGAGCTACGTTCCGTTGCATGCGAAAGCTTAAACTTTCAAATAGTCATCAGTGGAGTTTGTTGACTCCATCAAATCGGCAAATTAGAGCGACGCACGAAGTTAGATAAAGAGAAAATGAGAGCAACATTACTGAGTACAAGATAGAATTTGACTCTAGTTTAGTTGTGCCATTTGTTGTTGCTTCAACTTTTGGTGCCATTCTCTTTTTTGTGTGCCCCAACCACTAGCAGCACGGCGATATCATTATTATCTCGCTCTCTTGTTCAAACTAAGCTAAACTAAACTAACAGCTAGACTCAAAAGGGAGCTTGGCCAAATATGAAAATTTCGTTTAGTACTAGATAGATATCGAGTCTTTAGTCGAGTGAGACTTCAGCGCCAATTACACATGTGATATATCCACCAGCCTCCTTTTGTTAGCTCGTCGGTGGTGGTTGCGGTGGCTGCTGCGGCCGCCTTTTGGTCGTCGAAGAGACCAGAGAATCCCACCAGTTGGTGGCTCTAGTGTTGTTGGTGGTTAGAAAAATAAGTTAGAGACTAATAGAGAGCAGGAGGCAGCGAGGAGGAGCGAATTATCAATGGTGAATTTTGTTTGGTCGTTAAATTTTATTGAATCCAATGCTAGTTTTTGTCCGTTTCTTTTGCCTTCGAGTTAGATCTGTCTGTCTGTCCATCTATCTATCTATAGTGTAGTAGTGATAGTGACTTAAACTAGTGAGTTGGTTGGTGGTTGCGGTTAGACCAAGTGGCGCAATGGACAGGCGCACCACTTTGCCTGTCGCCTTGCACCCTGCTTTGCTATCGCCATAAGCGATTGTCCACAACTTTCGCTGCTTGTCCGCCGGCTAGCAGACACTGTACTGTAATATAAGCTGAGTGACTGGCGATGACCGAGGCCGAGGCTGAGGCAGGCTAGAACGGCAGCGTTTTGTTGAGGCGTAAACGATAATAATAACAATAATAATAGCGGCTGGAAATAATAGCTTGTTTACCGCGCCTCCGTAGCTCTTCTTTCTCTCCCTGCACTGTGGCGCCCCATGGCTAGTTTTAGCGCAGGAAACTAACTCGGCCACCTTCTTCACTGATGTTACTGTGGATAATTGCGTTGAGTAGCAATGCCAGACTACCAAGTCGTACCAGTTGTCGTAGTGCTACTAGTGCCAGTGGATGTCTCGCTGAATTTGGACACCTTCAACCACTGGACCATTCGACGACTAGGCCTCTTGCAAAGTCTATTTGTCTTGAACCAGCGGGATAGTTGCTCACGATGCTGTGAAGTGGAAGTCGCTTGCCATGGGACAGTTTAGTCTTGGTTTTGGTTCTAGTCAACCAGGCGCCCAGGGCGTCGAGTCCCAGAGAAGCAATGGCGGCCGCGGCCGCAGGGTGAGCGGCGCACTCGTCACTCAAATGTGATCTAACCAGCGCAAGTGCAATTGGCACCATCAAGTGGCCCAACGGATGTGGCCAATCTGGCGACGAGTTTGGCGGACAAAGCAAACTTTTGCGTCGGGATTCTCTAACCAATTATCTCAGGTTACAACCACAACAACTGTGTGCTTGCTGCTCGCCATACTGAACAACCGACTAGTCGGCCAGACCCTCTAGCGACGGACAATCAACTTTGCTTTCCAATGGTAGCGTGCTGGTCTGTATGGTAGCTCTAGTTTCAGCGAGGCCATTGGACAGATAGAATGTCAAAGTTTACGTTGCTTGGCGTTGATTCACAACAATTGAGTAGACGCGCCACTAGAGGGTGACGTTAGTGCGACAGATTGCTCTTTGTGCTAATGAGCTAAACTTGATCAGTTCCTCGATGGACCAAAGAATTCGATCTGCTTTTCCCCTAGGTGACTAACCAGTGGGCCGGTCGAAGGCCGTGCCAGCATTTTACGAGCAAATATTTGATTGAATCTTCCGGTCGCCGACGGAAAATCAAGACGGTTCGTCAGTTAGACCAAACAAGTGGCAAACATCAAACTCAACTTTCGGGTCGTGGAACATGAAACCTTAAGGTCGTCTGGTCGCGACTTAATGTTAACTAGAAGATAACAGAAGAGGACAAGTGAAACGATGTGTTGTTCGCCTAGTCTCGGATGCGCTTTTGCTCATTAGTAGTTGTTGTTGTTGTCGTTGTTGTAGTTGTGTCTCCTGCTTCTGTTCGAATGGAGCGCCATTACTACAGTGCCATCATCGACACAATGCGTCCACGGCCAATCTAATCAGATTATCGATGATCAACGATCAGAGGGTGAGAGACAGAGTCGTGTCGCTACTTTTGTGCGCAATGCTCAGGCTAGTTGGATCGGTGCGCCAATGGGACAAAACCACCGACTGCACACGCTAATGAGCTGCTTCTTCGGCTCAAAGTCTCAATATTCTTGGTGGTTTCGGTGCGATGAAATGATTGAAGTGAAAGCAATAGTAATACAGCGACGCTGATGAGACATCAAAACAAGAACAAAAACTAACACTTGCCGGTACTGCTATCTCAACTTGAAGTTGGCAGCATTAGCAACGAGCTTGTTGCAATAGTCGTCCTCGTGCTTCTGGTTGTCTTAGTCTTTGCATCTTAGTCCTGTAGCTTGTTGCGCCTTTTTTCTTCTCGTTTATAAGTCTTTATATTGATTATAATAACTTTTAGCAACTTTTGTTAACTATGCCGCTTTAGGATCGAATTCTATTCCGAAACATATATCCTATTGTCTTTGTATTCCCAGTTATTTTCCCATTCAAGTCTCATCAACCAAACTACCGAAGCTAACGGATTACACGCATATGACGACTGTGATAGTCACTCGACTAAGATTAAGATAACAACAAAAACAGTAACAACAATGAGTGCAACAAAACTTTACCTGAGACTCTGCTTGGTTGCAATCGTTGTGATGCTTGCAGCACATAAGAGCCGCCTAGCGATGGGACAGAAGATGGCCGATGTGATTGCTATAAAGGAGGGTGCAGATTTAGACCTCAGCTGTCCAATTGTAGTTCCCAACGAGGACATGATTATCACGTGGACTTGTAACAACGAGCCGGCCAATATAAAGTCAAGTCGGATTCATGTCACGGATTCGGGTAAACTTCGCATCCGGTCCGCTAAAGTGGGCGACTCTTGTAATTACCGTTGCGAGGCGGCTAATGGATTTGGAACTCTAAGTGTTATAATAAAAGTCATCATTGTTGACAAGAAACTGATGGACAAGTTGGGCCCCTCATCGCGTCACCACCAAAACCAGAATCAAAAGGACAATTCAAACCAAACGACTAGTTTGTTGGCATCAACTAAAACCAACACAATGCAAGTGGCCACAAAGAGTCACCATGTAGAGACGTTTCCATTGCAACAACAAATGCCACTGTCCACTTTGCGGGGTACCATAGGTGGCGAGGGAACTTATGCACATGGTGGTGGCGATGATGCAACGTCCAAACAAGAGGGAGGCGGAGGAAGAGAAGGAGAAGATGGAAATCCACTTAAAGATAGTAAAAGCAATGACGACAACAGTGATGACTTGCAGATTCATGTCGAGCCCCAGCAATTGGAAGTCGGAATGAATAAAACTTTCTCGTTGGAATGCCGGGTGAAGCATGCAAGTGGACTGCCCGCGCCACAGATCATCTGGCTGAAGGAGTTCATTGGCCGAAAACCCGAGTCACTGGCGGAAGCTCATGAGCAAAACTTGATTGCCATTGACAACGTTTACTATCACTCACTTAATTGGCCAAGATCATTTAGTTACTCGGAACGATCGGCTTGTGCAAACTCGGCACTTTTAGTGAGACACTCAACTTTTGTCCACTCGGGCCGGTACATTTGCTTTGCCGGCTATCCGCCCGCAATTATGGCCTCCAACTTGACCTTGGATGGTGGCGGCGGTAGTAGGGGCCATGGTGAGAACATTAAAGATGAGTCCCCATTGCGTAACTCGCCATTGGAACCAAACGAGATTCCAACAGCAAAAGCGAAGCATCAGCCATTGAGATACAAAATGGTACTCGCTGTAGTTAAAGTGGACGATCCGGAAGGCGAGCGACGCCGGCGCCTTCTACTCGAATCGGCGCCATACTACACCGATGGGGGCTCACTGTCGTCGTCGTCGTTGTTAATTAGAAGTGGCGATGGTACTACTGAGAATAATGGCATTAGCGATGGCAAACATGTACACTATTACACGAGCGAGCCCAACAGTTGGCCAGTGACCACAATGGTTGCGCTCCTAATTACTTGCGGCCTCCTGTTGTCTATTAAATTGATTTACGTTCGCTTCGGCGGTTGCGCCAAGATTGTGGGGCCTCGCCGACTTGGCGAGGCGGCGGGCAATCCACAGCAACAAGTGCCCCACGCTTCGTCCACATGTTGCGGCAACTCAACAGAACGCCAGCAACAACAACAACAACAACTCGAGGCTGGTAGAAACTTGGGTTGTTGCCAGTGCGTCCAAGTCGACCACCAATCGGCCATCAAGCAAATCGATAGCTCGAATGTAAACAACATTACGACCTCAACGAATCCTCCACGTAGTAGCTCGTCGGCAATGATCTCAGCGGGAGTAGCAACAAACACAACATCAACAAATGGTAGTAGTCCCTCGCCGTTCATGGCCAATTTGGGCAACTTCTTACACTCGGCCACCATGACTACAAGCTACGGCAAAAATATTGAGAGTCTCGAGCAACAAGATGTAATTGAAAAATTGTACTCGTCTACGATAGTTGGCGGCGACGAGCATTTGTATAGCGAGATTGGCGAGAGGCGCACTCTTGACCATGGCGTAAGTAGTGTCAGCATGGCTGGTTATCAAACTTACCAAGTCGACCATTTGCATAGAGAGGCCACCACCAATGCAAGCGCCTTTGAAAACAACTCATGTGATCTTTACACCATTCCAAATAGACGATCAATGCAACCCACTGCCTAGAAATCGCCCATTAAATATCTACCTTTTGGTCTATCTGGACAACAAGATAGGCGACTCGTTAAAACCGCTAGTGCACTTGAGTAATCAATCTCACCCCCTAGATTATGCGTTACTATTAAGTCGATTTTCATTCATTGACTTGAAGAAAAAGGGGAAGCACTAATATATTGACGCAATTCTAACTTACAAACCAGGAACTCAATTACAATAACAGATGCAAACAAAGTCTTATATCCAGTAATCAACAATCCGATGGATTATAACGGACAACTAGATCATGGAGTCACCTAGCTAGCTAAACCATAACATATAATACAAGTGATTATAACTAATGCAAAGACAATAACTGGCACATGCAAACGATAAAAACAACACTCGGGATGTTTCCAAAAAGCAAGTGGAAATTCAACAAACGCAATCAATATTATCGGTTAATTGATTGATTGGATCGAGTGTGAAGCCTAGGGATCACCGTTATTTGGGTGGTGAAAAGTATGCGCACTAGAAACAAGGATATCAGTAGACCAACAGGCGAAAGTGTGATACAGACATATCTCTTTATAGAGACCCGATCAAGAAGAGGGAAGGAGCGACACTATCCTGTTGTTTTCTATTTTTATTCGTCGTTTTGCTAACTGACTTGCGAACAGAATACCAGCTACCAGTTCAAAGGGCTTTCCCTACGGCGCCATAAGCTACTGCTACCACCTCCACCCTAATCTTGATCTTACTACCTCGAGATCGATAAACAACAATCAATTGTAAGAGTGCCACTAGTGGGTGTCTAGATGTCAGCCAATGATACGAACACGCGATTCGGCTCCTAGTGTCATCATTCTTGTTGTATTTGCTTCGTTGTCTGTTGGTTGTCGTTCAAATCGCAGTAGCCTTCCCCACTTCAAATCTAGTAACGGAACAATTTGATTTTGCAGTCAGTTAAAGTTCCATCCACAACAGCCACCTGCCCGCCCGACGATAGGAGTTCATAATCTAGCCTAAACATCAAATTGATGTACAAAAATGTTCAATGTGAGTCGACTTGATTCAGAGGACCTGAGAGGAAAAGGTTCGCCGAGTTTCCTTTTTTTATAACTAGGCAGCCGGTTGAACGAGGAGCTAGCTACTCGGGTGGTTACTTCGAAGTGAACCCTTTGAACTGCATATAAATGGCCGGCCAGATGTTGGCTTGCCTCGAAAGGTCCTGTGATTTACGGTTTGCGTGATACATTGTGAAAGAGTCGACACAAGTGGCAGGCTCACAACAGCCACGAGTTTAGCCAACTCGAGCTCTCAACTTGGATAATAAGACCAACTCTCCAACCAGCTAGCTGACTAGTAGCCTTGAAAAAACTTGAGCTAGCGAGTTGGTTTTTTTTGTGGTGTAAGTTTCATCTACTGCCGCTGTTCAGGTGGCCGGAAGGAAGTGGAATACATTTCTCGCTCGCTCACTCGCTTGCTTGCTCGTTTGCTCGCAAACTCTTCAAGACGAAATTGATGACATCATTCATGCGCCACCGAGCCTGCGGATGTGTCCAAGTTGCAACAACGAGTTTTGCCAGCTTGTGCCTTTACCAACTTCAGCCTCAGAGTTATCATCCCTGCAATGCTCGACCACGACGACGACGATAGCGCTATCGTCGTCGAGGTTGTTGCTATTGTTGTGTCAGTGTTTTTATTAGAATAAATACAACCACCGCCATGCGCTCGATATGATGAACATTAACCAATGCGAGACTTCCGGCTTAGGCGAACAGGTAGACACAGTGCCTGCGCCTCAAACTTTCCATCCACCCTTCGTCATTGTCGCTGTTCCTGTTGTTACCTTGGGATCTATCCGTTAGTCCGTATAATGCTCCTGGTGTATCCGGCGAACGGATTTTGCCAGTATATCCATATCCAAGGGGCTTAAAGGCTTCCATAAAAATTTCGCCACCTGTCGTCCCAGCGGCTACTAAGCTGCTGCTTTGGTCGCTACACCATCATTCTGGTCGACAAAATACCGTAAGCTTGAGGCGTACAAAGGGGATAAGTTTCCGCCTCATGGGCCAGGTGAGTTCATCCATAAAGATTTCGACCGCGACGCACTTCAGATAATTTGAGAGAATTTCAAGTGTGAGCTTAATTATTTCACCTGCCAACGACGTGCGCCTCTTCTAGGCAACTCTTTTCCGACAACTAGAGCTTTGCTATGACGTTTGGGTAAATATACATGCGCTCGCGGCGCCATCATACAGCCGGCCCACCATCTTGCCAGTTTATTCTAAGCCAAAAACTCGATCGAGTGTGGGGCTTCGGATTTTAGAATGTTGTTCAATCAACGCCATCTCTATTTTATTTGGGCATTAGAGTTCCCATTCTGTAGTAGTGTTGTGGGTCAGGCATGCCTTAAGGCAATAGTCGGCACAGCGTCGGCACAGAAAATTCCTGACAGGCGCCTTAAGGCTCTCACCCCGAAAAATCGATGAAAAAAATGTGCCTTAAGGCTGCCTTTTGCGCCTTTTTGTGCCTTTTTGTGCCTGATGCCTGATTCGGCCTTAAGGCATAGATGCCTTAAGGCACATATCGCAACTTTTTCGCTCGGTGATACCGTGAATTAGCTAGGGAGTTAGACGCACATAGCTCCGGTACCTTTGTGCGGCCCATAGCGTCAAAAAATCTTCTCAAATTTCGTGTTCTACAGGTGTTTATGTGCCGTTTAGTCCCCAATTTCTCACTATTTTGCCTTAAGGCGCACGACAGACCCTGCCTTTCAGGCGCCTTAAAGGCCCGTGTTGCCTTAAGGCACTTTTTTGCCTTAAGGCATTTTTTCTCTGTGCCGCTCATTTCATTTTCTGTGCAAAAATGCCTTAAGGCATGCCTGACCCACAACACTATTCTGTAGAGCATGTTTTGATTGGAACTTTACCACGCAAACGTGCGCCACTCACACGAGAGAACTCCCGAAACTTCAACAAAAACAAAATTTATCCCACTCATTTTGTACTGTATCTCCCATAACTAAATTATTATTTCAATATCACTCAATTAATCTAAGTATGGGCGAAACACCCAAATGCAAAGTAAGCTTATCTGTCCCATTTAAGTCCGAAAAACTAGCCAATATAGCAAAGAATTCCATTGATGCTGACGAAGTTCCAAATCCAGATCTGATAACTAGGATTATTGAGGTCAAACAGGATAAATTGAATGTATCTATTGAATGTGAAGATCTATTTAAGCTGAGAACGAGCTTGAACAATTATATAGAGGCCGTTTTGCAAGTAAACAAGACCATAGAAAGATTTGGCGATAGCTAAGATGGTGTTCATTAGTTTTCCAACATCTACCACCAGCGAGGAGGAAACCCTCATTAAGAAGTATGAGAAACTTGAAAAGAAGAAAAAATCTTTAGAGAAGGCAACCAAACCTGAGCCAGAGATCGTAACTAAGACAAACAATAAGCCTTTAGAAGCCAAAGATGCGAAGACTGTAATCGAGAAACTCAAGCAAACAGGTCAGCTACCTCAAATTATCCTAAAGCCGAGCGTCAAGTCGGAGTTCAAGAGAAAGATTCCATCCAGTGCTTCAGCTCATTCCTCTGCCAGTAAACAAGCTAAAGTCGTCGAAGAGGCTAGAGGGATTGTATCATACGACGATGATCTGTTTGAAGATTGAAGGCGTCAAGTGTAGATAAAACAAAAAATGTAGACAAGAATCATCGCTAATCTCCTGTGATATGACTAAACTCAATGCATCATTATCTTGTGCGCCTACTCGGATGAATGTATCCAGATCGGCAGTGTAAATTGATTCATTCTTTTCTATGGTGATAACTAATCTCGATTCTTGCTGATAGTCAAGTGGTTGAGTCTTCAGTTTTTACAGGTACCGCGTTGTACTTTTGATGCGGATACCTTTCGATGCCAACGAATTTCAGTTGCTCAGTCGGTCCATATCGGTAGTCAAAAAACAACTCTTCGCCTCTATGGATGTGTCTATTAGCAAAGATTCCAATCCTATGATCGCCGTTCACCATCATAACTTTGGCATAACAATTTGGCTTGACGGAATGATTTGCAAAACGTATTTTGTTTCCTTTTCTGGTGGCATCCACAACATACTCTTCGTTAAGGTTGAAAAGGAAACTACACGCATACTTATCATAAACCTTTCCTCTTCTATCAGCCTCGTCTTGAGAGATTATCTCACCACAATATTCGCTTATAAAATCATGCTTCATTGCAGTACCCCGGAGGAAGATACCCCAACCCGCAATGTCTGATGGGGCCAACTGCAGGTGTTTCTTCAAACCTCGTTGAATGCTGACGTTCTGGCAATTAATCTTTGCTAGGTCAGTGCTACCGGCGCCACATTGGTTACAGAGATCTGGATCGCACTCCCTAACAGCCAAATAACATGGACATTGCTTTGTATTGCATTGAGCCTTACAACGACACCCGGGAAATCTATGGACACAAGCTGGACCACAGTTGCAAAATTTCTCGCAAAAATTACGTGATTGGACACAGTGACAGTCGGAGTCACAAGGTTTCCCTGGATGATCACATGGTATGTAGTTGCGAAGATTATGTCGATCTTCCTCTCGTTTCATTTGAAACTTCCTCAAGTGTTGCGACCAAGCCCGGCGTTTCTTCTTCTTGCGAGGTCCTTGTTGATTATTATTATTAGCGTCTTCCTCTTCGAGATCAGAATCGTCGCCAGTCTTTGCTATTGTCTTCTCGTATTTTATAAAAGCTTGTACTTTAGGGCAATCTTTAGTTCCTAATATTTCTGAAATGATGCAATAATTTTGAGGGTAGATAGTGCTGAGTACTCGTACCAAAGACTTCTCGTCATTCGTCCACGTAGCAAAATCACCATCACTACTGCTAGTCCTGAGGTTTGGATGTCTTGGCGGATGATCTTTGCTCTTCTTAGCACAACTCTCACAAGGTTGAAATTCAATAATATCTGTCGGTTTTCGAGTTCTTTTTGGGGTCATTAAAATGGGCGGATGTAGGCTGCAATCATATTTGTAACATCTTCGACAGAATAATGTCCTAAATGAATGTAAACTTTGCTCTCGTGGTACTGAAAGTGCATTCGGGCCGTCTATATTTGGCGTTGCATCTTGAGTTTCAATCTCACGTTGTTTGTCCTCTTTAAGACTGTAGTATTTCTCTTTTATATCTTGAGCGGTTCCCTGATCCTTGAAAAATCTAGCCATTGCTTCAAACATGAGATCTGGATCAGGTATCAGCACTGGAGGCTGACGATTGAGTTCACCTTTTATGATGAATCTATTCGCTAATCGCTCGGCAGTTCTGCGAAGCTGTCGGTCGCGTTTGATTGCAGTCTTTTCCGAATTCGTGCTAGCGGAAGAGGACGGACTATCGAAGTCTAAGCTGGATGAGTCCAGAGTCGATTGGCTTTGATTGCCATTGAAAGCGCTGTTATTATTGTTGCTTGTACCATTAGCTCTATTTGATGTTGGGGGCTTGCTTCTGCAACTCGCAATATAATTCAACAAACCATCTATCACCTCGACAAGCACATCATCGGTGATTGTAGTTTGCTCCTTGTCGCTATGCACTTTGTTGTCATAATTTTCTAGTAGTTCCTCTATAAATTGGAGATCATAATCAGGAACATATGGTATATTGTGCAGGACAGTTTCGTCATCGGCAAGAAAATTCTGTCCAACTTGCGCCCAACTATACATTGTTGGCATTGGTTGGACATTGAACATAATATGGATGGGAACGGAACAGAACCTCTTTGCGCCAGTGGAGTCAATCATTTCGATGTTGGCCTTTCTCATGGCACTTGAATGTGGTGGGATTTTGATCTTGAAATCATCTTCTATCTTAGGCAGTTGAGTTTTAATAAATTTTCTATTTTCAAAGAATAGATTTTTGCATAGTTCCTCGCGTTGGAGTTTCCTCAGTTTCATCACTCTGTAGTATTCGCATTTGACACGCTTTGTCCAGCCGCCTGGACCGTCCATTTTGTACATGGGGTGTGAGGATGCTGATGGTGTAACCTGGGGCAGGAATAGGAAGGCGATAATTTATATTATACTAATAATATAATACAAATACATAGATGAATGTAAGGATAGTTGTATATAAAAATAAGTTTTCAAAAATGTCCCTAACAAATTGGGAATTGTTTGAACTCGCGCGCAAGTTGAGCAGTGCGACAGCAACAAAGGTGAAAAGAGAGATGAGTGAGCGAGCAAGTAAAAAACTCAGCAACCAAACGGCAGATATTGTATTGGAAACCTACACATTCTCAGGCAGATTGCATTGGCTATTTGCATTGGCAGCAACAGCGGCGCCGACGCTTCTGCCACTGGCCGCTATCCGTTCCTGTTGTTCCTGAGCACAAGGCTCAACTTTTGGGCCATGCGGTTGCGGGTCAGTTTTAACTCTGTCGGACTTTCGGGCACGGTCATGCGGACACATTGCCGCTTTTATGCAACTACAGTAACGGCCCACCCCGAAACGAGGCGGGAGGAACAATCTAAAATGACCGCCGTCTTTATCCAACACTAGGCCTGCGCAAGAGATACTCTCTTCCTGCCACTCCAATTGATCCTAAATCCAAAATACAGCCAATCCCAAAAATTTTGCACATTTATCTGATAACAGAAAGTTTGATCTAGCCTGCATTCGCAGGAACTTCGGGTTTAACCCGAATTTTTTGTAGTGCAGCCCGACCGCCGATGCTAGGACTATCGGATTTTTACCCTGCCCACTCAGGGTTGATATATTTCTCGCTGCTCCTGCGTCGCAACTACAATACTTGTTGTTGCTTGGCCGCAGTTTAGATCTGATGTGTGCAAAATTTTTGGGATTGGCTGTACAGTGTTGGCGAGATGTGAACCTGCGACAACAACTTGCTGGAGCAGGCAACGATTGTGGCAAGCGGACAGACATCATATGGATCAATGTGTCAGATTGTACAATACTTATGCATGACTATCTATTATTTTACATAATCAATCTCCTTGTTATTTTTGTATTATAATTTTAACTCATTTTTTCCCAAGACATACAGACCACTTTGGACGCCCATCTAAATATGGAGCAACTAGGTATCTTTATCGAACCAGGCAAGCAATTTGCCAAGGACTCGGTTCGTCTTGTCAAGAGATGTACCAAGCCGGACAAGCGGGAGTTTCAGAAGATTGCAATTGCAACCGCTATCGGTTTTGCCATCATGGGATTCATTGGTTTCTTTGTGAAACTAATTCACATTCCTATCAATAATATCATTGTATCATGAGCTGAATCTACCGTCTTTGAGATCATATATCTATGATCAAAGACGATTAAATTTTACTTGGATTTGTAACACTGCAATAAAACTTCCTGAAGGATAATTTTGGTGCACCTCAGCAACTTCAATTATTCTAGACACTCCAACCTAAAGACACGTCCCCAAAAACACATCACGTGCATCATATGTAAACTAGACTGATTGACGTCAACTTGTTGACTGTCAAGCTCGGCGAACACCACGAGTTTGCGCCGCATCACCATTTTCATTGTCAATTAAGCTAATTAATATTTGCCTCGATAGACACATGCAATCCAGGTGCAGCTTATGGGAAGAGCATCGCTTTTCAGCAGCGTCATACAACATATCGATTCGCTTAATAATATTGATCCATGTCTCAGCCCCTTGATTGCGAGTCTTGATGATGACTAACCTTGCGAGTCTCTCGCAATCGCACATTTATGCCCGAGACTTTTCGAGTTTGATCGCATTATTCATATTCAAGTGATCGAAGTAGTGTTAGTAGTTCAAAGTTTCAATCCAAAACCTTGAATAATCGCTGGAATTCCCCTGATCGTAATCGAGACCAGCAACCCCTTTCTCAAGATGTCCAAGTCATACAGCTTCTATGCAACCTATGCCTTATTATTGGCCTTCGGCCTGTTCGCAGGTCAAGTTGTTAGTCAGGAGAAGGTTACAATAGATCGTGACGATCTCGGTATCACCATTCCAAACCCGTTTGGAAGTGTGCCCCTCTTGGAGACCAACGAGCGAAATGACAACCGTTACATAGGAATGCACATCCCATTGTTACTCGACCTCAAGTGGGAGCATCGTGGTGGACTAACCAACTTCTGGTTTAACTTAAACATGATGAGCGGTCTGTTTGGCGTCGAGTACAACAAGGCGCCAGGTGCGGACGGAAACAACTACGGCCCGGTGAAGATATCAATCCTCTGGATGGAGTTATACAACAATGGACAAGCCCCCATATCTTACTAATCCACTAATCTCATCGAATAAACGAGCAATCGGTTTCCGATAAAACTAGCCCAAGAGTAGTTGAGTTCATTTATAGCCAAAGACTGCTTCCTCTTCATCATAACACGACTGCGCTAGCCACTGATTTGCTCGAACTCGTGCGCAAAAGCGCTCGCTCAAAAACGTGTTGTTCTTTTCTTCCCATTAACTCGTCACATGGTCGAAATTATTTTGTGTTTGTCCAATCTTTCATTAATTTCCAATTAAACGAAAGTCCAAATTCTACTATAAGCAACAATATTAGCAACAATATATTTGTATAACCTATATTAACATGTCTTGGGATAACATGGCGTCACATAATAACTACGAGACGCCCATGAATATTAGCGGCAATTCGCCAGATAAGCGTCAAGATTCGTTCAACACGTCATATCACTCATTCCATACGCCTTACAAGGTAGAGCAATTACTCAATCAATTCAATCAAACTCAAAAACAATTCGACAATCGATACCTCTCGGCTCAGGCAGTCGAGCAACAGCTAGCCGTGATACTCAAGACTCCTTCTTTGTCGCAAAGATGTCTTGAATTGAATAATCTCATCAAGGAGAGATTCGCTTGCAATATGGCACGAAGTATCCTGAGCCAATTCAAGCCCATCGTGGAAAACATATTTGGCCTAGACGCACAAACAGATTCTCCTGAAACTCCCCATTCAAGTGGTGGATGGAATCTGAGAACTCTAACCAGGAATTTCAACAGTAGTGACTATGATTCTGTGGTATCATTTCTCCATCCAGAGGGGGTTCTCTTTGCTCTCATCAAATCACTCATGACCGAAACGTCGGCTAAATTTGAGTTTCCAGTAACCAAGTTCCCGACTTACTTCAGATCTATGATTGAAAATGGCACTGCTCCACCTTTCTTTGCCAACAAGATCCTATCTACAAGTTTTGTATCGGCAAGTCATCTGATCCTGAACCCCTTCGAGTTCTATATTTTCCACTTTGGATTGTATATCTTGAACAGCTCAGGCTCAACTTACGACAATACTGGCGCCCTAAGTAACGAACCTGCCTACTTTGCGTTGCTCAAAACTTACCTCAATCACTTTGTGCCTCTCGAGACGGTATCGAGAGCTGACCAAGGATCTTTATTTCAAAATCAAGTCACCAATCAGCAAGGATCAATCTGGCAATCATTATCATCAACAACAAGCAGCATTCTGAACCTAGCCAATATCAACAACCAATCTTCCAACACAGGTAGTCAAAGTGGCCTGCCATCTCTATTCAAGGCGACAATATTTCAGCCACCTGCACCATTCAATAGAACTACAGCTCAATCATATCTTTCAACGCCAGGACCAATGCTCTATGGCCAAGGCGAGCATTTGGGTTCTATTGAATGGCGGTGTAGTACATTCTTATTGATGCTAACTGAGTTATGGTTTGGTAATATACCTGCTCCTAAAACCAACTACATTCTGCGCTCAGCAAACTTTGACGAGTTGTCGGTCTCAAATATTCAGCCCTACAGTGCAAATATTGATCAAATGACATCTGTACGAATCGTCATCAAGCATTTGCATAGCTTTTCCAACACATTTACCTACAACCCTTTAAGTCACGCTAACAGCCAGGGATTAGCCGAGATCAAGCAGGCCATATGGACTGCCAAATATCCACTCCAAAAAAGACTCTACACCTTCATTAAGGTTGCATTTAATCGATGGCCTATGGACTACACTTTCAGACAACCTTTGGAGGCTTGGTTGAGCTACATTCAGCCATGGCGATATGTCAAAATCGAAAGCGATGGAAATGACTTTGAGGATATCGACGGCAATAGAAGCACAACCTTAATTGATGTCCCATCTATAGACAACCATTGGAGGAATTTCATCTCAGACAACTTACTATATTATACTGTTATTTTTAGCCTTTTTGTCAATAGGCTTCTCCAGCTCGATCTATCCTCGTCACGAAATGCTTTGATGCTCTTCCGGGTTATCAAAGTATACTCACAACCCAGCTTTCTAATACTCCTCCGTGACGCAGAGGAAGCTTTGCTGAGGAACAACCTAGAACAAAGTATGAATGTAACCGCGACAAAATCTCCCTTCAAGACGTCTACCCCTAATAAGGCAATCGATCCCAATGCCTCGAAGGCCAAGCTATTGGCTCCGAGTTTTTTAGCCAGCGGCCGAGTTTCGACTCCCAAGACCAAGATAGGAGCCTTGGAGCATCATCTCCTGAATTTAGAGAGTGACTCAGACTTCAGCTATGTATCTTTGTTCTCGCCACAGATGAAGCAACATCTCACAACTCTCTTGGTTGCCATACAAAAGTCACGTGTTTCTATCAAGGACTTTTGTCAGTCAGTGGACACAAGGACAGAGGTTAGGAATAGGGGCTGGTTTGATTCGATAAAATCGTTCATTTCATTTGATGACGCAAGATTTGAGTCTAAGGATGAACGTGAGATGTACAAAGACAAGAAGTCAGCCGAGGGCTACTTGGACTTTGCTACTAACAAGATAACTCATTGCTTTGATCTCCAACTACCAGAATTGGACTTGACCTCAAGGATCTCCAATGCCAACCTTAATGCGACAAGGAATCCGTCATCTCAGAAGATCTTCTTCAACTACTGATACGATGTCTTGTGATTTAACATCTAGACAGTTTTAAATTTCTAATAACTAATATACGTTTATCTAACTGTAGAGTTACATTCATCGTTTAACATCATTTTGACTTGATTGAATAGCTTGATGATAAGTCCACTCTAGTGATGTTTATCATGACCATGCCCGTCTCCCTTGTATAGAGGTGTGTGTTTATATTCAGTAGGGAAAAAATGGTCATATATTTTCTCGGCAATGAATAACGATGTACCTGCTATAATACCAAACCCTAAACCTGTCGTAATGAAGGCCAGTTTACTTCTTCTTTCCATTTTAGAAGGATAGAAGGCGTAAGCATAGTTTCTAAGCCATGGGTCGTGAAGTCCAGCAGCGTGACAACGTTTCTGAAAATTGACCAGGGCAGGGTGATCTTCCACTCGGTATTTTCTCCAGTCTGATATAATGTGACCTTCTGGCAGATGTAGTTTAGCTAGATTTGGATGCGGATGACTATTTGGGGTCTTTCCTGGAGGCAATCGAACAGTTGGTCTGAAGATACTCTCCAAGATTGCGTGCCTCCATGACAATCTTTTTTGAGCTGTACCCTCATATGCCTGGTAAGCCTCCTCTCTGAGATCATCTACAATCTTCTTGATGAAGCTCATCGTCTTGCTGTATAACGAGTTTCACTAATATATCTTTAGAATAAAATAAATCAACCCGACTACACCAATGTATTATCCCTTGAAG
This sequence comes from Aculops lycopersici, assembly GCA_015350385.1. NCBI lineage: Eukaryota > Metazoa > Arthropoda > Arachnida > Trombidiformes > Eriophyidae > Aculops > Aculops lycopersici. Next base: position 3,574,454 of record WNKI01000003.1, on the reverse strand, counting down.
GACATCATTATTTATTCTTTAATCCAATGGCGAAATGAAGTGCATGTTTTCATTGCACGTTAAATGTTTTTCCACAAGCACCTTGGTGTTTGTGTAGATTTTTGGCGAAAGCCGCACAAGCGCCGCGCAGAAACACCATCGTTAGTACAAAAGCCCTCAAACCAGTTGCATAAAACTACACAAAAACACTTGTTCACAAAGAATCTACAGATTGTTCCCATTTTTTGTGTTGTTCTACTCACCATCTTTCCTTGACCCCTACTCCTCCGTCAGGTGCAAATCAGCCTCTGTAATAATCAATAATATTTATATTTCAATCAAAATTACTTAAACTTACAATGTTCGCCACTCAAGAACAACTGGCCTCTACAAATTTATTTCCAACATCACCGATCACCACTGAAGCCACTGTCCACCAACGGCTTCACGATCCAACTATTGTTGGTCCATCCGATCACTACGGAACTCATCAGGCTTACATAAGTAGTCCAAATAATATAAATATTGCGAATAATGATGCCATAGAACAGATACCATCCACTTCGCGCCAAGCTCCCGCTTCCAAAGTGGACGAAACAAAAATTTGCGTAATCGTCGACTCGCGGACACCTGTTATCTTCAAGATACCATTGCCTGCCAACAGGATAACTTTGCGCGACTTCAAATCGGCTCTGCCCGCCTTAAATCAACCCAATTATAAGTACTTTTTCAAGTCAAGCGATAGTGAATTTGGAATAGTTAAAGAGGAGATACAAGAGGATGAAAGCATTTTACCCACCTACAGAAATCGAGTTGTTGCATGGATAGTGACCCCTGGTAGAGTCGGCGACGAGTTGGCCTCGAAGTCTGGTATCGACACTTGTAACTTAACTTATACAAATACTTCTTACGACGACTGCTCTTCTTCAGTTCTTACAACTGATATCGACACAAATAGTTATTTTACTGAAACGGACGAGGACAGCATATCATGTAGCAATTACTCCGAGACAACTTGCGACACATTCATATCACAGCGACGGAACAAACATCACAATGAACGACCACCAGTCCATCATCACAACTCACAACATCGTAGCATGACAAGACATGAAAGTTCAACAAGTTCACCTTACCGCTACTTAGGCTACCAACATGACCAGCACCAATCACATCAAATCATCGATGATTTATCAAGATCATCAAGCACATCATCATCCGCATCAAGTGCCTCATATTCCGACGCAACTGCCGTCCAATGCATTACAGTTCACCTAGTGCTGACAAATGAAAACTTTCTAGGTTTACATATCTATGCCAATGCAATTGATGGCGTAGATGAAGGTATCTACGTTGATGGAGTCACTGAGAACTCAGCTGTTGCAATCGATGGTCGCATTGAACCTGGCGATAAGCTCATCCAAGTCAATGAGGTCAACCTCGAAGAGCTTTCCAACGAGGGGGCTGTCAAGGTTCTGAAGGATGCCGTCATCAAACGAGGACCATTGAAGTTAGTTGTTGCGAAATTTGTAGAATCTAACAGAAATGATCCAGTCGACAGCATAGTGGACCCTAAAGAGGCTATCCATCCTATTGATACTGCAGCTTGGGTTGCTCATGCTCAGGCTATCACAATACCAAACCTCCACCATGAACACGCAAACTCTGCGACATCTTCCCCATCATTCGGTTCCAACGCCCAGGACACCGATTGCATCCGTCCAGCCTCAGCAGGTTTGAGTCGACTAAACACCGGATTGAGATTAAATTGTGGAACCACTGATATGAAAGAGATTATTCATCACATGAAGATGCCGGAAATAGGTTTAGAGATCAAGGATAGGGAGTGGTTGAAAATACACATCCATAATGCTTTTCTAGGCTCAGATTTAATCACGTGGCTTGAGAGGAATGTCTACGGCTTCAACAATAACCGAGACGTAAAAAAATTTGCCATCAAGATGCTTAAGGAAGCTTACATTAGGGATCCAATATCCAAGAAATCCTTTAGCTCGAAGAGTTATTACACTTTCACAACCTAAGGCTCAAACTCGGCCGGTATCGAGTAGTCGGTTGATTTACGCTTGAAGAACTTCTCCATCTCTTGTTTTGTTAATATGTTGATGTCGTAAATCTCTTCAATCTGATCCCATAGAACGTCAGCCGTAACTGGAACTCCGGTTCTTGAGCGAAACTTTTCGCAAATAAACATCATATGTAAATGTTTCTCGATACCAAAAGGTGAATATCCTCGCATCGATTGCAATAGATGATGCTTCATTTCTGGCGTCCATTTTATTTTGTTTGATGTCATGATAATTGATTTCTTGCCTTAATGCGCCTAATGAGTTTGTTAAACTCGAGGGCTCTTACAAATAAGCTCGTTGTTACAACTTGCGAATGAGAGTTTCAAAATACAATCAAAAATGCATCGCGCGGCGAACGTCGGATTTTCCACACAAAGCGTGGGATGTGCTGCAAGTTACAAATACCACAACCAATGGTCATTGTGTATGCAGACGTAATATTAATCTCTTCTTAACCTCTCCAATCCTAGTAAAATATTTGCGTGATAATAAATTGACATCTATTGAATTTGAACTCAACTTTTATAATCCAACTCAAAAGTCAGAATGGCGACCAAGGAGGCACCAAAGAAAGAGACATCTGAGCCTGCCGAGGGTGAGAAGAAGGATCTTGAGCCTAAGGCAATGGAGTCTATCGGTACAAGATTGGATGCCTTGTTTGCAATCATGAAAACAGAGTTATTCGAACTAAATTATCAAGAGGTTGCGGTCAACTTGGAGAAAGCGAAGGCTCTCATTGAGGAGGGTGGCGATTGGGATAGGAAGAATAGATTGAAGGTTTATCAGGGATTGTACTCAATGGCTGTCAGGGATTTCAAGCAAGCAGCCGACCTTTTCCTAGACACTATCTCCACGTTTACCTGTTATGAATTGTGCGAATATAAAACATTCATTGGTTACACTGTAATCGCTTCCATTTTAGCATTACCAAGAGTGGAACTTCGTACAAAGGTTATCAAGGGCTCGGGCATCTTGGAAGTATTACACGATTTGCCAGATATTCAAGAATACTTATTCTCTCTCTACAATTGCCAATACGCTAGATTCTTTGAAAAATTAGCTTGGCTAGAAGGCTACCTTAAGTCAGATCGTTATTTGGCTCCCCACTACAGGTATTACGTGCGAGAGATGAGAATCCTTGCTTACACCCAGCTCATCGGATCTTACCGTAGCTTATCTCTAACTTACATGTCGCAGACATTCGGTGTCAGCATCGAATTTATCGAAGCCGAGTTAGCCAAGTTTATTGCGGCCGGCAGATTGCATTGCAAAATCGATAGGGTTCGCGGAATTGTCGAAACAAATCGTCCAGATAGTAAAAACGACCAGTACCAGAGATGCATCAAGCAAGGTGACATCTTGTTGAATAGAATACAGAAGCTGAGCCGAGTTATCAACATCTAGGAAGACTGCGGTCATAATTTCTAATAAACAAGAGAGAAAAAGAACTTTCAAGGAATTTCATTTTCATGACAGTTAGTCATTCATTCTACTAACCGTGAACTTTATTCTGGGCCATGTACATTCTCACAGTCTTTTCTACATGGGCAAAGTTATCCTTCCAACTGCTCAAAACACTCCTCAATTGTTCCCACTGGGGTCTACCAAATGTCCTATGCATCGTTGACTGAACTAGAACTTTCTTATTAAGTTGGTCTATTTTTGCCCTAACTAGCTGCGTTCTTAAAACATCGAATACGAATGGCTCTACCTCGTCTTGGCTAACCTTGAGCTCATCTTTGATAGTGTCGTAACTGATCTCTTTCTGGCCCTCGGCCATTTGCATGAATGTAAGGAGGCGCATCTTCTGTAGATTTTGCTCGTGGTTTAGTCCGAGTGATTCGACAAACTGCTTGTGTTTGTTGTAGAAATCAATGTAATTTTGAAGTTTTTCACTGACAAATATGGTCAATAGATCAAAGATTGGCTTTCCCTCCAGGAACAATACAGGCTTCAGAGTCAGTAGATGGTCCATCAGGAAGGTATTTGGATCTTTCAGGGAGGATGTGATACAGGTGACAGCATCCTTTTCAGCTTGCGATGCATTATCCTCGGTATAGGTACTCAATAATTCTATCATCACCTGAGAGGCCAGCTCGCCTTTGCCGCAATCTAGAGCACTTGTATTGAGTAGACGATATAAATTCTGTGCCTTCTCTAGTCCAATCTTCTCAACTGGATATTTCTTCTTAATACTTTCTAGGTTGTTAAATACCTCTGCTAACTTCCTTGCTCTACATGCTAGCTTCACCATGGCCATGTAGGTGACATATTGTAGGTCTAGGCTCTCAAACAAGCCATCGTGGAGATTCTTGACAACTCGAAGGCCCACGGAGGCCAGCTTATCATTAGTCGAGTCGGCAAGATTTGATGCGAAAGTGGTTATGAGGGTCTTATTCTCCTCTTGATTCAATGGTAGCTCAAATAGTAGGGTGACAACCGAGTTTAGCACAGATTCGACATCTGCCTCTTTTGTCAGGGTTTGCACGATGCCAAGAGCTGACACCACCTCTTTCAGATTAGAAGCAAACAATAGCCTATCAACCGCAGTAAACGATAGACTTGGGTCAAGCTCTTTCAAGTAGTTTTCCAGTTGTTCGCATTGCTCCACTGGGGACAAGACAATGAATGTGGGCACGTGCATAGTAGCCATGATGCTTGATGGTATGTGCTAAGTGTCCTGTTAATGATATAATAGGTTTTTGAATGCTAATTAGTTCTATTATCGAAGAAATGTTCTTGTAATCAATATATGGATTAACATAAACAACTCAACTCGTGGTTGACACCTAGAAATAGCGGCACATTTCCGCAGATTCACTGGATGCATGATGAACGAATGGCCGGTCCAACGTGCATATCGGGCGCGAAATTTAAATGTGCAATTCTTTTTACCTCAGTACATACGAAACGATTATCTGTTTTCTTTCATCTAAATAGAAAATTTAATCAATTTTGTTTATTATTTGTACTATTTCTCATATTCCATCATTAACCATATTCCATCATGATGTATGAATACCATATCTCATGCATACGCTAAGACTTGTTGGCTTTAATCCAATCTAAATAGTTGGCAACCCTTGTGTAGACACCTGGAGATCCAGCCTGAGCGCATCCATATCCGAATGATACTATACCAACCAGCTCATAACGATTATTTTCAACAACTCGAACTAATGGTCCACCAGAATCACCCTGACAAGAATCTTTGCCTCCAAATTGCATGCCAGCACAAACATGACCCGTTTCCGTCACTCGTCCCCTGTAAACCCTTTGGCAAGACTTGGTATTTACTACCTCAACTTGTACAAATCGGAGGATGTTAGATAGTTGCCTTTGATTTTCACTTATAACCCCCCACCCAGAGACTATAACACGCTCACCTTCTTTATAGGCAACTAATGATGATTTTGGCATACATGGCCGATTGATGCTACCATAACCGTCAATGGTGAATCTGTAGTCAATTGGTTCCGTGAGTTTGATGATGGCAATGTCTTCGTTATTGTGGATGAAGTTGCAAGCATCGTAGCGTTCATGAGCTCTGATGTAATCAATATCAACCTCAACTTCTCCATCGTTTGACTTGATCGAATGGTCGCCGAGGGTAACATTGACACTTGACTTCTCTAGGGTAATTGTAGTTCTCGTGTTTAGGCAAGTCGTTACGCAGTGAGCTGCAGTCAACAGGTGCTGATTATCAATCAAAACTCCACCACAGATGCCTGAGCCACGACGCGACCGGATGTTGAGGCGAACTTGAAACGGAAACTCGCCTGGTTCCGTCTTACTTCCACCGATAATTCTATCAAGCCGCTCGCTGGTGCTCTTACCATTTGGATTTGCTTCTCCACAACTAATTGCGTCACCGGACCTACTGGTCTTTGTGGCATTCAGAGCCCATTCGTCGACTTTTGTTGTCCTGGGATTTGTTGACCATTGCCGCTCGGAAGTGTTCGAGGCAAAGGTTTCATTTTTTCCCCTTTGGAAATCTTCGCCTAGGTCAGAGTCGAAATGGACATGTAATATTTGGCTGTCGCTAGAGGTTAAGTTATACTTGAATCCATTCTTCGTATCTAGATAACTCATGAACTCGTTAGTGTTATAATAGACGTCTATGTAATCTGCCTCGTTGTGTCTCATCTTACTTGATGGGTCTACATTATCTAGTTCTTCATTTCTAAGTGAGTTTATTGATTTCACATCATGTACACCGTTGGCTAGCGTAAGGATAAATATCAAGACGACTAGATAAGGGGGTAACCTGAGATCAACGTGGGAATAGATCGAGATCCGAAACTTGAACTCCATTGTGATTTACAGGGTGGGAGAACAATTGTAGTTTATCCTACTATTTTTGTATAATTCCTAATATATTGGTCAGTAAACTTAGTTAGAAGCGAATGGCTTTCGATCGCGTCGAACCGGAGTTCAAGTTCAAGCCTCCGAGACCTAAAAATTGTGCCTGTTCCTTCGCACCTGCGATCAAGTTGACGAAGAGTACCAACCGGGCCATTTAGCTAGTCGAACAGGGTGCTCCACTAGTTCATAGAATCGCCAAATGTCTAGTGCTCTGTGAGAGGCGACATGTTTTATGAGCTTGAACCACGATTAAAAGCGTCACCCAAGTATCTCAGGTGCCTTGGACTAACACCTAGTGGCGACTAGAACAACCTGTTGTTGCTGCCCATGATCAAGTGTTCGAGAGAGCGAGCGTTAACTGGATTCGATTATCTAGTCGTTGAGTTGTCGCATCACTTCCCAAAACAACACCAACAACTTGTGGACTGGGATGCAATGATTGCACAAACAGACCATCCTTTTGCTCTTCATTACCTGCCTAGCTTGTGGTAGTAATTTAATTTAGTATAGTATCCAGTGAACGTCTGCTCACATGACTATTAACTGCTTCGCCTCGACCACATTTCTTGCGCAAGTCAGCGGATAGTTAAGTAGTGCCAAGAGCAACTGCATCGACGGTTCGCAACAGGTGAACAGACTAAACGGATTTAGAAGAGCGTAGAGTATTCCGGATATAAGCGCCACCGGATAGGCGACCACTATGAGAATGATGAACCTGAGCAAATGAGTTAGTATTTCTCTTTATCTCGTTATTTTTTCTCCTTTTGCTTAGTATATAAGTTGGCAACTCATATATTATTTATAACAGTAATCATATAATTATTAGCAGCCCTTAGTGTGGAGTTGTATTGTGACACTGAACTGACCGCGGCATAGAATGGGGCAGGTGGGCAGGTAATTGATTAGCTTACCAAAAGGTTATCCAAATGACTTGCGTAAAGGGACTACTGTGTCTTCCGGTTGGCAAAGTTTGTTGTCTGTGATATTGGTTGGTCAATTCGGCTAATCTAAATGTATTGTTCAACTGACTTGCGGGGTCGACATCGCTAGTTTATTTATGATAACGATGATGGAGTTTGATTTCAATTTCAGGTTTTAAGTTGAGCAGTTAGTTTGGAAACAGTTGAAGAGATTGCTTGTTAGCTGTGAGTGAAAAAGAGGGAGTTTATTTCCTTATTTGAAAGATCCTTGAATTACTGAGAAAGCAAGCTATAGCGGTGGTCGAGTAGGGAGAAATAGTAGGGAAAATAACATAACTACTAAAAGGAGGGTTGGGAGGAAAACTTACAGTGATGTACAAGCTGGCGACTGGAATAGAGCCATCAAGTTTGTATCAAATGAACATTAATTAACCTGTTCAATAAATTCACCTCCAATAAGTGTAACTGTGTTGCTGGTGTGTCGTAGTTGCTCTTTTTGTTGCGAAATGTATGCTAATGAAAGTGTTCATGTGGCGATCTCATCTATTACCTTTCAACGTTCAATGTTTTCGTCAGTCTTTCAGCTGTTGTTGTTGCTACTGCCGCTGCTGATGTTGTTGTTACTGTCGAAATGTGAACTAGCCAAAGGCTAAGGCGAAAGTTAAAACGCTCTCGAGACAAGTGAAATCTTACGCAAGTGAGAGGAATGAGGTGGAGAACTTAGAGCTTAGCTCACCATAGTAACGTACCAACAAACGTCAAGTTGGCTAATCGTTGCTTGGACTCATTATGTCAGTCAGGCAGTCGGATGCGAGATTTAACTCTCTAGCGACTGGAAGTGTATCAAGATGGCGAGTGAGCCTCTCGCGAAGTTGAATTTGTAGAGACCCAACAACTGGAGGCTCCAATTCACAGTTTAAATCTGTGCAAATTCACGCTTTGATTTTTGAAAACTTCGCGCTTAAGACTAAGAGACTGAGATTATAGTCAACAAATTGGCGCGAGACAATCAGCAACTGTAATAACAATAGACTTTCGAAAGACTTAAAACATCATCTGGCGCGATAGACGAATGGCAGTGGCGCTTGTAGGTGAGCGTCGAGCTTGCGCCTAGCGATAGTTTAGTTGAATTGCTTACAATAGAAAGCAAAGTTTCGCTTGCAACGCGAGGGAAGAAGAGCAATTCTGCTTCAGGATGTAAGCTCTATGGCGAGATCGGCGAGCACTTTATAATTACAACACCGACAAGCGCTTGGTACTCTCTTTCTCGTTTCTGAATCTAAAAGCATGAGCAACGCGACGCGACAGAAAGAGAGTGGATGAGCTCTCGGAATAGGATACAATGTTGTGGTTCTTTAGCTAAAGGTAAGGCAAGTTTCTTGTCCAAGGTCTTGGAGTTGCATCTAGATTTGATTCAGAAGAACAAAATAAAAGCCGTCGACAACGTGTAGTCATCACCCCACCAGAGTGATTATCTCTAGTCTCTCATCTTTGAACTTTCGCCGCACTTTTTTCTCTACTGTATTTAGAAAACAGGAGACTTGGATTTATTGTTGAATTTTTAAATTGATTCTTATTGAGATTTAAGCCAAATATACAAATGGAGCAAGAAAACCAATGAGTCCAAATGCATACAAATACTCATCCATCATATGGTATCAGATGGTTGTATTGTAGGTGTATTCGTTGAACTTGGTAGCGATAATACAGCCAAGCCCAAAAATTGTAGCTATCTGATTTACTAACTCGACTAACCAGTGAGATGTCGATTGGGAGAGTGGGAGAAAAAAGTCAGATGACTTACAGTACTTTAAAGTGTGTTTACTTTTTTTGATTGACATTGAATTATTAATTGTCATTTTGGTGCCAAGCTTGCCGCAACTATCCGATTACCAATCTCCTAGTTGCGAGTTGTTGGCTTTGTTTATCTTAATCGGAAATGACGGAATCGACGAGGACATTGATGGTGCCGATTAAAAAATCATGAGCGACAACCTGTTGGCTCTCATTTTAGGCTGGCGTTTGAAATTTCATCTAGTCTCTAGTCTCCCTTCCAAATTGGGTAGTGTCATTCGTCAGTTCAACTTAAAATCCACCTCTGGATTTGAGGCAAATAATCGTCATCGTCCAGCTGGACTTGATAAATTGGTTGAGTCAAGCGAGCGAGAGAAAGAGAGAGAGGGAGTCTCGTCATCCTTGTCGTCAACGTCAGCCAAGCAAGTGGATCCATATAACCCAAAAGGATTGGTAAGACTAGGAGTAGAGAAGCGGAGGAAGTGTTTATTGAATATCAAGTGTGAAAGTAGAGGAATTTAAGGTGAATAATTAAGGGAGTAGAGTGAGGACATGAAGAAGGAGCGGATAAGTGAATCGCTTTGCAACCAGTTGATTCCCATGCCACCACTCACCTCGACTCCTCTGTCCGCCTTGGACTCAACGACTGGTTCGCGGTTGGCTAGACAACAGCGATCCCTATCGTATCTAGCTTTTCTCCCAAACTATGTCTTAAACTATACGACAAGTGGCAGATCAAGTTGTTGTTGTCGTTGGCTACATTGGTCTGCAGATACTAGCTACTAAGTAAGAATGGCAACAAGTGGCCGCTAATAACTAGCCCGATAGACGACAACAACAATATGTCTTTTAGTATGGTCGTCTTCATATCCCCAACTGTCCACCACTTTCCCCCAACCCCCGAATACCTAGCCACCATGTAGTCGCCTAGATGTCTTGTTGCTCGTGGGTAAGCTGCTCGGCTTGCTCGCTTGCTCACCAGACCACTCCTGTACAAAAAGAAAAAGTCTATCTCTTTATCAGCAGTTGGCTAACTTTCACCTTCTCTCCTCGTAAAATGGCCGCGAGATTATTTCTGTCGTCATCCTAATCGTTTGCCTTGTTGTTGCTTCCATTTCCTTTGCTCTCTCTAACTCCTAACTAAACGCAAACTTCACCATACTATGGTCAGTATTTGCCGTTTAATCTAAAGGGACTCGCGCGCTGGTTCCACCTCCTGCTCGCCGAGTAGTTATGCCTCAACTTGCTACCTGCAGCTTGTCTTACCTCTGGCTTGTCAGCTATTGAGCTTGCTAAATAACTTGCCAATGTCGCGCGCGCATACGCATAGACACATAGACATGCGATACTTTAACTAACTAGCTGCTAAACACTTAAATATATATATATATATATATATATATATATATTGGTCGGTATAAAAGGAGTAGAGTGATTTTAAAATGATGATCAGTTGAGCTTTGAAACTGCCGGTGTCCTCTAGATAGAACCTTATTGAAACATTCCAGAAGCTTTCAAATTTCACGAAGGCCTACCATTCTATAACCAACAAAGAGGGATAAACAATCAAACATGAAGTCTTTTATGGTAAGTACAAGTTCAAGCAAAAGTATACTTCGAATAACTTTGAATATAAACCTGAAACCCAAAGAATAAATTAGCAAATCATTTCTCATGAAAAGTCCAATCATCGAAGCTAATTAATTAACATATTTTCAAAACGCTCAACACACAACAAACACGCAACTACCTGTAGATTGCAACAACCACTGCCTGTGTAGTGATCGCTTGTGTCCTGTCAGTTGCCTCCGCAGGTAATTACAACGGCCGCTACATCGAGGGCTACAACGAGAACAACAACAACAACAACCACCACCAAAACAACTATGCCTCGGCCTCCGGAAGTGGATATGGCTCAGGCTGTGGTGGCCAAAGATGCGGCTCGGCTTATGGAAGTGGAAGGGGATATGGATATGGAAACAACCACCACGGAAATGCAATGAGCTCACACAGTAACAATGGAAACTACCTCAACAACGGCTATGGAAACAACAAGGCCGGCCGCAACTCAGCTTATGGCCCATACCACAGCTACCAAGTTAGACCAGCCATCTATGGCGGCCATGGACTTTACACCTACAAGGGCTACGCTCGCCACGCCCCAGCTCCACCAGTGACCCAGCACCCACGTCGTCAACACTACCCAAGATCCGCTCCTTGCTACGGATCTCACTGTGCCCCAAAGACCCATTACGGTATGCGTCCAGTCAAGGTTGTAGCTCTAGCTCCAGCTAGCTATGGCGGCCACGGTAATGGATATAGAAACAATGGTGGATACAACAGCAACGCCGCTTACGGCAACCAGGGACCAAGATACAACAATCATCGCCAGCACCACAACCAATACCACCACAGCAAATCAAACACGGGATTCGGTGCCTCAAGCGGCGCAGCTTACGGAAACGGAAACGGAAACGGACACCATCAAAACCAGTACAACAACAACCACAACCACCACCAGAACGGAGCTGGCGCCCACTATGGAGCCGGAAACGGAAATAGACACCATGGGTCCTACAAACAGGCTGGCGGATACTAAATGTTAGTTGTCTAGATTTCAATTGCTTGTACGACAAACGAGATCAACCCAATCGACTTATTGGGCTTTGATCTGAAAAATTAATAGTCTCTCACGTTCCTACTTAACCTTTTGTGTGCATGCGTTCAGTTTGTGATTCTAATTTGGTAGATTAACTTATTGATTTTGCGGCTATTTTTAAGTGAATGAATATGCAATGATATAACGCCATAATCCACCTGTTGATCTAGGCGAGTAGCGGCGGAGAAATAATCTTTGCAAATCAATCCTAATGTTTGATCGTCTCTACTTTTATCCTTCAAAAACGAAACAAAGCTATTGAAATAACATGTCGCTCGAATTTTGTCACCACCTTTCGCTCTTGGTCGACACGATGACCAAGAGCGAAAGGTGTTGACAACTTGTTGCTCAAGGTCATAGATGATAATCTATTGGCTGGGGAAAAGCATAATTACACTTCAAAACAGAGATTGTTTTCGGTTCTGTGAATACTCAACACTGTACTGGTGGTCTTAATCAAACTCTATTTAGAAGCTGACCTACCAAGTTTAAAGGATCAGTCTTGGCAAATTCAAGTGGATGATGCGAACATTAAAATTGATCGTAATGGACACAGAATACTACCCCTCAAGTTACAGTTTGCGAGAATGGATGTGAAGCCAAGATAATTACAGTAAATGAAGATAACATTCAGGGTCCAGGCTACGGAATAGGAAAATTGAACTCGGCTCTTGGTCGGTAGCAGAAGCAGACTGATTTCAATTGGACATTTCTGTTTCCCGACTGTGATCTCAACAAATTGCCACAAGTTCAGTTTAAATTTGGTGGCCAAAGTTTCGTGATGAAACCGGAACATCATGTTGTGAAAACCAACAACTAAAGGGCAAAAATAATAGCAAGTCAGTCTTCAAAATCTGGCCAATCCAATGCTGGGAACTTAGTTATGAATTCATGTCCGCCATTTTCACTGTGCTTGATTTTGTTAACAAACAAGTGGGTATCGCGCAATCAACTTCAGACCAAGTAGGCATAATCACAAGTTAACCAGTTGATTAAAACAGAAGAACTCGTTTTAACCAACTGCTTCTCCTCCTCCTCCTTTTTCTCAAAGTCAATCAATTTGCTTCTCGGCGAAAGGTGAGTAATCTTTCCGGAAGCGGAGACAAGTGGTCGTCGCTGCGTTGTGATGATTATGCAGCTTCGCACCAACCACTCTAGCGCGGACCACTTGCTGGCAAACTCTCTAGATTATCCCCTCGGTTGGCCAACTTTATTATCAGCTTAACCTTCACTTTACCAACTTTATGAGAAACTTGTAACTGTCAGTCTTTTCACTTGATACTCCTTTAATCAATTTGATGTGCTCGTAGAGAATCTCGATGCCAACAGTTGGTCAGTGGATTTCTCTCAATTACAATCTCGATCACCAATATATTGTTAGCTCAAATCTAATTCGAAACACAATATCGAGACATAACTAACTAACCGAGACATAACGAACTCAACTCATAAACTACCTTGAACCAAATAGTTTCTCAACTTCATACTAATAAATATATATACGTATGATTCTGAAGATTGTTACATTTCATGGCATATCTGTTTTAGAGTCGATGAACTGACAACAAATCTAATCTATGGTGTTGATATGAATGCTCGAGTACTGAGAGATGAGATTGACTTGAAAAACGGAATCTTTTTGTCGGGCTCATGTCCTTTGATTAGGTTATCTCGTCAGGTAAAATGTAGTTTGACTGGTCAGCTAATTTTATTGCATTTTTGTCACGTCAACAAGATCTTTAGATTGTTGGCCGTCTGCTGCGCCTCACTTAGACTTGAATTCCGCACTTTGTTGGTCGAATATATACTCTTGAACGGGCTATTTGTTACAGTCAACCAAGAGTCACTCGACGTTTTGGCAAAGAACTCCTCCACCCGCGAGCCAGTCTGTCGTTCAATTTCCGCCAAATCGGGTTCAATTTCAGTCAGGTATCTCATAAGTCTAAAGCGTCGATTGTTTGTCGACTCAATGCCAGCCAGCAGCATGGAGTCTAGGGAGATGGATGCTTCAATTTTGTTCATCACAATGTACTTGAGATCACTTGGCACTTTCACTCCTGAGCTGGCACGGCGCAACTCCGCCGAAGCCTGAGATTGTCCACCAACAGCGCCGCCACTTCCGCCAGGGGCGTTTGCCCTAATAAAGTTTTGGCCAACTGATTGAGCCAGAGAGGCAAGAGGTACAACACCAAGTCTGGAGTCGCTCGTTAGAAAATGTTCGCATTTTTGTAGTAGATCCTTCTCGCCCGGTTGAGATAGCATTAGTCCTAATGTCAAGTTATTGCTCGAACGAAAAACTATTAGGTAATATATTTCTAATTGATAGTTTTGATCATCGCTAGATAACTGATCCTCATCTCTGAGATAAATCGGTTTCTCCCCAGCTATCCTCCGAACTTTATCCACTTCTCTACTTAGCTCTTCCTGTAAAGCATCTTTGATCAGTGAGGATACCAGATAATTGTAGACCAATCGTGTGTTGTCCCTATTGAGGCTTGACCAAAGTAATTTGTCATTGAATATCATGATTGTATGTCTAATTTTGATTGCGTTTATGCAAACAAGATGGTTAACAAAACTATTGACCCTCATCAACGTCAGAGGATTCAAATCCAGGTATAGGATATTGTTGTATAGTGAAGCTAGATTAGATAATAAAGAGTTTAAATGTATCTCAGGGAGCAGGGGATTGCAGAACTCGCGGCATTTGAGTCTGAGTTTTTCTCTAACAATTTCATTTGTTTCATCCTTAGACCTATCACGGCAGTCTTCTTCAGTCACACTTTTTCGAATGATCTTAAATGAGCCATATAGCAAACAAAACCTATTGTATATATTAATCACCACTCGCTTAACTGCATCAGCCGGGATGTTGCTTGGATCGAGGGGTGTATGTTGCCTGTCGCTTATTGATTGACTTATTGTTGTCTGAGATCCTTCACTAATGGTGTCTGAATTACAATTGTCTGCCACATGGACAGCAATCCAAATACTCTCCTCGGGCTCAACCTCCACGATGAGTATCAAAGTTTGTTCAAAGCTTAGGGTAAGACTATGCTTCTCGTCATGGCTTTCTATTGAGGTAGTCTTGTTGGTGCTTGCATTGTTTCCCGGTAGGAATGTATCACAGTTTAGTCTTTTGGTTACATTGATGGTGGCGTCACAAAGACAGATGTCGTCTATCTGCTCCCTTGTTTCCACCTCATGATTTTCGGAATCTCTAGTCCAATGATATAGGAGTTTATCGGCCTCTCGACTTTCATCTTGACCCTCGCTTGAGTTGAATATCATAAAGCGATTGAGTGTTATGTTGGGCATATTGTTGCAATCTATGTAAATAAATGAATGAATACCAATTAGGTGAGTGGGAATACTAATTAGGTCTGGTGGGATATATATAGTACATGAAACGGTGTGTTTGATCGGAGATGGATCAGTTGTGTAACGATGGGACACTAACCTCGCTTCAATATTCTGAGGTTGATGGTAAAACGAATAGTAGAGTAACTGGGCATTGAATGATAACTCGTGAGTTGCTAGAGAATAAGTGTTCTTTATTTTGGAAATGGTTGCACAGAATCGGCGCACAAGGCGCGGATGCAAATTGCCCTCGAAAAGAGCAGTCTCGCGTTACAGTTACAGGAATCAGCTGTTGTGATCGTTGTTTTTGTTATTGTTAGAGTGTGTCTGAAATCTAACCGGCTAAATTTCATATTACCGTGCTTCCCCTACCATAAGAACAGTGCGCTTGCATCGATACACTACAGTCAGAGAAGCGAATCTTTGGCCGATTTGATATTGGACAGACTGAATTCGTTTGGTACGCTGCGCCATGTATGAATGTTTGTTCGATAGCTCGCAATTTTTCCCCCTTCTCTATGTAAAATCCAACGACGCATGAAGGGGCGGGCAGAACGTGGCGAACATTTTGTTTTTAGCTCTCACATCACGTTCGCACCTAGACCACGATAGACCTTTGGTCCTATGGTATCTCGCATGCACATATATAAATATATTTGTTTGTACTTTATTCATTCTAAAAAGATTTTATTAATCTGACATTCAACATGTTCCAAGATCAATCAAGTGATATTGTCTCCGACGAGGAGGATGTGGATGTGGAGAATTACAACTATCCATGCAAGCAGGTGATAGTGGGCATTTGTGCCATGGAAAAGAAGGCACAATCTAAGCCAATGAAAGAGATCCTCAAGCGACTTGAGGATTATTTCGAATACATCAAAACGCTTGTTTTCGAAGAATCTGTGATACTTAACAAACCTATCGAGGAGTGGCCAATATGTGATTGCTTGATCTCATTTCACTCTAAAGGCTTCCCGCTAAGCAAGGCAATCGAGTATGCGCGACTTAGAAAACCATTTTTAGTCAATGATCTGGACATACAATATGATATTCAAGATAGAAGAAAAGTTTACAAGATACTAGAGGAGGCTGAGATAGAGTTACCTCGTTACGTAGTTTTAGATAGAGATTCGCATAATCCAGAGGAACGAGAATTGATAGAAAGCGACGATCACATAGAGATTGGAAATTGTATTTTTAACAAGCCATTTGTAGAGAAGCCCATTTCAGCGGAGGATCATAATATTTGTATCTATTATCCAGCTCATGCTGGTGGAGGGAGCCAGAGGTTATTTAGAAAGATAGGATGTCGTAGTAGTGTTTATTCAAATGAGAGTCATGTTAGAAAAACGGGATCTTATATATACGAAGAGTTTATGCCTACAGATGGTACAGATGTCAAGGTTTACACAGCAGGACCAGATTATGCGCATGCTGAGGCAAGGAAATCTCCAGCTCTCGATGGAAAAGTGGAACGTGATAGTGATGGAAAGGAAATTAGATATCCCGTGATTTTGACCAATAATGAGAAACTAATTGCGCGTCGAGTTTGCTTGGCTTTTCAGCAAACTGTTTGCGGTTTTGATCTGCTAAGAGCAAATGGCCACTCCTATGTTTGCGACGTCAATGGTTTTAGCTTTGTAAAGTCCTCTATGAAATACTATGAGGATTGCTCCAAGATTCTAGGTAACATGATGCTACGAGCTCTCGCACCTCAACTCCATATCCCCTGGTCTATACCTTTTCAGCTCGACGATCCGCCAATTGTGCCCACAACGTTCGGTAGGATGATGGAGTTGAGATGTGTGATTGCAGTTATTAGACATGGGGATAGAACTCCAAAGCAAAAGATGAAGCTAGAGGTTAAGCATCAAAAGTTTTTCGAATTATATCAAAAGTATGGTAATACAAAGAATGGACAGGCGAAATTGAAGAAGCCCAAGCAGCTACAGGAAGTGCTAGATATTGCTAGATACCTACTGGGCGAACTACCCGACCAACCGCTGACAGGCGAAGTGATGGAGCCTCGTGTAAAGTTGCGACAGCTTAAATCTGTTCTTGAAATGTATGGCCACTTTTCAGGTATCAACCGAAAGGTTCAATTGAAGTATCAGCCTCATGGGCGACCAAGACGATCTAGCAGCGAGGACGACGCCTCAAGGGAACCCTCGCTAGTGTTGATACTCAAGTGGGGAGGCGAGCTCACACCAGCTGGCCGAGTTCAGGCTGAGGATCTTGGCAGGTGTTTTCGGCGATTGTATCCAGCTTCCGGCGATTACAGCGGACCTCAAGGTTTGGGTCTACTCAGGTTGCACTCAACATTTCGTCATGATCTAAAAATCTACGCCTCTGACGAGGGGCGTGTTCAGATGACAGCGGCCGCATTTGCCAAAGGATTCTTAGCCCTGGAGGGCGAGTTAACACCCATTCTGTTTCAAATGGTTAAGAGTGCAAATACAAATGGGCTCCTCGACAATGATTGCGAATCGAGTAAGTGCCAGAAGATAGTTAAGGTAAGATTGCATGATTTAATGCAGAAGAATCATGATTTAACTCAAGAGGATTTAGAGTTGTTGAATCCAACGAGAGCCCCATCCATTGAAGCTGCGTGCAAGTTTATCGGCAACCCATATCAAGCTTGCGATAAGGTGCACAAGTTAATCAAGGAACTAAATGCTTTGATTAAAACTAAGCGACAGGACAATAGCTATACGCAAGAATATCACTTATATCACGGAGAAACCTGGGATCTATTGCAAAGACGATGGGCAAAGTTGGAGAAAGATTTCAAGTTTCCAAGGACGAAGAGGTTTGATATTAGCAAAGTGCCTGATATTTATGATTGTATCAAGTACGATCTACAGCACAATCAGCATACGCTACAATTCCAACATGCCCACGAACTACACACCTATGCCAAGGCACTAGCCGATATCGTGATTCCTCAAGAGTATGGGATGACAGCCCAAGAGAAGCTCATGATTGGTTTAGGAACCTGTAGTCCTCTTTTGCGTAAGATTCAAGCTGATCTATTGCGCAACGCGGACTCAAGTAACGACGATGAAACGGAGAGTGTCAATCGTTTAGACCCAAAGTATTCGCATGGGGTCTCATCGCCAGATCGTCACGTGAGAACTAGGCTCTATTTTACAAGCGAGAGTCATATCCACTCTCTAGTAACAGCGCTCCAGTACGGCGGTTTACTTGATGTAACCAAGGACGAGCAATGGAAGAGGTCAATGGAGTTTTTAAGTGCCATATCAGAGCTGAATTATTTGTCTCAGGTTGTTATTATGCTCTATGAGGATCCAACAAAGGAGCCGACGAGTGATGATAGATTCCACGTGGAGATTCATTTCAGCTCTGGCGTGATAAATCGAATCAATCACACTAACCAAAATATGCCAACAGAACCGCAGGGTCCAGGATTTAGGCCTCATTTGCACAATAAGAGTCACTCGAATGCCTCGTCAACTTGCTCGTCGGTTAAGGGCAGCGGTGGAAATGGAGAGATTAGCAAATCGGACGGAAATAGCTTTGACCAGTCAACTACCCCGACGCCACTTGATCGCTCGACCGGAAGTGGCATGATTAAAGAGGAGGCAACGGACGACGAGCGCTCCACAGACGGCGAGTCTCGGGCCAACAGCAAGAGTTCGAGTGTTTGTCTGACGCCAAACAAGAAGATCTCATCAATTAACTCACTATTAAAGATGCCACTCGATTCTAACAAGGAGAATGTGGCTACAAGTGGCCACAACAACAAAGAGCCTGATGTGGATGAAAGCAGTGGGGGTGTTGGTGGCGTTATTGCTAATAACGATAACAAGGGCAACAATCGAGTTCTCACGCAGCCAAAGGTACGTGAGCTCTCAGCAAAAGCCCAGCAACGATGTCTGGCACGTAGCTACTCGGCCATTACGCCAATTAGTCTGCAGGACTTGTCCATTGGCGACGGAAGTGGCGACACAGATACGGACGGCGGGAACTCAATTGCAACGCCAACTTTTAGCTCGGAATCAGCCAATACATTTACGGCAACTTCGCCAGCAGCAACCACCACGTTAACAATTGCAAGTAACATCAACGATGTAGTTATGAATCCTTCAGTGGACTCGTCGCGCCATTTGACCGTCAGCGGCGACCAACCGTTGATCTCTAAGCATCAATCAGAATTGGCGCCGTCAACGGGCCCAACAAGTCAGATCGAGAGTGGAGATAATGAAGTAGCAGCGCAAGTAGCAGCCAGAGGAGCGGTGGCAGTTTCAATGGAAGACAACAAGTGCAAGAGTGGCACAACAGGAATGTGTATAACTCAAGACAAGCCAAGAGAGCAAAAAGAGAATAATGATGGATCCGCTGGTGACGTAGAATCGCAAATGACGTCACAAGTTGCACCAATTGCCGCCGCAACAACACTGCTCGCGGCGGCATCGAGCGCAATAACTACCGAAGCAGAAGCTCAGGACTCAATGGTAACCGTTGAGCCAGTTGGCGAGTTGAAATCCAATAAGTCAACAACAAGTGGTTTTGTTAGCTCTGGTGGCGTCATCAAGAGCGGCGATGGCGAGCAAATTGTTCCGACCGAAAGTCAGCCGATCGTTGCTGCAACCAGCGCTTCTGCCGCAGCCGCTGCCAATGTTCCAAATTCGGACTTGGCCGATAATCCACAATATGACGTCGCCCCAAATGGCCATCCATCTTCGAATTCGGGAGTGCAATTCAATCAATCTGGTGAGGCCACTGGACTCGGAAGCGACTCAAAGATGACAATGACTTTCGTGTCGAGCGCGTCAATGACCCAAACGACGTCAGAGAAGCCCATTGCATCGATTTGCGGCGGTGGCGACGAAGTGTCTAGTCTGGCCGCTAGGGATTGCTCACGTGATCAGCCGATCGGTGGTGGCATTGGCGGTGGCGAGATGGTAGCGGCAGGAGGCGACGCTTCTGCTGAAATTGAAACAGGGGCAAATAATGGCCAGAATCAGGAGACCACTCGTCACCATCTTGTCACATCTACGTCAGCCGCCCAAATCTTGAATCAAATCGAAACAGCCTCGCAGCCTAGACAACCCCAACTACTGCAGCAACCAGTCAAGAACAACTGGAAAAATTACGAACAGCACCTGGCCTCGGAGTTGGCACAGACGCCCCAATTGCAGCATCATACGCATCATCGGCCTTCGAGAAGAAGACAACAACAGCAGCAACAGTTTGGTGACAACTTATCGTTGTCTCACCTGCCGCCCAGCTACCACACTATCAATCATTGGAACTTTACGCCAACGCGTAATCAGCTCGTTGGCGGCCAGCGGACCTCGGTTTCAATTTCCACTTCGCCGCAACAATTTGGCGCCACGGGAAACCTGCAAAGTCGGTACATGAGCTACAAGCAGCAGCAGCAGCAGCAACAACAACAGCAACAGGCGGCCGCTGTTGCTACAGCGCGAGTTCTTGGCAACTACGACGGCTTGTCGGCTCATCATCAATTTAAGCAGCATCCATTCACCCTGTCCGCTAGCATTCCCATTCAGGGCAAGTCAAGGTCAAATCCGCGAGCTTGTAGTGTGGCTGACGTTAGCCAGTACTGCGGGGGACCCTCGTCGTTAATCTCCACTGCGGTCATCAGCGGATCATCGCCCGAACTCGTGGCCGTCTGTCCCTACTCGCCCAACATTCGGCCCCTGGAGACGCTGCACAACGAGTTGTCCCTGAAACAATATGTTGACTTTATAAATCGACTAACGCACAATCACCAGCGCACCTGCTCGACCGCCAACATAATGATGGATCAATCATCGGCCTCAGGTAGTGTTGAGAAATTGCCCACCACAATTGCAACAAATTCAACTTCCCCATTGTCGCCTTCATCCAATTCAACAACTTCAACTTCAAAGGGCCAGCAGGAGCAACAAGTGCCCACGAGTTTGACGTGTGCTGCAGCAACAGGCACAACAACCACAACTATGACCGCAACTGTGTCCAATGAGGACAATTGAGTGGACCATAGTGAATGCGGTTATTAAACTCCATGGCGTCATCTGCGTTTAGGAGGAGTCTCTCGGCTCAGTGGACTTCATGCTTCTAATCGGATTTCGCGCATTCGGATCCGAGGAACTGAAAGAGCGAGGAGAAGAAAAGGAAATTTGAATTGGGAGCAGAAACAGAGCAATTTTCATTTCATTTCTTTTCTCGCAATCGCTTTTTTATACCTTTGAGGCGACGGAGAAAACGATCGAAGATGATGGACGAGAATAAATTCTCCTCCCTCTTTTTGTTGTAGTTGTTGTATTGAGGCGTCCTATGTTGGGCAGAAAGATAGAGGAGCAACAGCGTTCATTACAACAACACACTCGATACTCAGGGAGCATCTACTCAACATCCAGTTAGCAACGCTAGTGAAGCCAGATAGAGAGTTGGATAGATAGACAAACAGACATTGTATTTACTCGATGATGGTGCTGATGATGGCGTTAGTGGTGGCAGCAGTTGCTGGCTGCAACTTGCATTGGCGGTTTGAGTCAATGTGAAGGGCGAGCGATGCCCTTTTGCTTGCCAACTCTCATTTGCTGGGAGGCGCCTGGCTTGATATAGCCTCTGGCAACTCCTCTACCGCCACAGTCCCATTTACCTACACGCTCACTGTGGGCGCACACATGCACACAAACGGGCGCAACCAGCGTATCGTCGTCGGACTCGCTTGTCACGCCCCCTCATTAGTCGCTCGCGCACCTGTAACTCGTTAGCGCGTGCAACCCGCCTCTCCTCGAGGGGCGTGCGTAGTGCACACGCTCCGGCTCTGTGTCGAGCGGCTAAGCGACCGATGTGCCTGCGGCGAGGTGTGCAAATTGCATTTAGATTTGAGTTGTCGTCGTCGTCATCGTTGTTGTTGTTGCTGTTGTTGGTGCTCTGTTGTTCTGGCTGTCATTTAGAATATTCACTAACTTAATGCACAAACAAACTTCAGGTTAATTCGCGCCGATCAAGGTGGGAATTAAACGAGATGGTTTACAAAGTGCAGCTATGGCAGGTTTTTCTAGCCAAATGGCAAAGCAGGCGGGGAGTCGACTTGAGAGAGTAAGAGGAAGATTACTCTATTTGTAGAAAAATGAAATTGTGAAGAATGAGCACATCGTATCTCCCATCAAGAGAGAATCTTGCTCAATCTGTCAGTCAGTCGCTCTTTTGGTTGGTCGGTCGACAAATAAGATACAAACTAAACGTTGGTTTGTGTATATCTTCAAAAAAAAATCTTTCTCTCCTGATGTAAGACCATCAAAAACCCCAGTTATTTGTTGCACGTAAGATTCCGCATCAAAATCTCCATCTCTAGCTCAACAACTAATCTCATTTACCATTCAATGTGCCTCAAAATTTGACCAACCACAAAACCAAGACCAATTTTCCCCCTAAAACCAATTTTTCCACTACTGGCCCTGCAGTTAGTTTGGAAGTTTCGCCTATTTTACCCAGACAACCGGCGTTGAGACAGCCACCAAAAGGACCATCTCTCATCGGTTCGTCGTCGATGAGAGACGAGCGTTGCAAAAATCGACATTTGCAATGTTGTGTGTCGAGTTATTATTTTGCTTATTGTTGTTTCAGTTAAGTTTAGCTATCGATGTTGTTGTTGTAGTAGCTGTCTGTTTCTATCTCGATGCCTCTTGCGCTCTACGGCAACCAGCATTAAAACTCGACACAAAAAGCTTACAGTTCCGTGAGAGTAACTTTCCATTTGGGAGCGCGGAAATTCCTAGCATCCGAGCGAGTTGCTGAGTTTGTTGTGTGAGAAGAAGCGAGCAAAATAGCCTGCGAGCGGCAAGCTCGCCCGTTTGGCAAGCCGGCAGCGCGCAGCTAGCGCAGGGGCATCGCGAAATTTGGGGGGAAACGCGCGAGGGAAAACAGGGGGAAGGCAGTGAGTGAGTGTTTGCTCGAGACTTTGGGCGGCCATCCCAACGGGAGGCAGAAAAAGCCGAAATTTCCCTGTTGCTGGCGCTTGTGCGTCTGTGCGCGAGTTGCCGAGTTGCCGAGTTAGCGAGCGAGCAAGAGAAGGAAAGAGAGAACGAGAGAGAGAGAGAGAGAGACAGCGGCAAGCGAGACAAGCCAAGCGAACTGTGTGTTGTGTGTCGCTGTCGCCGACAGCCTGACGGGCTTGAATTTAAGGCTAAAAATTAATAACATTATAATCATAATGTTATTCTTTCGGACACATATTGGACGTGTGTACATATGATACTATAATACTATTATATTTCCCCCTTAGCCAGTAATTAAGCTACAAAAATTTATGTGCAATCTCTCCAATTGATTGATGGAATTTTAAGAATAATATTAGTGATATAACATCAAGATAAGCAATAGTAGTAGTAGTTGTAGTAGTAATAGCAGCAGCAGTAGCAACAACAACACGGAGCAAAACCAAGAAGCAGAGAGAAGGAGACAAGCTAAAGAAGCAGAGAGGAAACACAACACGCAGCTAAAAATTTACACTCTCTAATACATACATACTAAACAACTCGTTACACCGTCTCTGATAATAATACGCGCACTTAGATCGCAGCAACTATATTTCTGGGGACCCAAGTAAGAACTATTATTATTAATATTATAATTATTAAACTATTATATTATTAGCTAAAAATTATTGAATTTAACTATCCCTCAAGCTTATTCCCGAATTAACTTCAAATTCAAATAACTGTTATCATCCTAAACAAGTGATAGTGTCCACTGACTCAAGCCAAGAGTTAGACTAAACGCGCGCCCAACAAAACAAACACACGCGAGTGGTGAAGGGGGAGCGTCAGCGTCATCTAAATTTGTCATCACATATGCGTCGTTGTGGTTGCACCCCAATATATCGATATTGATAGCTAGAAAAACTATAGCTATAATAATTGTTCGTCACACATACACATTCACATCCACCAACATTTGCACTCATCACTTTCGTTGGAGATAGATACAAATGCACCCATCTCTGAGAGATAAACAGCAGGCATAGAGAGAACATCAGCAATCTAAATCTATCAAGCGAATGTGTGTCAGTGTTGTGCTTTTTGCTGGTTTGTTGTGTCAACTTTATAATATCGCCGACATTAACCATTAATTTGTTAAACAACATCCGAACATAGATATATTCATCACACCCATAAAAACTTGTTAGCAGCACTTGTTAACGATTATTATCATCATTATAACCATCACCACAACAACACCAACAACTATCAACTCCACTCACCTCTCTATCTGTTATTAATGATAGTACCGTTATTGTCATTAAGTAACCCATCTGTTGTTAATGATACCGCAACTACTGATACAACTACAATTATTACCGTTAATGCTAGAGGGCAACAGTTGTTACGACTATTTTGACTGAACAGACATCCTTTATCATCGGCAATTGAAACGAATCATTATTGTTACATAACACTAACAATAGAAACAGGAGACGAAAGGAAGGTCGAGAGGGAGGGTAAAGAGCAAGCTAGCGCTGCAACGGGAGACGTAATTCACAGAATTCTACAATGAGCATCCAGCCGACGGGTTACACTAGAAATCATTTAGTTGATAACAATGGTGCCAATGCTCTATCGCCAGACGAACTATCAATCAAGAAGCGGCGCGAGGATTTATCGCGTCGGCCATCCTACAGAAAGATCTTCAACGACCTAACGGCCTTGACAGGTCCCGGCCTGGAGCCGCCACCGTTGCCGCCGCCTCCGATATCCCACCACCAACAACAGCAGCAGCAGCAACAGCAACAACAGCAATTACTTTCATCACATCAGCAGCAACAGCAACAACAACAGATAAACCAGCAACAAACTCAAATCATTGGCTTGGGGCAGCTAGCGCCGCCCTCGGGACCTAGTAGACAATCGCCGGCCTTGACAGTGGCGGCGGGCTCAAATAGTGGAGGCAGTGGTATCGGCCAACTCCAGCATCCATCAAGTAGTCCAAGTCCGCAGGCATTGGACCTGTTGAACCAGCAGACAGCCCTGTTGAGAGACCAAGCGCATGCCACGAGTAGCCAATCACCCATTTCAGTTATGGACCTGCAGAGAACCGCCACCACGCCCACAAACCAACAACAACAGCAACTGGGTGCCCAAATTCACCTTCAACAACCGCAGCAGCAACAACAACACCCTCTCCACCTTCCAACACCCAACCACCTGCACCAGCAGCAACGCCATCACCAGTTACAGCAGCAGCATCACCAGCAGCAACAACAACAACATCAACAGCAGCAACAACATCTCCAACAGCAACAACATCTCCAACTTATCCACCAACAGCAGCAACAACAACAACCTCAGCAACAGCAGCTCCCAATCCATCAAATCCTTTCCAGTCCCTCGCCGAGCTTGTCAGGTTCAGGCCCAGTGGGCGAGGAGGCCACTAAGAAGCGAGAGATGAGGTTACAGAAAAACCGAGAAGCGGCCAAGGAGTGTAGGCGGAAAAAGAAGGAATATATCAAGTGTTTGGAAAATCGGGTTGCAGTTCTAGAGAACCAAAATAAGGCGTTGATTGATGAGCTCAAAACGCTGAAAGATTTATATTGTAAAACTCAGCCAGATCACGAATGAGTTTTTGCGGATGTTATGTCATAGATAGTTGTTGTAGTTCTTGCGACAACCACTAATCTGTAGGAAATCGACGGTCGGCGAGAAGAAAAAATTGTCTATGTAAATTAAGAAACAGAGATATAATATTATTTACTGCTACAAAACAAACTAACTATCCATCTTTATCATGATTGGCTTACAATGCTTGATCCAATTAAATGTTAACTGAGATGGTACCAAGGTATCAAGTACCATAAGCATTGGATCAGCACTAGCACCGATATCACTAAAAAGAATACACTACAAAAGAAACGAGCAATAACGTAACGTTTAAATCAAACTTCAAATAACCACTACGATTGATAATATCATCAATGATTACTACTAAATGGTATATATATATATATAAATTTATAACTATATATATATAAATTTATAACTATATATATATAAATACATTTATAAATGTGAATTATACTATTGATAATAAAGGAAAAGAGATTTATATCAAGTGGTAGTAGCAATTACACAGTAAAGCGACGAAGCTACGACGGAAACAAACTTGAATTGCGTTTATATTACTATCTAGGTACCTGAAAAAGGGTTGTTATCATTGTCGATCACCTCATTTGTCCGCCCGAATTCAACCTCAGAAGAGTATCGGTGACTAGTAGCTATCAAGCGAGTGCCCAATCTTATATAAGAACTCGGAAATCGGATAGTGTATTGACAATTTAGAGATGTGAAAGGAACATTGGGGTTGATAATATTATATTGAAATCAAAATTCTAAATCAAAGGAAAAAACTGGTTAGTTTTCGACGTACTGTTGTTCACGCAAACATACAGTACAAAATGATGATGATGCATTAGTATGTTTTATTAATATACAATCTAAGTCTAAATATATAGTTATAATGATAATAACAAAATCGGAGATATTTAAAAAACAAACAATAACATGATACCAAGCTCTAGTTTTCCGATATTGTGTTGCACCCACTCGGTTGTTTGGTTTTGGTATGTCGCTTGGCTCCATTACAAGTTTAGGCAGATGAGCTAGATTGAATCGAGCTGATTTCAAATCAGAAACTCCATTTTGTGGTTGTTGTTGGTTGCAGCATATATTGAGTCTTCGTTCTTTCAAGTTCATTCTTCAAATCTATTTTGGGATATGTCAGTCATCGTCACCATCTTCGTCATTTTCCTCTTGTTCTTGCTCTTGTTGCATAAGTTTCTTTGCTAGCTTAACGGCATGGAATTCATTGTAGTGACGCTTTCGTTTGAGTTCAAAGTCTCTGCTTCCACTTGGACGAGTTTGATTTGTTTCTAGTTCATCATCGTCATCCATGAAGTCTGAATTGCTGTTTTCATTCAAAATTGAGGGCTCCGATATGCTAATACTTCGTTTGGAATTACGCCTACCGCTAGCGCTTTCCCCACAACATCCCTCTTGTGCACCATTATAACCTGGGGACTTTCCCTCTTGTTCTAGCTCATTGTCGAGCTCTTCTAATACACGTTCATCAATGAGACCCTCAACATTCTCCAATGATATAGGTGGTTCCTTGATTTTCCTACTAACTCGTTCCAATAGTTCATTTGTTTTCGTTTGCAAGTCCTGCGTTTCTTCATCACTGTTATCGGCACTGTGCCCATGTGGGCTCCGACTAAACGGCGTGGGTGGCTCATCCACTTTCATAAAGCCATAGTCTTTGTCATCAGGGTGCAAAGTTTCCTTTATATTGGCCTCATCCCATTTTATGTCCTTCTCCACCGAGTTGCTCCTACTTGTGCCCTCGGAGAATCTGAGGATACCCTTGGAGGGTCGTTTGTTTAGATTTTCCATAATTGCTGCTGTGTGTTTGTGTGGTAGTGTCCGATAATGTTGAGGGTGTTTATATTTAAAGTTTATTTCTAATGCATTGCATCAATAATGCGATATAATTACATTTTGGTTTTGATGTTGAGATTTTCAATATTCTCTTTGGATGTCGTTATCGTCGCGTTTTTTAACAATACACAAGACACGAGACAACAGCAACAGCGACAAGAGAGTGCTTGAGCAAATTGCAATGTAAAGTTTGGTGTCGCCATCGCTAGTGCTGTTGAAGCTTACAGCAACAACCGTAGCGTTAGCTTCAAATGCTAATGCTGTGCTGGTTTCAAGTTGTAGTAGTAAAATAACGCGAATGACGCTTAAAGCTGCTGACTATCTGGTTGTCTCATGCTTCGCGCAAGCAACTGGAGATAATCCTATGCACTACCACAAATCGCCACGAGAAAGCTCATCTCATTTATTATTATAGTTGCTATCCTATTGGAATTGACAGCAGGTGAGATCTCAAACAACATTATAATAGCCAATTGTCATGTCATCATTATCCAACTAATTAGGTTCATAACAAGACTAACGATTGATATCTAATTGACAGTATGGAGCAGCTTGAATCACAGATAGAGGTATTTGTTGAAAATATTCGCCAACTTGGTATCATTGTGACAGATTTCCAACCTCAAACTGGGCAGCCAGTTTTAAACCAGAAGATAAATCAAGTTGTTAGCTCACTCAAGGATATCGATAGATTGAAAGATGTCATTCAGGATGTCCAGGTGCCTATTGAAGTGTTTGAGTATATAGACACGGGAAGGAATCCACAATTTTATACAAAGGATTACATTGAAAAAGTGATAAGCAAGAACGAAGAGATGAAGGGGAAAGTTAAATATTACAGCGATTTCAAGAAGATCCTCATAGATGAGTTAACAAAAGTTTTTCCTAGTGAAATGCATCAATATACATCATATAGAAAGAAGGAGGATGAATAATTAATTTGAGCAATACCATTGTTATCACTACTAATGATGATTCTTATGGCAAAACAAGCAGATCGATTCTTGTTATTATTGGTCGAAATTTATGAACTAATACCAGAAGTAACCTAGTTGCCAGAATATTGAAGAAAGACACCGCGACAGTTAAACCGAAAACTAATATCTTTGCTGTTCACTTAGAATGTCACGACTACAACTTGAACGACGAATGATAATCGATTTTCATGAACTGCTGCGACCTCTGTTTGAACACTCACCTGAACAGGCAGGGGTGCACGTCAGCTCGCCATGTAGTTGCACGCGACTTGAGGCATATTGATAGTTGATCGCAACGAGCGATATGCTTTAAACCGGTTAAACTGTTGTTGGTGGTGGTGGTTTTGGTATAACACACTATTGGGCAACGTATCCAGGGTAACCACAAATGATTGCCACCCGAACTCATTGACTTGTGGCCTAGTGACGACGCTTCGTGTCTTGACTTGAGCCAAGTGCTCATGTCGACATGTTGGGACAACATGACACTACCTGAGGAGTCTAACTTGCAGGGTTGCCTCACATCAAAATTTGCGATCCCTAAATACACATAACTTGTGAACAATCTAGAACCGTCACTATTTGAGATACAATATCCATGGTGGCCCATACGTTGGCTCATGGGAAGGAAACATTATGACATCCGCATCTTGGGAGGACCATTTAAAGAATCCGACGGACAGGCGGCGGAAATCCTCTTCGGAACAGACAAACAATAATCGAGCAAGCAAGCTACTGCAGTGGGTCGACAAGATCAATGGTATTGAAGGGGCTCATGTAGTTGTTGATGCAAATGACCCAAAAGCCCAATTGGAAAAGCCAGAATCGGCTTCTCAACCATCGGCTGAGGTTGTAAACAATATCCAAGCCACTGACGAGGACACCTGTTTCAAGGCCGCCCAATTAATAACAGAAACTCTATTAATGTTATTCGCCGCCAGTCTGTTAGTGATTGCGGTTATAGTTATATTCTCACGCAAGACGCCAGCTTTTATGGATTCATTCGAACAGGTGCCCAAGTTCTTGTTTATTCTTTGCTGTTTCACTGCCATCTGTTCATTTTTGAGTTGGATATATTCCAGGTGTCGTAGAAAATTGATCAATGGCGAGAATCAAGTCAACCAAGCAATAAGATCGTCGACCTCAGATGGGAAATCCAAGGATATTGATAACAACTCAGCTGATGCAAGT
Organism: Aculops lycopersici; assembly: GCA_015350385.1. Classification (NCBI taxonomy): domain Eukaryota; kingdom Metazoa; phylum Arthropoda; class Arachnida; order Trombidiformes; family Eriophyidae; genus Aculops; species Aculops lycopersici. The sequence continues at coordinate 3,544,652 of WNKI01000003.1, read as the reverse complement.
AAAATGGTCGTTAGAGATAGCACTACTTGTGTTTTCGAAGAGCCTAGGAGCCAGAGCCAGGCAGTTGTAACTTCACTAACGACCATATCACCCGACGAACCGTCCACCGCTCAATCAAATGTAACGCGATCTAGAAATAGCATCTCAATCCACCAATATAACACTGAAATCATAAGCGAAGAGGAGGAAGAGTGTAATTAAAACAAATTATTTGAGTATTATTTATTTTCTTGATTCCTTATGTCGCATGCTCAATTGTTGCATCAATTACGTGACTGACACAATAACTAATAATTAAAGGGTTGGTGAGCTTATAGTAACTATCTTGGAATTGAGGCTCTTTGTTTGTCTAACCATTCACCTGAGAATCCTGCTTGCTCCCCACTTTGGTCAGATTGTTGCTGATCGCCATTTGGCTTGCCTTTTTGTGTTATCTCACTCATATTTTCGTTATCATTTGGTGTTGTTATGGTTGTTGTCCTCGTCGCTTTGTTGGTTGTTTCTGAATTTTTAACAAAATTTTGTGGCGGCAGTTGATCAGGTTCACCAATTACCTGCTCCTGTTGGTCATTTGTAATCATTTGCGGCTGGTTGGCGGCAATGTTGTCTGCAATCGGCAATTGCGTCATTTCATGATTTAGATCATCACTATAGTAAAACTCCTCATCAAGGGCTGATTTGGGACTTGCAATGGTCTCAGTGAGATTCAATTTCTCATTTAGTTGCGTGACCAATGCCGAGTTCAGTGCATAATTGAGCAACATCTCGTCGAGTTCCCTATGCGACTCCGTTTGCGAATAGCTGGACGATTTCGGAACCGGCCGCTTGATGATGGGCGCCGAGGGTTGCAAATTTGCCGGTGGCAGGTGAGTGGTGCTCGTGTGTCGCTTAGCCAAGATAACCACTCTATCAGGTGTGGTGAACTTAACACTCTTGGCTTGTCGTTTGTCCTGCGCTTGATGGCCACTTATCGCATCGCTAAGCTGTCCGCTTGTTGCCGATTTTGTCATGCTGGCGCCGAACTGATTTGCTTGAGCTTTAATTTGACTCGCTGCAGCAACCATGGGCGCCATTTGGACCACCTGTTTCCCGCTAATCGAGTTGGGATTTGACCCAAGAGTAACACTAGACCTCGGCGCGACTGCGAGATCCAACAGCACTTCCGGCTCGGCCTGTCTACTAACAACTCCTTCGTCGAATGAATCAAATGGCGCCGAGTTTCGGTGAGCTTGGCGGTGAGTATTGTTGGTAGAGTTGTCACTTCCGATTTGGGAATTTTTTACCTGACTCTCGCTGGCGCAACTTTGTCCCACGGCCGCCGACTTCCGTTGCTTCCGCTGAGTCGTCACCCTAATCGAGTCACGCGCTCTGGACATACTGCGGAAATCCTCACCCTTCTGCTCGAGCTCCTCTAAATCCTTTCTTCCTCCTACTCTTCCTCGTCGTGACCTTTTCATTTTGGTGGTTGCTCGTTTGCCTTGCGACGACGAGGACGATGAGGGCAACGTTACTGCACTCCCATTGCCGATCAACTTTTCTTCATTTTCATGACCACCGCCACTGACGCAGCTGCCGCCGCCACTAGATAACTTGTGGTTCTGGTTGAGGTTGTAACTGGAGTGGTTCCTGCTAGATTCTTTCCGTTGGCCTTTCGTAGTGATCCATTTATGTTGCTCGTGGTCGTGACCTGCGTTTGTCATTGAATCCATTGTCTTGTCTTGATGTAGTCCATCTTTTTGGCTCAGGTTTGAAGAGGATGGTGACGAAGAGGAATAGGAGAACAAATTGAACAAGCTAAAGGAGAACATCCGTCTCTTTGGTTTGCCTTGTTTATCATGACTTCTTTTGGCTTCACCTTTAGTCATCGTCGTTGGTGGATCTATGCAACGCAATTTGCTACCACATACCTGACAATGGCAACCCGAGCCGTCTGTCAACAACTTAACATTGTTGTTGTTTCCCATCTCTACCCTTTCGACCTTCTCGTTTGGATGCAACTGGCCATCTGCCACGAAATTTGAGTGGTCCCTCTGAAACTCCTGATGACTTTTGGACTTCCGGTGCCGCGTAGTCTTAGTGGACGGCCTTTTAGGAGTAGATGTGGTATCAATTTCAGAATCCATTGTTGTCTTTTGTTGCTCTCGAACTGCTAGAATCGGGAATCGCTGTTGCTGCTGTTTCCTTTCCCGGCGGCCAGCTCCAGGTGGTTCATCAGATCGACCTGACGTGGCCTGAGCTTGAGAAAATGATGACGACGATGACGACGATGATGAGGAGGAAGATGATGACTTGATCGGCTTAGGCGAGGGGATCGTGTTACAACTCGCTAATGAGCTGCTGCTACTTTGAGTGGCGACTTTCTGCGAATGACCGGTCGGTATCGTTCTGGTGCTTCCAACTTCCGCTTGGCGCCCACTGTAACCCATTGAAAAATAATTGGATCCTCGGATCACCCCACTATTTGTTGGAGTCGTGTGACCATCATCATCACCCTCCTGCTCTTCCTCCTCCTCCTTCTCATCAACGCCGGCTTTGTTTGCTTGAAATCTCACTGGATCAGAGTGGGAGCAGTGGTTGATGTTTTTGTTTCCACTCGTTACAATTTCACTTGGCTTATTTTTGCTTGCTGATTTGACGTAGGTGGATGAATGCGAAATGGGTACGGAACCTTTCGTGGAAAATACTGACTTCGATAGACAGCCGGCGTTGGTTATTTCAAATAATGAATCGTCGACCATATCGGACAGTTGGTCGCAATCGAAGTAGCCGCTTAGAGTGGGCGTGGAAGTGTTGCTTCTTCCCGTCGAGACTTGGCTCTGGTTGTTGTTGAGATGCTGAATGATGGTCTCGGTGATGCTGCAATCGAGCGAGGCCAGCGGAGCCACTTGTGGTCGCTGGTGGTGGTGGTGGTGGTGGCTATTGAAAGATTGATCTTGATGATTTGATTTGAGCTCAACAGGCCCAAAGCTACTGGGGCTGGCTTGAATGGTGTCGCTGTCTCTCTTCCCTGATTTCATGTGCACGTGGCAACTTGCAGGTGGTTGCTGTTGTGGATGTTGGTGGAGATGTTCATTATCTAAAGAACCTATTGGCATAGCTGATATTGCAGTTGGCGTCGGGGTCGCCATGTCACTTGCGTAACTTCGATCAGCCAACTCGTTCATCGGACTGGCTGAATGAGCTTCCGATGGATGACAAATTGAAGCGCCGCTTGTGGTCATGGTGGCAGTCGGTCACGAGAAACCGCGTGACCTGGTGGGCTGAGCAGCGAATGTAGGTTGGCCGCTTGGAAGCCGCAGTTGATGCTCAGCTCGTTCGACTGAGGCGCCCCCTTTTTATGAGCCAAAAATAAACTACTCGCCTCACCTGAGCGAAGAGAGAGTTGCTTCCAAAATTGAGTCTATTTTGGTTCTCACTCTCGTTAAATTGTCCCTCTCTATCCCCGTTTACCACGCTTTCTCTCGTCTGTCCCTTTAATTTTATCGTTGTCTAGTAAATTTTCGTTGTCTTGCTGCTGCTTTGTTCTGGATAGGCCGCCGCCAATGCTGCCGCTTAACAGCAGCCGAGCGACCACCTGACACGCACCCGGCGAATGAGCGGGTCTCGGTGAGCCAAAAGGTGTGTGTCTGTGTGTGTGAGTGTATGTGTGGCAGGTGACCCCAAACGCGCTAGCTAATGACCAACTATTTGGGTGTTGCCGTTGGGCGCGTTTGTTAGCGCCATATATAAAGTAATGATTTTTTGCCGTTTAGTTTATCTGCTCGTCTTTTCTTCTATTTGAAGCTTGAATTTTGTGACGATAGCTGCATTTCCCCTTCCATTCTCGCCGCTGTTGACGATGACAAACATTTTGCTTCGCTCGCTTGCCGTTTCCGCCTTTCTATGCAACTCGCGCTTCCGCAAACGCTTTTCATGTTTTATAATTTGGTCGCACGAAATTCCTGTTGATCGGTCAGTCTATCGGATGCTATATTTTCGTTATATTCTATGCGAACTCACTATCGACGATCCAAAACTAACTCGCGAGCAACTTCTGCCGAACCGTGCAAACGACAACCAACACAATTCTCCCTCGTGCGTCCCTAGAGCTCACTGTTGTTTTCTCACACCAACGCACTCACTGGTCAGCCAGGTGGTTGCTTATATGCGCACTGAGGCTCCAATCGTCTCTCGGTGCGGCTTTGCGTCGTCGCCGTCGGTCGTCGGTCGTGGTTATGGTGTAATGTGATTATGTGACATCATCGGCGGCGACTAGATGATCTAGTTTGGTGGATGCGCGCACACGAGCAACTCGCCGGTGCCTGGCTGCGCCGGCCACCTGCAACAACATAACACGGGCCGTAATAACAAACATGTGCGCCTAGCTTAATCGAATAGAATTCTGTGTCCAGACTGCGGGTGATTGCTGATGGTGGTTTTAGTTGGTTGCAGCTATCGACGGGTCTGATGACGACATCCACTGGCCGGCCGACATATCGATTAGTGTGCTGCTGCCGCATGGGCGTTGCGTCGTGTTTGTGCCAGAGAGTGGGGTTAGTGTTGATACTATGGCAAATGCGAGACTTTCCCTTACTGTCTCTCTGCTTTGAAAGCGGGAGGCTAGACTAAGGCACCAACCAGCCAACTATCCGATGTAAACTCACCTGCTCCAGCACTACAACTTTCACCCCCGACACTCAATTTCCCGGCCTCTCTCTCTCT
>WNKI01000003.1:3498154-3539931 GCA_015350385.1 Aculops lycopersici | reverse complement strand
CTCTCTACTACTCTCTCTACTCTCTCTCTCTCTCTCTCTCTCTCTCTCTCTCTCTCTCTCTCTCTCTCTCTCTCTCTCTCTCTCTCTCTCTCTCTCTCTCTCTCTCTCTCTCTCTTAATGTTAACCCTCTCAATGAAGTGGCAAGAGCAACGACAACGATATAACAACAGAAGACTCAACTCACACAAACACAAACTATACGCAGAAAACCACACGAACACTCAACACAAGCGGCTGCCGCTGATGGAATTAGATCAACTGCTCACCTGGTGCTAGATCTGGCCACCGATAGTCTGCAATAGAAGTGGCTGCAGTGGCTGCAGTGGCTGCAGTGGCAGCAACAACTACAATTGCAACATGGCAAACCAAGACGATTTTTACTCGAAGTGCCGGCTGAATGAGTCGAGCGCCTAGCTCGCTGAAGATCCCCTCTCCTTCTCTCTCGCTGCCGCTCGTTTTGCCTGCACTTTTCTCGCCTCCAACTTCCTCTCTCCCTCTCGATCGCTTTTCTTGTCAGTGACGAGGGAAAATGCAACCGCATTTGCTGCTTGTTATTGTAGCGGATCCTCACAACCTTGTAACGTAATTTCTCGCAAACTCTAGCTCGCAAACGACTTCCGCAACTCGAGCTAGCTTCCCCCGTCGCCATAGTGAGCGAGCAACTTGCGCTACAGCCGCAACTACGTGCCACCGCTACTGTGGTTGCTAGCGCAAAAGCGCAACTAGAGGCTGTAGCTAAAGTCCAAACTACTAATACTGCTGCTGCTGCAGCCTTCCAGAGTCTCGAGGCCAAAGAGTCGAGTTTTGCGTAGCGAGAAGAGAAGAGAGTAGAAGCCAATGGTATTGCTGTGAAATTCTAGTCTGGCCTTTGAATGCATCCATTCTAGTCTCGCATTTTGCAAGGCGAAATAGCACCTCCGATGGCACTGCCGCTAGTGAGCTGGCAAAGAGTTCCGACTTCAAGTTGGATTTGAGTTGAGCTGAGTTCAGTTTAGTTGGACTCGCAATCCAACGCTTCCTCGGACTCATTGGCCAGCAGAGAGCCGCCTGCTGGCCGCCGAGTTGTTCCCGGGAAGCGGAAGGCATAAATTGAGCCAACTTTCAGTGGGGTTCTGGATGCCAAATTCGAGATTAGAGCTATATGTCGGCGACCGCCAGCAAAATGAAACTCCCGTAGCGCCTCGCGCAACTTCGAGCTGCCACTCTAGGACTAAAAATAGACTCAATCGCTCGCATAATTTCAGTTGCCAATCACCGGACGCCGCATACCAACAGAATCCATCCTCGTCGAGCTTGGGGCCAGCGTTTGAAGGGAGAAAGTACGGGCGAGCAAGTGGTAATCTGAGTTGTTCTAGGCTCGTGGGTCGCTCGGGGCCCCGAGCAGGGTGCAAGTCGCTAGGCGCCGCTCGCATCCTGACACTCGTTAGCGGCGAGTTTGAGCAGCGACGTGTGCGAGTTTGAGCAAAAGTTTAAGTGTCTCTGTGGACACCGAACTGAAACAGGAAACCGTTTGGCCAACTGATTGGCGATCGCCTGTGGCAAACAAAATCCGTCACTTCGATGGACACATCACCTCGCCGCCTAACGAACGGGAAGACTAATTGACTGGACTAGACGTGAGGCGAGGCGAGGCGCTGGGCCTCGATGCTGCCAGTTGAAAAGTAAAGGAAAACCAACAAAGACACGACAAGCTACTCGCTATTAGTCTAATTGATTTGCCTTTCTCCCTTCTTCTCCTGACCCGAAACTGAGGGATGGAGCCATCGAGCGAGTGAGAGGATAAACCAGTTAGCAAGCCAACTAACCAAACCGACTCGCAGCTCCTCCGACTGAGTGCCTCGAGTGGGAGAGAAAATTTCGGCTGCCACCTAAACCTAAAGGAAGCGAGAGATTAGAACGACCAACGAGAGATTCTCTCCTTTCTGTTCGGCGGCCATCCGATTGATTTTGGCTGAGGACAGAACGGAAGTTGCGACAAAGAGGCGCCAAGAGAAAGACACTTTGCTGAAGCTTGTTATTGCTTTTGCCAAAGCTGCTGCTCATCTTGATGCCACCGTCGCAAGCCAAGTTTAGTGCTAGTCTTCAGGTGAGTAATTGCGAGCAAGCGAGAGGAGGGAGAGGCAACAAACTCAAACTTGCACAATACCCGCGGCGACAAGCAAATTATGACTCACAGGAGATAGATTGACGACTCATCTCTCACTGAGTAAAGAGGCGGCTCGAGTCACGCGACGTGCTGGAAATTGGCGCCGACCTGGCAGCGTTGTCGTAGTCGTCGCCTGTGGTCGTTGCGAGCGGAAGCAAGCAAGCGTCGGTTTGTTTATTTGTTGTGAAACTCACTCGATGAGTTGAGTAATTTTTCTTCCCCTCCAATTGGGAGGCGCAGACAAAACGCGGACGGATGCACTCACGCAATCCGATCGGCGGCCGTTCCAATCGAGCAACGACTCGCACCGGTCCACAATGCATAACATGGTGGACAGGTGCGATGCTTGCCGCACTGCACTGTACCGTATCTAATTAGACTTAACATCAAGAGGATACCGCCTAAAGCAGGACACACAGTGGCAGCGACGGGAACTGCCTTACTGACGAGGACCTGGCGCCATTGGCGACGGTCGTGTGTGATAGTTGAATCACAAAATCTTTGTCAAAAATTCGGCCCACTTTTCTCCCAGATTTCATTTAGTCCAAATCTCTACAAAAAGAGCCAGCGAGCAAAAGTGAGAGAAGTGAAAGAAAAATCCCATGCTCTAACTCAAATGCTCGTCACGCCCCCGGTCTGCAGTCAGCTGTCAGTTTTGCCTTTAAGATATGATTGTTGTTTTTGTAGCACTAATAGTGCAGTGGCAACTAAGGCGTGAAAGTCAATCGAGATTCGAGACCCTAGAGGCTATTATTCAGCGAGTGAGAATGAACTGACACAAAAGTCGCTAGGCGCACGTTCGATTTGCAGCCGTAGAGGTGCGCTAGGGTAGAGGCTCTTTGTTGCTGTATATAAACACAGTTCAGTTGATGAACTAGCAGCGACACCTACAGAAACGGAGGGCAAACTTTGGGGGGAGGGAAAAAATCAAATTTGTTCATAATCATTATGATAATGATGATGACTCAACTGAGTTTTATTTGCGCTAGTTAAAAAAGGCCAAGAAGCCATCCGATTGGCCATTTGGTCAGGTAGACAACGTCAACAATAACAATGGCAGCTGCTTATCAATTTTTCACTTGATATCTGCCAATTCGATGATTTCCTCCTAATCCCTTCTCTCCCTGTCTTTTTTATCCCATCCCTTTCTTTTTTCCATTTCCTAAAGCACGAGAATCCACCAGTCCAGTCTCCGGCTAGTCGATTTCAATCCATCGGTCTATCGAGTACTCGAGTGCCGCAATCCATCTGTGTGTTTTGAATTGCATTTTCGTTTGAGAGGAAGTTCGATGTTAGCTCCTTTCCGGTTAGTGTTTGTTCTCATCTATTTTGAGACAGAGACAAGAGGTCTAAGAATAAATTTTAGGATAAAATACTCACCTTTTCTTGTCGATCTCGGTGGTGGCCATTAAAAATATTGGCCTAATTGTCTTACGATTGGGCGGCAACAACTCAAATGTATGCTTCTTTTGTTCAATATGCTTACTTCTCACTCTGTAACCGTGCAAATAGTACACGGCACTCGCTTGCTCAACATTACTGGCCTCCTGGTCGCGAAATAGGTAGAGACAGGCATCTTTGAGCACAAAATAGGCGGCTCGCCAGTGGGCGCCGCCGCCGCGCTTATGGCTAAACTTGTACAGGTAGCCATTGCAGTCGGGTTCTGGAATTTGCGATGGTTTTCCCCTGGCCAACTGCAGGGTTCTCTTCATGTATGGGTCGTTCTATTTTTGATCGCGGAAAGGGAGCATTTGTCAGTTTTTCAATTCGAGGTTTCGTAGTTAGTTGGTGCACGATAACAAAGTAACGGGTTAGTTTTGTGATTCTTCACAAAGGGAGAAATCAACCATCACCAAAGTGAGCTACTCACCTGGTTGGCCTCGGTGGCCGCGCTGTTGATGGCATCAATCCAAGTTTGGATGTCGCACATGTTATTTGAACCCAGGTAATGCGGCTGGCCCCCGTATTTGACCAATCTGATGACGTAATTAGGTTCGCTAAACTCGCTGGTAAGTGTTGCGCTGAATCCCTGCAGGTTGATTCCACCGTATGGCTCAACGTCCTGCAGATTTAGAAGAGTGTGTTTGTTATGATGAAAACGGGGGGGTTCATTAAGAAAAATTAGTATTCTATACTTTGGAAGCGTAATTTAAGCTTCCGTAAGAGATCAATCAATTTGATGAGGTAAGAGAAGAGACACTCACCTGAGGCGATCGGTACCAATAGAGGCAGTTGTCATTGCGCAGCACAAAGTATCGCTGGCGCCAGGCCAACCGCATCACCTGGTTCAATTTAGTTGCTCGTTGCTGCGAGCTCACACCAGGTTGGCGCGCCATTTGCTCCTGTAATTCAATTAGCAAAGGTTGAGCAGTCGAGGGGCTGAGGCGCATGAGAAAGCCGGTGACAGTTGGCTCGAATCGCCGATTGTTTGCGCGATTGTATTTGCTCATTCGTAGGAAGTCATTTGTAGGCACCAAATCCAGGACTAGGGCTGCCGAATCGGCTATTTTTGTTACGATCATGATGATGACGACGATGTTTTTGTTACGAAACAGGTGGGTTAGCCTATGAACTCAAATTTAATGGAACTCAACCAGAAGCTTTGAAGATAGCTATCGTCGCTTTCTCGTTTGGGAGGGCAGGGTTGGGTTCGAATGGAGGATAACAAGGTCAAAGTAATGAAGCTCAAATATTGGAGCTCTGTCAATGAGTGGTGCTCAAGCTTACCTTTGTGGGCCAGATGCACCACATCACTATGGGCCATATCTAGAATGTTCGTTCCGTTGATGGCATAAATCAAGTCGCCAACTTGGAGACCGCAAGTTTCGGCGGAAGTCCCGCGCTCAATTGCCGAAACAACCACCGGCCGAGAACCGTGAATTCGGAAACCAAACTCTCCATTTGATCTACTAATTTCAACCCTCTTTTCCTTTCTTAAATTATTCGCCATGATTCGCTTATACATCTCAATGGTCGCTCGTCGATGGATCATCTTGCGTGTGGTGGACTTGTAACGCGAGCTGAAGCTTCTCTCGGAGATGGTGCTTCCAGTTTCGGTCATATCCTTTGGCATGCCGGCAACTGAGAGCTCACCGGGTTTGTGTTGAGGCTGGCCACGAGCTGCATCACCACCTGTATTTTGGGTCCCCTTGGTGTCATCTACATTCGAAACTTGAGCCGCTGATGACGATGATGAGACCAAAGCGGAAGTGTTGGTGTTGGTGTTGTTGTTGTTGTTGTTCATGTCTATGGCACGGCGCCAAATCTCAGATTCCTCGTGCTCGCTTATGTATAACCAGTGGGCTAGCCAATAGTTTTCCGTAAACACAGTGCCCTCTTCTTGGCTCATCCAGGTGGCGCCTGTGCTGCCACTTCCGCCGCCACCCTGACTTTGACCCACCGACTTGACAAGTGGTGGTTGTTGTTGCAGTTGGTTTTGAGTCGAACTCTGTTGCTCCTGCTGGCTCAAGTCGAGGCTAGGTTCTTGACATGAGCAACTGGAACAAATTGAGGTGTCCGTTGCCATTGAGCCGGAAGTCAACTGGCGACTTTGGCTGGTCGGCTGGCGATTGGGTTGTGTTTTGGCTCCTTGACGGCTACCACTTTCATTGGATTGCTGGGCTCCATCACTACATCTCGACTCACCACCTTCCGCCGGCTTCAGCTGGGCCAGTGGCGGACCGCGTCGCTGTAGCTCACTTGAAATTTGAGCCGTCGCCGCCACCGATGGCTCAGCACTCGGCGCAACATCAACGGAGGCCACAGATGTCCGCTTGCTCGTCCTCCGCTGCATGGTTCCTTTTGGATTTAAACCGGATTCTCCCACACTACTGTCTTCAATTGTCCAATTGTCATCAGCTGATTGCTGCAGGTCGTCGACTGCCGAGAAAGACTCGCAAGGATCCTGCCGATCCTCCACGCTCGGCTGCTGGCTCGGAGCTTCAGTTGCGTCCGTCTCGGGTGCGGCATTAGCACCACCTGTGACCACACGTTTGCTAGACGCTGCCGATCTAATGGACTCGCGACGCCAGGACTCTCGTCGTTGCTGGGGATCGATGGGCATCGAGCTCTCCATTGCCGGCGGAGGCTCATCGAGTTGCACTGATCCCGGATGGTGGAGAGATAGGTGCTCTAAGATTGCGTGTGTAGCCGAGTCGTGCGACATCGACTTAACAGGTGTCACCTGGGCATCAGTTTGATCTTCGTCCTCATCATCCTCATTGTCTCCTTGCTGGTCCATCTTTTGGCGCCCTCCATTAGAATCAGATGGTGAAGCTGACGACGACGATGACGACGACTGGGAATTGGATGATTTCTTGCCCTTGACATCGCCACCTGTCTGAGCTTGCTGCTGCCCTCGGTTCACCTGGCGTCGTTTCAGGGTTGAAGTCTCCTGAATGACAACAACTCCATGCTTTTGACTCACGCTAATGGAGGATTCTTGGTCGTTGTCATTCAAATTTTCGTTGTCATCATCCTCTTCCTCCTCGACAAACGACTCGACCCGGAAATTTCGCTGGGGCGAAACTTCCGGTTCCCCCTCTAGCTGGGGCTGCACTACATTTGTTTCCTCGTTTGAGGTGACTTGCAAAATACTATGCGGTCCACTTACATCGTCGCTGGAAATTAACGATTCGGCGCCTCCGCCTCCGAAAGCAGGTGGTGGTTCAATGTCGAGCGCCGCCACAGGTGGTTGCTCAGAGGACATTTGACCGACAATATTTGGCTTGTTCCTCTGCAATTCCTGCATCTCCTGCTCCTCACCCTCGATGTCATCCTCGATGGCCTCCATTGTATCGTCATGAGATAGAGCTCGCTTATGGTGATGATGAGTAGAAATTGGCATAGGCGGCTGGACGGGAGATAGCAATCTTTGCGAGTTACCAATGGAACCGGTGGAGCTCATTAAGTGTTCCGAAGTTGCGGGAGAAAGCGGTACAATGTCATGTACATAAGGACAATCGACTCCCGCAATACTCGGCCCGCTCAACGTCTTGGCAGCGGACAAGTGAGGATGGTGGTGGGCATGGTGGTGGTGCAAAAGGCGGCCCGCACTGAGGGCCGCCGCTGCCGAGGAACTTCCCCCGCTTCCGCTGGATCCCGTTGAGCGGCGCCTCTGTTCTGCCGAAGACTGCTTAACCAAGCAAGCATGCTGGTCTTGCTTCTCCACCTGGCCGCCACTTCCGGGTGGCGCTGCAAGCGGACCCAAGTTGTCCTCATCGCTCTCGAGCGCGGAGGTTAACGCTGCCGCCTCGCTGCTTAGGGACCTGGGAGTGTGCTCGCTATTGGCCAAATCCTGTTCACTCGCCGGCTCCTGATGCTGGTGCTGATTAGTATGTTGATGCAAGTTGGGTGCAACGAGACCTTGTGAAGGTTGGTGCTGTTGCTGTTGGCTCTCGTTAACTTGCTCCCTCGTTTCCTTGAAATCAAAGAGCAAAGTGGTGGCTGTGGTCGTGGACTTTTGTAAATCTAGCCTGCCAAGCTCGTGGCCGCCCAACGCCGGTTCGTTGGCTCGAGTTGCGTGAGTCGGTTGCTCAACCAGCTCGCCGCCGGGTAACCCTTCATTCGCAAGCTCCGACTTCCGACGGAAGGCAACTTGAGCGTCGCTGGCCGACGACGACACGGGCTCACCGCTATCGACTGCGGCAGTGTAGCTCGTCGGAAGACTGCCAATTCCTCTGGTTAAACTCATCTCCTCGCTACACTCGCTAACCGTGGACAACAACTCCTGCGAGCTTCGCCTAATTGGCGCCAGTTTTTCCATTTCCGTCTCCATCTCTTCGTCTTCTTCCTCGTCGACGACGTCCTCCTCCACTTGATCCCGATCGACACACCCCTCCTCCTCCTCCTTATGACCGTCGATGCTGTAGGTTGCAGCGGTTTCCCGTTCAGTTGTAGACGGTTCTAGTCTCGCTGCAACCTCCTCCTTTGAGGCCGCGCCCGCCACGCCTGCTCTCACACTGCCTCCATTAATGCTACCAGCACTACTGCAACTAACGCTAGCTGCTGGCCCGGACTCATCTCGACTTTCACTTCCAGGAGGCGCCGAGGGGTTTGTACCTTGGGCTGGGCGTTTCGAGGTCGACGTTGGCTTGTTGGTGGAAGTGGGAGTTGAGTTTGGAGTCGACGAGGAGTTCGAATTGAGTTCTAGTTCTTGGTCCTTATCGCAAACGTTACTTTGCAACGGTGATGACTTTGACGCAGTCGACACCGACGACAATTTCGACACCAACTCAGCCTCTACTAGCTCGTCCATTCCCATTGACGAGTGTACTTGCGCCTCCTTCTCCTCCTCCTTTGCCTCCCTCGCTTCCGGTTTTGAGCAAGACTCCGCCTCTTCCGCCTGCCCGGCGCCACTTCCGCTAGACTTGCGCCTCGCGGTCGTTGGTGCTGGTGCCGGTGAAGTTATTGCTGGCGTCATCGTCGCCTGAGTTGTCGTCGTATCAGATGAATTCGCCCTGCTAAGTCCAGTGGCCGAGGGCGAGGAGTATGTTGTTGTCTCGAAGGAGTCTGTTTTTGTCGACGACGCAACGATTGTCGCCGTGCCGCTGGCCGCCGCCAAGACCGTGGAGCCAAGCGAAGAGGTGCAAACTGAACTGGAGCGCGATACTGACGCTGAAACATTTCTCAGTAGCTCTCGAGTTCCGTCGGCGGAACTCGAGGCGCTAGTTTGGTGTTGCAGCTGGTGTTGTTGTTTTTGTTGCTGTTGATTTGTGGCACCCACTAGCTCATCTGCCTGTTGTTGTTGTTGTTGTTGTTGCTCTAGTTCAATTTGCCTTTGGGATTCGGTGAGCTGAAAGGAGATTTCGTGTTTCGGCGTCGTGTTGTTTGGTGGAGCATATGAGAGAAGAGTTGGGTTCATTTATTAGAATTTTAGTTTGAAGCCCAAGTGACAAATAGAGGAGTGAAGTGAAAGAGTCAGTTTTAAGGTTAGCTAAAAAGAAATTTCTCCTTTTTCAAACAAAATTCAACTCATTCTCGCGCTACCAACTTCCGCTTGACAAGCTAGTTAGACTCCATATTGGCTGTGGTTGTTTTGGAGGAAAAGACCCCAAAAAAGAGTTATTATCTTAAAGTGGGAGCGCAAAATTTCAATCAGTTACTCCAATTCTGCTCTTGCCAGCCCCTAGACGCTCCTCTCTTCGTTACCTTGGCCTTTAAGAGCCTTGAAAAGCCAGCCGAATGGTTGGTCGCTCGGCCCTAGCCAACTGGCGTCTCAATGTTATTGTCTGACGACGAGTGTGCAACATCCGGTCTCTTGGCCAAGCTGAGTGGATGATTCAGCTATTTGGAGACGCCGATTCAATTTGACGTAGCAGTGGCGCTGTCTAGTGGGTCACTCTTCCCTTCTCTCTCTTGTTTGCTCTACTGGATGCCGATTGGCTTCTGGCTTGCTGACCACCAGGCTGGCTGGCTGTCACAGTTAATTAAATTTAGCCGCCTGATTGGCCGTCTAGCTCGCGGCTGTTTCATGCAAGCCAATCGCCTAGCCAGCGACTAGTTGCTCGCTCGCTTGATAGCGACGACAATAACTCAATTTCAGCTTGTTTATCGAATATCCGAGAGAAAAAGAGAGAATAGAATCGATTGCTGTGACTTGAACCGGATAGTTTGCGTTGACGAGGGCATCGCTTTTTTCACTTCCCTCTTCCTGAATGTTGGAGCTAGGAAGCTTGGCTTTCAAATCATGGTCATCATGATCGAGAGTGAAAACAGTTGAATGCAAGTTATGCACGAGCCAATATAGATGGTCAACACGCCCCCCTGGCCCGGTAAGCGGCAGATAGCAGGCCCGAGTCCCGCCAGGCACTCACTGTAATAGACTTTGTTTGCCTGGCCAATTGGCCAACTGGGTTGCTGATTTCTGTGAATGCATCAGCTGGCTCGCTAGTCGTCGACGGCGCTTTCGTAATGCATGGTGCAATTGGCATTTGCTGCCCACTGGCCAGTGGGACTAACGGGCAAATTATTCCCTGGAAGACCTCATCGACTTGCAAGGTGGTTGTGTAGTGGTTGCGCGCATTGCAGAGTTTACACAACGACAACAAACCGATTGCTCTGCGCTCCTACTCCCGAATTCTGCCTCTATATCGAGCGCTCACTTTGGCGTCCCAACTCCAGTCGATCGATAAATCTACACACATGCACCTACAAACCAGACGCTCGAGCCGAGCCAAACCAACCAACTTGCCGGCCAAATAAACCTTGCCATTGCAATGATCTGACTAAACTAAACTATCAACCGAATTGTCGACCAGTCGGTTGGTGGGCAACACCAATCAGCTGACACCAGCGCCGATCATTCGACGGACTGGCCCGTGCTCTTGCCCTTGCTAGCTACTTTTCAACGCAATCCATAGGAAACCTAAACCGAGCGACAATCTACACACACACAACTGAACCCAACTGGCAAGCACTCGGTTCCATTCTATTCACAAACAATATTCTCTTTCCGCTGCCCTTCCCTTATGCCAGTCGGTCGAGCAGCTAGCTCGAGGTCGCAAGTATTGAGCTGCTGCCCTCCGAAACTCTCGACTGTAGGCCGATCAAACGGCTGCTGTATGGAGTATGCCGGTTCCAAGTCGGTCAACAAAAGCGCGTCCATAATGCCATCGGCGCCAATCGGTTTCGGCTCGCTTTCGATGTCATCGTCGTCGTCGTTGATGTTGATGTTTGACTTGATGCGATTGCCACTGCAGCCGCTTCTAGCACAACGGAACCTTTGGCTCGACGGTTCGGCTGCCCTAGTTGCGGCAGTCACAATGGAGAGCGGCACAAGCGATCGCCGCTTGGCCAGTAATGTAATTGGACCGCCCGAACCCAGTGGTTGCTCTCCATCAAGCGTTTCCATCGGCAACCGAAGACGAAACTCACCGAAAGTTGGACTCGTTGAGTAATGCGCTTAGCATTCGCTCATTGCAACGACTCCTTTTCGTCAGTCAGAGGGAGAGAGAGAGAGAGAGAGGAAATCGTCAAATTTAAATTGCGTTTAGTCGGTAGTTCATTCAACAATCTTCTGCCTTCCGAATGGCCATCTCTATCTCTCTATCACTCGGCCCTCTTCAGTGGAGGCTGTGAATTATTCTGTGCCAACTCTCTGAACACGCTCGAAACTCCCCCAACTTCAAAAGGCAAATTTGGTAACTTGCGAGAGCTTTCCGCCCACAAGCTGCACACAATTCCCATTGCACTCAAGTGTCGATGGAAAACCATTGAGAGTCTCAAGGTTTGATGTGTAAGCTCACAGTTTCGGGCACTTGTTTGCGTGCCACTCTCCAACTCTATCTATCTAACTTTACCCTTAGTTGCAGGCTGATTCTATCGCTACTCGAATGGACCCTCTTATGCATGCCGAGCGCATGTCCAATGAGTCGAGCGAGCGAGCAATGACCAGGCGCACGAGGTACCTAGCGACAATTGAACTCTCACGCTGGCCAATCAGCTCACGGGCTCGCTCCCTGGTGATCCAGCAATCAGCGTCACGACGACTAATGCAAATGCACTAATGTTTTTGCCAGCGACCAGAGCAAACTAATCTGCCAGCTCCCTCGGTGCTCGGCGGCGGCGGCGTCAGCGTCGGTTAGAATTTGGATGTGCAAATAGCGAAGGCCAGTGGATGAGAAATGTCTATTAGCGAGTGAGCGGAAGGGCGGGCGAGAGTCGATTGGCTACCCTTGGCCGAACTGGGGGCTAGTGGGCGGAAAGGCAAACACTAGCCAGCTCACACATGGCGCCAATGAAACCACAACCCTCACCTGTACACTACTTTCGCCTCGCATCACGACGAAGTCAACGACGACAGGTGTCTCGCAATCGAATTCATTTGGCCTGCTAGTTGTTAGACAGGTTGGCTAGCTAGCTAGCCGACGTCTGGCTGCTAGAATCAAACGCCACTCGTTCCTCATTGGGAGTCGATCGCGGGTGGCGCAAGGAGTCTATTGGCAAAAGCAACTGGAACCTTCAGACGCAACTGCGATCCTTCGATGATCACGATCATGATCATGAACATGAACATGAACATCGGAGAAACTCATGGTCTTGCTAACAACAAGCTGAAACTGAATTTCAAGCTTAAGCTGAATATAAACTCTGGACTTTGAGCTCCAACTTCAACTTCAACTAAACTCATGATAATCAGATTGTTTCTCTCACTCGCCATCCTTGTTTCCGGGAAATTGATTTCCACTTTCGCTCTCTTTCGGCACGAAAATTTAGACCACGGCCACCGAAGCCCCGCTTTTGGCTTGTATCTGGCCCGGAAGCTTGCCACTCCAGTTCATTGTGGTAGCGAGCTTTCTCTTTGACCGACCCTCCAGCCTTCAGGGTTCGCTGGGATTCCTTAAAGTTGCACTGCCATGGGGCTCGGTCGCGGAAGCGGCATGAGTCGAATAGTATAGCAACTTTTCGTCTTGCGTCAACGAGCAGAGTGCTAGAGAGCAAAGGCAAAACGGAAGCAAATAGGCCCACGCCAACTAGAGTAATGGGCGGGCAAATTTAAAATCCCTTAGTTTGGGCTCTAGTTGCTCGTATCATTATGATGATCGCGCAACTTGAGACCCCTCGCCCAGCGCTTCCGGTTCCGGTTCCATTGATGGCGATTAAGGAGGAATAGGAGCTTGTTGGTTCGCTTGCTTGCTAGCTTATCCCACAGTTGGCGGCCAAAATCCAGGCAGCAAGCAATAGACTCATCGAGCCAGCTAAAATTTGTATTGTTTCCCACCTCACTCTCTCCTTCTCTTGTCGCAATCACAATGTGCGCCACCCCCTAAGCAGACGGTGCGTATCAGCCGCGCAATCCGGCTGCCAGAAGCAAAAGACAGCGCCGTGAGCAAAGTAAGTGACTGGCTTGTGAAACGATACGAACAACTGGAAATCTAGCACCAATGCCAACGAAAGAGAAAGAGAGGGAGTTGCGACAACTTTATCAGATTCCTCCTCCTCCTCCTATTTGACCGAAGTCGCAGGCCGCCGCTCGCTATTTCAGTAAGCCAACTCAAAACAGAACAGAAGCGGCGACGGTGACACTGAAACCGACAACCAAGGCTCGCGGGCGCCGCCACCACCATCGCCAAGTCCCCAAGGCCGACGCCTGACGCAAACGACCACCAAACTAGCCAGGTTTCGGCGCGCTTTTGTTACCGTTTTTGGTCCACCGTTGCCTGGTTTAGTCACTAGCGGCGCCAGATTGGAATTTGAGCCAGCAGTTGATCGTCGTTGTTGTTGGTCCCCTTCGGTAGACAGTTGCGAGTCGAGTTGTTTTAGATCTAACACTGAGTTTGCCTCACAAACTGGTGCTTCCGCGGCAAGTTCCGAAACTTGCGATTCAGGGAAAAAGGGAGACATACACAATGAACTAAGCGCGGCGCTCTAGCAAAACAACCGACCAATACCGAATTGTAGAGAGTTTCGTAATCATTGGAAGCTAGTGGTTGGGTCCGACACTAGCGATCAACACGCTAGAGCAGCAAGAGAGGGAGAGAGAGAGAGCCAAATGGAAAATAGCCAAACTGGTCCCAGTCCATAGGGCAATCAGCTGAAGCAGCAGCACCAGCAACTGGACTATATGAGCCTAGAATAGACTTGTAGCCAATAGGTGAGGCGAGAAAAAAGCTAGAGAGACTTTCTCTTTGCTCTCGCTATGCAACCAACCAACTCTAGCTCCGCCCTTAACTTACCTGAACAGCTACCCCTTGTGGCTGGTAATTATGTCCGTCGATCGATTGACTGCAGGTGTACCTGGGTCTCTGTACCTGCTGCATTTGATGCACCATCGACGAGGCTGCTGCAATGGAGGTGGCAGTGATTACCACGGCGGCCGCCGCTTGCTCCGGCTCAGTTTGAGTTTGTCTCAAATGCGCCGGCTTCTCCGGCAACTTGGGCCGCCGAGTCTCGTGTCCCGGTTGCCGCTTTTGGCCGCCTTTGGGGTGACAGCAAATGTAGGAGTTTTCGCTTGCACTCGTTGTGCTCGAGGCGTCCGAAGTGGAGCTCGAGGAATCGAAAGTTTTAGGTGTCGAGACTGCGACTTCGGCGAGCCCATTGTTGTCGTCGACGTAGTTGCTAGTTGCGGCGATCGCCTGGCGCATTGTTGTCGTTTGCTGCTCGCCCGCTTCCTCCCGCTGCTTGTCCTCATCGATCCTCATCATTTTAGTTGCTGTTGCCATTGTCGTTGTCGTAGGTGGTGCTGTCGTTTCTGCCATTGAACTAGCGATGGTTGCTTGAGTTTGAATTAAGCCGGAAGTTGAGGGTTGCGAGCCGCTATCATGGCAGATTGCAAATTGACCCGGTTCGCCTAAACACTCGCGAAGTAGCTGGCCGACGACTTGATCGGCGTAGTCGCTCACCTGGGCCACGTGCGCCCGACAACTGTCTACAAACGAGGGCGTCGACAACTCCTCGTCCTGGTCCAGCTCGCTCACAGTGGTTGGTGGCGAGTTTGCGCTAGCAGTTTTTGTCAACTTTCGCTCCAACTTTGGCCCCGCTTGATTCTCTTGGCCGCCGGCCATCTTCGAATCCGAGTCGGCGGACGTTTTGTCTTGCGTCGAGATGGACGATGCTGACGTAGAGGCCGTAGATGACGACGATGACGAGGACATCGTCGAGCAGGACATCTCCGACTTGGAGGTTGAGGAGGAAGTTGACAAGAAATCAGCGGCAGCACTGGCAGGTGGCTCACTCATATCCGGCGCCTTGTCCACTTTTGCACCCTCGACGGACAACTCGACGCTCACCGAAGAGAGCGTCGAGCTTGAAGTTGAGTTTGCGAAGCCATCTCTTAGCTGATTACCAGACGCTGAGCTCCGCTTGCTTGGTGCAGTCGCGCTAACGGAATGGCCAACTGAAGACGACGCTGCGGCGACGGCCGCCGCCGCTGTGGCCTCGTCCAAAACGCTACTTGTCAGCCGGCTGGCGAGACTAGCGTCTTGATTCTCGCCGCCCAGCTCTTGGCTTTCAGAACTTTTATGGCCCTCGTAGTGCACTAGCGCCGACGATGCTCCACTTTCTGGTGCCCGTTGCTGGTTTTGTGGGCGCCCAATCTGCGTGTCGCCGCCACCGTCACCACCACTACTACTGCTGTTAGTAGCCGCTGGCGTCATAAAAAAGGACTCCTCTTGTTTCCTATCGCGGCCAACACAACCATCGCCGACTTCCACTTCATGGTAATTGAGCGAGCGCTCGCTCGGCGCACCGTCACCAGCGGTGGCAGGCTTGTCGTCTTGGTGGTCGTGGTCGACATCGTTGTTGTTGCCGCTGTCGTTGCTCACGGTCAATGGGCCAGCCAAATTGGGCGCGCCAAATCCGCTGCTGTCCTCGTTATATTCTAAGGCGCAACCGGCGGCCAGAACTCCATTTGGTTCATTCGGGTTTCGCTCCTCCACTGGCGTCGTGCTGCTTGGACTTTCGTCGATCTCGCTCAGCTGCTCGCTTGGTGCAGTCGTTAGATTAACTCGTAGCCTCGACTCGTTGCCACTGTTACTACCACTGCCGCCGCTACCCAAGCTCTCAGGCTCTTCCGGTTCTAGCAGTTCAAAGGAGGCAGTCAAATTCAAGTCGCCGCTAGGGTTGCAGGTGCTCGTGGAAGTTGCACCACCACCACCACCACTAGTAGCAGCGCCAGCTGTAGTGGCGCCAAAGTCTATGTCGGAGCTACAGTAGCTGTGGTGCCGGGTGCTCAAGGTTGATGTTGACGAGCGTTTGCCCTCGCCCGCTAGTCCCACGAGCTGCTGCTCCAATTGCTCCGCTATCGGATCCACGGAATCCATATCAACTTGCTTGCAACTGCTGGCTGCCTCTGCCGCCAAGCCGAGCGTTAGGAAATCGTCGCGCCTCTGCTCGCCCGACGAGCTAGAGCTAGCAATCGGTTGCTGTTGTAATGGTTGTAATGTTGTTGTTGCTGCTGCTGCTGCTGCTCCTGTCATTGGACCCAAAGGCGACTCCACCGAGACTTGTGACGAGCGTTTCCGTTGCATTTGGTCCCGTCGCTGGCGCTGCACTGAAGCCTCTGAGTTATCTTTGTCCACTGAGCCAACTTCCGGTCGCGCAAGCCGCCGACCATCAATGTCCATTATCGTTCCATTTGTATCGCTCACTTTGCGGTTGCCCGTTATTATGTTGCCCGCCGACTCGGTGCCAACATAATCACTAATCGCCCAACGCTCGTTGCCTTCGTCTTTTGATCCCGCCAGCTCTCGCTGACGTCCCTGTCGATTCGCTTCGTTCGAGCCACTGGCGAGCTTATGTTGCGCTTGCGAGGCTTGAAGCTCGACAAATTTGCCACTATCTAGTGAATGCTGCTGCTGCTGCGAGGCAGCAAAATGATTAGCGCTTCCACCAATAGCAATACCATCACCACCACCATCACCGGCACCAGCTGGGTTCAAAGGACTTGCCACGCCTTCCTGTTCCGAAATAGGGCGTGCCGCCGGTCCGGACTCTTCGTGACTAGGACTGGCCAGGGTGGTTGAAGTGGAGGAGCCCGACCTATGAGCCTCTTGCACTTCCTGTTCCGATGATCGTCGCTGCTGCTGACCAACCAAATGTTGTTGCTGCTCTAGTTCCCTCTGCTGCTTCTGCTCCAATGAAAGTCCAATGGCTATGATCCTTTGAGCCATCGAGGTGTCCGTTTGCGAGCTAGCCTCGCTTAGACTCGGAGGCTCGTCCAGCAAATCGCGCTGATCGTCGTCAAATTTTGGATAGTAGCTAGACAGTTGCGCTCCAATCGTTTCTTGCACCTCTTGCTGCTGATTCGCCGCTCGAGCTTGATGGTGATGGTGGTGTTGTTGTTGTTGTTGTTGTTGTTGTTGTTGTTGTTGTTGTTGTTGTTGCTGCTGCTGCTGCTGTGGTATCACCTCACTACCGAATGGTTGCGATATTCTTCGAACCAACTCAGCAACTTCGCTGGTGCTTGGCTGGTGCTGTAGTTCAGGTTTCCCCACTTGGCTGCTTTTGCGTCTCCCCGCAACAAAGGCAGTTGAGCTCTCGCCGACGACGATACCTTCGCTTCCAGTTTTGATGGCTCCATTAGTGCCAGCTCCCTTGGCGCCATCAATCTCGTGAGCGCTGTTGTTTCTCGCCGAGACTGGGGCCGAAGTTGCTGGTGGCCCTCCGGTGGTGGCGTCATTCATATTCATGGAGATACTGGTCGTCTCGCTGGGCCTCTTGGCGATACTCTGTGATGCCGTCCCTTTTGCCTCCGTCTTGTCGCCTTTCTCGTCCTTAAACTCACTTGGCGGCTCAATTTCACCGCTGCCGCCTCCGACAGCCCTAACGGTTGTCTTGCCTCGAGCACCGGAAGTCGAGGACTTGCCTCTGTCTCGCAGTGGCAAATTATCACTCTCGTTTCTAGATTTTGCTCTCGAGCTAGTTTTGTGTCTTGCATCTTTCTGTTTTGATCCAACAACATTTGGCTTCATTGTGATTGATGCATCACGACCGCCCACCTGAGACGAGTTGGCTGCGCAAGGCGGCGACCGCCGCCTCGCACCCTTTACCGTGGACGGCGAGGAAGTTTGGTCGTCGGCAACGCAACGCAACTCATCGTATTGCAACGTCGTCGCGAGGGTCGAATCATGACCTTCGAGCGATACTTCCGAGGAACTGGAACCAGAAGTGGCGAGCAGTGAGGTATTCAAGTTGCCGCAGACAATTTCGTTGTCATCGCTGTCGTCAATGTGATCTTCGTTTGAGTTAATTCCAATCTGACGCTGCCTATCTAAATCACTCTGACCACGGCTCAGGTCTTCCTCTTCGTCACTCAAACCCAATTTGCTTGATTTCGCTCTACTAGACTCTGGGTGCCTCTCAAAATCTCTCCTCTTCTTTGGCGTTCTGCTCTGGCTTCTCGACGTAGCCGCCGAGCCACCACCTGCTGGCGTTTGGCCCTGACTTTGGCTCTGGCGTCCATCTAAATGAGACTCTTTACTTTCCCCCGCCCGACTTCTTGTGGTACTACTCCTAGATCTACCGCCGCCGCCGCCACCGCCACCACCACCCACTCGTCGATCCATTGAGGAGTTTGTAGAAGATAAGGGAGGCGTGGCACCGGTTAAATGATAAGCGGTGATCTCTGTTTGCGTTGCTTGAGTTCTCATTGGCAAATTTGGCATTCGCTTGTAAACAGTGGTCGTCGTTTGCCCATAGGACATAGCGGCGGGATTCAGCATTACCCGCTGGCCAGCCAACTGTGGGTGGGCGTGGCTTGCGGACGAGCCCGGAATGTAACCGAATTGTGGCTGATATGGAGGATGATGATTTGTATTGGAAGAGAATTGGGACACTTGAGATGAGGTGGATGGCGATGGAATTGCACTTGAGTTTAGGGTCGCTGGGTTTGGCGTTGGATTTGCTGCGGTTGCCATGTTGCCGGTGGTGATTGTTGTATTACATGCCAACGGCGATTGAATTGGCTTTGGTTGCTGTCTAATGGTCGGATGATACGTCAAGTGGTTGGCGTTCTGCTTTTCGTTTGTTTCTAGTTGCTGCTGTTGCTGGTTGTAGGTTAACTTTGGCTGCGTGCTCTCCATTTGGTTGGCTTCTTATGGGTATGTTTGTAGAGAGAAGAGTTGGGATCGAGGTAATTGAGTTTTTTGGTTAGCCAGTTGTTATGAGTGAGGCGGGGCGAGCGAAAACATGTGTATTGCATAACGAACTTACCTGTCACTTGCGGCTGCTGCTCGTAAAGTAAAGGCGGCGGTAGAGGTTGCTGTTGCGGTTGCATTTGGCTAATGTGCGCTTGATAATTCCTCAGGATCACATTCGACTGCTGGCCTCTTGGCGCCGCACCAACTGTTTGTGGCTGGCTCGCGCTTCCGGTCGTGAGGTTCCTATTTCGATTCCCCTCAAAGCTGACGTGCTTTCTCTGGCTGCCTGGCGTCAAGTCGCCTCCATCACTGTGGTTGTTGTTGTTGGAAAACTGCTGCAAATTTCCCGCCGTCTGACTGGAGGAAATGGGTCTTTGTTTGGGGTGAGTTTGGATGCCCAAATGGGATAAAATTGATCGCCTCCCGCCACTCGACGAGCCCCGACGACCACCACCTGTGCCACTTGAGGACAACATTGAGCTTATGTTTGGAATGGTGAAGCAAGCGCTGAATAGAGACAAACTCCGCGATCTTTTGTCGCCAGCCTCTCCACTGGTGGCTCTGCGTGACTTTGATCTACTTCTCGACGACTCGGATGATATGTTCTCCTTGCCAAAGTCAGAGTGATCTTGGCCACTTAATCTGGATACATCTAGTTGAGCGCGATGCTGTTGCTGCTCATCGCTAATTGAACAGGTGGTCTGACATCCAGCGAGCTTCCGCCGCTTCTGACCACTACCAGCACCGCCACCACCAGTCGATGCACCAGATTGTGACCCAACCACTACCGGCGGCTTCCAGCTCAAGTATTGCTCTAAGATATCCTCTTTCGTGTACTCGGTCAACTGAGGCATTGTCGCCGAGGGGCGAATTGCTTGTCGATTGCTCTGATAGTCTTCGGGGTCTCGGGTTTTTCGGTTTGCTATTTGGCCAGAAGTTGGCATTACTTAACGTTTATTATAATACGTTTATCATAGAATTATATTCTTATAATTTCATGAGTTAATAATTTGATTGGCCTTCTTTTATTGGAAGATTTTCTTTTCTACTTCTTTCATTAATGACTGACAACGAATTCTGCGCCCGACTTTTATTATTTTGTTTGTTCTTCCGTTTGAAATCTAGTTGACATTGAAACTT
This sequence comes from Aculops lycopersici, assembly GCA_015350385.1. NCBI lineage: Eukaryota > Metazoa > Arthropoda > Arachnida > Trombidiformes > Eriophyidae > Aculops > Aculops lycopersici. Next base: position 3,520,068 of record WNKI01000003.1, on the reverse strand, counting down.
GTAAAACTTTTGTAACATACGAATGTGGTTTCGTTGAAGAAAAGTCACACGCGCACGAGCTAATCAAACTCAAACGTGAGCACAACCACCACCTTCACCTGTAAATCTCACCTGGATTTTGTGTTACCACTGCTGCTGCTGCTGCTGTTGCAGGTGTAAACTTGTGCGTGTATGTGTATCTATCTATCTATCTCGCCTTCCATCTATCTGTCTGGTTGTGGTTGCATTAAGAGCAGTCCTCACGCACGAGTAATGTTTATACCTGAACTAGAATGGGAAAACAACAAAACACCGGCGCACGCGACGCAAATTCGTCTTTTTTAAAATCTCCCCCTTTCTTTCGATGGCGTCCTTTTGTTGCACGAGCTTCCCGTTGTGTACTCCTTTCTCTTGTTTGGTTGTCAAATTCTCTTACAACTCTTTTCCACCTCAATCCTTCCTAAGCTTCTATTCATGTGAGCTTATTGAATATTCAGTTGCTCTTTTTTGGTTCAGCTGATTTTGCATGCAGAACATTATTATTATTATTATTATTTTTACTATGCTCAAGGTTAGCAAAATTTCTTCATTCTCGCTTCTGATATTCGATAATAATCGATGCTTGGTTCTCTTAAATCTTATTGGGCAAATTGAATTTCATTCGCTCGCTTATATAATAATCTACTTAAAATTTCTCCTCTATACACTTGTATGTCTCATTTCTCTCAGAGGAAGAAAAAGATTGACGAGGAAGGACAACAAATCTCGCGGGCCTCACTCGTTGACTTAATCGCTTTGGTTGGCTTCATTCGCTTGCTCCGAACTTCAAGCGAATTTTCCTCACTTAATCTTGCTCTTTTCCTTGTTGCGTTTCTTGTTCTCTTGGAGGCACCTAGCGACTGGCAGCTGAACGAGTGAATGAGAAGATAGAAAGAGAGATGGAAAGTAGATACGAGTGTCTTTTGCTCTCTTATTATGATTATTTCCACTACTAGTTTGCTAGACTAGACTAGACTAGCAAACTGGTTGGCAGTCGGAGGTAACTGAACCTGAACCGAGCGCTTCTTCGCAAATCTCGCTCCCACTACTTGGAGTTTTCTTGAAATTTTAAATCTCTCTGTCTATCCATCTATCTTGCCGTTTCCAATGTTTTGCTCTCTAGTATCTTGCTTGAGTCACTTTCTGCCAAAGGTGCAGAGAAAATTTAGTCTGACTCTGCGAGGCGTCATCGATTTGAAGTTTCGGCTCCTGCCTACGTTGCATCAGTGGCAATGGCAGCGACGACGACGATGGCGACAGCCGCAGAGGAAGACGAATAATAACAATAACACAACACAACTGCCTAGTGACTGCAAGTCTCTCTCTCCCCCGCTTACTCACACACTTGGCGACAGCGACAACAATAACAAAAGAGGAGCCAGCAGAATTTCCTTGGGCCTCAATGCGACGGATAGAGTCAGTATAAGTAGCAGTAGAATTGAGCGAGATAGCTACACACATGATGCGCAAACACCGAGTTGCGTGTACTGAATGCTAACAACATGGCCTAAGCGAGGGTTTGCTGCGAGAGTGTGTGTGTGGGCAAACGGCGCACGCAGATTCTCGCTCGCTCGCATGCACTAGCGGGGCGCCGTGTGTTTTCTATGGCGCATAGGGTCGCTCGCTCGCGCTCACACAGCACACCCAACGATACTCGCGCGTCGAGTGCACATAGCAGCGCTCGCTTCGCGCTGGAGAAGCGTCGTGCTCTGCGTTGCGTCGCGTTGAGATTTACACTCGCTATGCCGCTTACCGCCAGCCTCCAGGTCTATCCATTGGCATTGCTCACTTGCGATAACAGTGGTGTTGCTGGTGCTGGTTGCATAAGCAGAGGGTGTTGTTAGTGGGTTGTCGTTGTTGCATAAGAGCATTGCACAAACACATACTCAAGTGTTAGTACGCCATCACTACTAGCAAAACTTGAGCACATATACACGCCACTTGCTCATCAGTGGCGCCTGGCGCCGCCGCCTCCAATAACTCTGGGGTTATCACTGCCGCTCGTGCTCATGTTGCGCAAATTTCCGTGTACTTATGCCGCAACTGCTATTCTCAATGACGCTTCCGGCGCCACTTACTAGTGCTGGTCCTAGTGATGTAACTAAAGCTAACAAGCGAGCAACATTTTTCTCATTTCAATCCGAACCGTTATTTCGTTTGGTTAGCTAACTCGTATTTCCAGCTTGCCACTTGCATTGTCGTCGCTAAGTGGTCCGCAGCGGCGGTTTGGTTAGTTTTGTGTCTGTATCTGTGGGTCGCTTGTTTTGCTTGTCTACTCATTCATTTTGCTTGTTGTTACAACTACAACTACAACTGCAACTGCAACTGCAACACCAACAACTCTAAACAGAAGTTTCATTTCGCCCGCTACTCGTGCGGTTAGTCTGGCTCACGGAATGACGACCCCTCGCCGCCGCACTCATGAACAAAGAGAAAGGGAAAGAGGAAACAAACCTGAGTGAGATTTGCGAGGATATTAGCGTTTCGAGAGATAAATCCAATAATGCATAGCCGGTTAGCCAAGCGGACGAGCGACGAAGAGAGCAGAGGAGAGTTGGCTACATTTACAACTTTACCGTTCGACAACGAAACCGACCACGACGACGTCGAGAGCGACACTCTAGTTTCCGCCGATGCACACTGTGCGCCACTTTGCTTTGAGTGGATGGGGAGAGAAAGAAAGGAAGCAGCAATCAAGTATAAGAGAGATCAGCTTGTCTTTTTGCTCTTGGTGGTGGCACTAGGAGAACACTGATATTACTGCTCGTGAGGAACTCAACTAAGAAACAAGACTCAATTCTGATGGTGAGCAACGCGCCAAATTGACGGTCGAGATTGACACTACTGTTGCCGGCGCTTTCTTGTCCGTCGATCTGTTGGCTTGTCTGTCATGTCGAGCTCCACTTGACGGTAGTTGTCTTCACTAGAAGCGACTATGAGTAAATATCGCAACTCTCCTGAGAAAAAAGGGAGAGAGTCGCTTACCTTTCATACTAAATTGAGCGAATGCTAATGTGAGTGTAGGGTGAACATTTCAATGTCGACGGCGCCTCTCTTTCCTGACAGCAACTCACTCATCTCGTTGTGTTTTACGAGATGAAGGAGCTAGAGTTTTGTGCAAGATCAAGTGACAAAACAAAACAAAACTACAAGACAAGACGTGCGACGGCAAGGCGTTAGTCTGAGTGGGTTGAGCTCAGTCTCATTAAACTCGTCACAGGCCTCTGACTAGCTAATTGGCTAGCGTGTTAGTGAGTCGCTGACTGTTTGAGGCCCCTAGCGACATGACCTGACCCGAGTCGAGCCGAGGCGATCCAATCCGATTCGACTCTGTTCCTAGTCCAGGCGAGCATTAATGCCACCGACTGAAGTCGTTGTAGTAACTTGCCTAATAAGAGAGTCGAGAAACATGGCAGTGGACTGTGATCGTCATAATCATCTTAGTGGACATGACACCAGTGACGATCGGAAGAGAAAGCAACGAGCGGAGGAAGATAGATGGGCTTCAAAATGTGAGATGGTGAAGCCTTGGACTTTAAATGGAAATATTCCATTCGAACTCTCGTATTTCCCACTCTATCTCATTGGAACCACGCGTATTCGTCACCTTGATGCCTCAGCGACCACGTTGCGCCCACCTTTCAACTTGGCCTACCGCAATGACGCCACGTTTGTCGCCAACTCCGACCCATCCAAGCTACCAGCAGGTTAAACTCTTGTAAGCTCAACTCTTCCAATGAGAATTAATCCTCAGAACAAGCTGAGCAGAGCTAATGTTTGCGCTTCCATCGACGGCGGCTGCGGCTGCATGATTGGTCTTGAAATCCAAGAAGTAAGTTGGGATTGCGAGTGAGCGGAATAAAGGGGAATCGGCTTACTAATTCGAGCTGACGGTACAGAATCCCCGGAGGAAGCAAGACATTTGTGCCAATCAGGAAGTTCCCTGAACGCATCCGTTGCTCACTCGCTTGACAGGGTGTGCGTTTTACTTCTCTTTCTTAGTGAGCTTTCTCTATTCCTGTTTAGCCGCTCCCCTAGTTAACTTAACTTCAACTAATGCATGCTCCCGGAGCAGCCCAGATTAGCAACTACAAATTGGAGGCTCTTCTTCTCTTGAGTCAAGGAATCGATTGGTCTCATCACATGGACGGAAGAAGGGAGGACACAAACAATCCAATTTGCGCGGGCCAATTGGCGCATCGCAATTGTTTCTCGCGCTCTTTCAACTCTTAAATAGAAACATAATACCACTAGCTAGAATTAGATTTCTCTTTGAGAGACGCAATACACTCCTTCAGTATTTGATTTCATCCATTCCAAACGCTACAGCAATGGTGGTCGACATTTCAACCCCACGTTCGTTTAGATGGCAAAGACATTTTAATAACATTCAATTCCCCTCGTGTTTATCATAATTATAAAACACTTATGGCCTTGACTTCCTGTTCCGGCTTCAAGAGCCAATCCGTGTCGTCCAAACTGAGGCGCTCGAATTGTTCTCGCATGTTGAACAAGTCCTTGTCGGCCTTTGGTCCGTTTAGTGCCCAGGAACGATCGTAGCTAGGGCATGTGGTTTAAGTTCCCAAATTGGTTACGATAGATTAGTTTAGAAATTAGTTGTTTTGCTTGCAAGCGATGTGCTGATTGAAATTGATAGCACAAGAGTCAATCTCAAGATGCCTACCTGTTGACCTTCATCAAAACTGACCAAGCTATATCGTGCATGAGAGTATTCAGCATCTCAATAACTTTCAATGGATTATAGATGACTGAATCGACGAAACCTTTTTTCTCCAAGTCCCGTAATGGTGAAAATATTTCGGCCTCAATATTATGCGACTCAACGATGGGACTTCCATCGTTGCCACCACGCTCATCAATCATCGGTTGATTCATCATCATCGTATCACCATTCATCGAGGGAATCTTAGAATAACTTTGCTTGCTCGTTACGGGCTGATGAATCTGGTTGGCGGGCATGCTGTCGGGCGTTGCTCTGATGGCCCTCGAGTGCAGTCTCAATTTTGATTGCAAAGCACCGGCTTCCAAGCTCTCGGTTACTAGAAGGATGATGAAAAGTAGAGGCGCTAATAACGCTCCCACCTGTGAGGTAATCTGCGACATTGTATCGATGTGACGACCGACAACGTTATCAATAGATTCTGGCTGAAAATGACTTGTTGCTTCCGTGTGACTAGAGACTGGGCTTGATTTTTTCTTGCGATTAGCTCTTGACAAATCTACTTTCACTCGACTTACAACCGATTGATTTCAATCGGTTAGTCGAGTGGAGAGAGTTTATATACCCGGCTACTCCCACGTGCGCCAGCGGCATCCGGTCGTGAACCAAAACAAGATGGTCGAGGATGATTGCGTCATTCAGTCAAGACCACCTGCCGAGATGCCAGCTCGTTTACGTCGCCTCATAATCAGGCGTAGGTGTCCATTGGAAGTTGAATTGAAAAGTCGCGAGGCGCTCGAGAGGAGCATAACCCCCTACTGTTCATTGAAAAATCCCGGGTAAATCAGTCAAGATTGATGATTGATTTAGTTGGAAGCTAAAAAGAGATCTCTCTAGCTTGACAATTGTTTAAAAACAATCTAAATGTCATGATGCTAGTTCATTTGTAAGTTGTATCAATTATACAGAATTAATAGTGATCAAATTAAACACTGCAAAAAGTTCCTCTAAACTTTAACCTAATTTCGTTAGAACATTTATTTGAACACATCACCATCAATCTGAAGAGCTATTCCAAAGATACTGCCTACTCAACGACTCCGGTGAAGAGGCTAGGTGCCTTAAAGTTCAGCATGATGATTAGCTCTAAGTACTGCGTTGTTTTTTGAACTTCACATTACCGAACTCAATCAAAAATCGAGGTCGATAGGCTATGATATAATCTCAAAATGGTAAGGTTAATAGACAACAGAGTTTAAGTTTGAGTTACGAGAGTGAGAGTGAGAGAGATTAGTGTAAACATCATCATAAGATGACATCTCATTAGTTTTATTTGTGTATGAAGTGGTACCATAGGAGGTTATATGTGATGCAAGCGTTTTAATTTTAAAAATAGTCTACTTTTCAGGATTACGTGATATATTGCGACTTCATAGTTACACCATAAGTCTTGTATAAATGTATTGTTGCAAGTGTATAATATTATCTCAGCTTTAATAAAGTCACACATCTAGCTTATTGTTGCTCGATAACCTGCTAATCAACAGGACAACTCGCGCCAATTAGACAATCGGATCACGCGAATCTTGATTGTCGATCCCGATGACCTGGAAAATCGTTCAAGGGTCTAGCATTCACATAGGGTCTTCCAAATCTCGAGCCACGGTCGTTACCGCCAACCAAACCGCGATCATTATGGTGGTGGTTACGGTCGCCACGTCCGCCAGCATTATCGCCTCCCTGACGATCCCTCTCCATGGACCTGTGAGGTGACTGGTCAACTTCGTGGGATTTCTTCAACTTCTCCTCCTCTTGTCTTCGCTCGTAATGCAAAAAGTCGTCAAACAGCGACGTAGTATGAGAAAATTGGTGTATAATCTTGAGTACGGCTTTACCCTTCTCACTAGGAACTTCTTGAGTGTCTCTACTGTTGGTGACCGGTTTCCCTTCGTTGTTCTCGAGAGTTATGTGCCTGAGAGAGCTATTTGGGACATCTTTAACATATATCCATTTCACAGAGAACTCACCCTGCCACTTGCTCTGAGCCCAAACGCCCGAAGACGAGTCAAAGTCTACCGATGACATCATCTGAGCCATGCCACAGAAGTGACCAGATCCATTGACAGAGAAGAATAAATAGATTGGCCCATTCTTAGATTGTTGCTGTCTGTAAGCTTCATCGAGTCTCTTGTTGCCATGATTAGTGGAACACCAAATTGAATACTTGATTGACCTATGTATATCGTCTTCACTGTAAGATTTAATAATGAAGTACCTAGCGTCAACAGGTTCCAGGTTGAAAACCTTAGGGTTGAAGTTTGACAAATTCAGGTGTGGATGCAGGAGAGGATCAGGTTTAGGTGCTGGGTTGGCTTTGTTTTGGCCATCACGAATGTTGTTGTAATGATGGTGTTGACCATGTTGGGCATCAGTGGCTGGAGATTCTTTGTTGTGTGAATGTTGGAATGGTTCCCTAGGCTCAGGTCGATTGGAGTTGAATCTACGATCTTGGTAGCCTTCGTTGCCTCTAAGCTCCATCCTGTTATGCATAGGGCCGCCTCTCTTGTTGAGCTCGCGGTCCCGGAAATGAGGCTCACGGTCGTCGCCACGAAAGTTTGAGCCTCCCCTACCTCTTGCTGGCTTATAATCCCTCCTTGGATTCATGGTATCGCGATTGTCGTCATTTAGATGCTCAGGACGCTTCTCCATGTCTCTGTCAGAGTCTCGTCGAGATCTGAACTCACGCTCTCTATCGCGATACTCACGACCGCGTGGACCGCCATCTCTACGACTCCATGAGTCACGATTGGACAGGTGCGCATAATTGTTAACCATTTTAGCATTGGAACCTTGATTATGATTATAATCTTTGTATGAGTCTCTAGCGTCCGACTTTTGATGCTCCTCTTTCTTAGAGCCATCGTTATTGTTGTTGTTTACCACTGAGTTTCCTGATGATGTGGTAGACTTGAGAGGTGGATCATCCAGGGTTAGGTTGATGGAAGCATTCACGTCAGGCCATGATATTTTGGAAGTCTCAATATTCTCATCGCCAAGAAGATTCAGTTTCAAGCTTGCGAGCGCAGAGGGGACCTTCGACACTGGAGGAGGGACTGAACTTCTCGCTATGGATGTGGCGGCTGCTGATACGCTGCTCTTTATAGCTGGATTGATACCATTTTTAGTTTCGAGGCTGGATGTGTCGATTGAAACGGCGGCAAGATGCTTAGCGGAGGAGAGTACTGAATTAGTTCCCGCTATCTTGGACTTGAGAGATTTAGGTTGCGATATTTTTGCTGGCTGGCTCGCGATAGAGGCCCAGGTGGTTTTTCTAGGTCCAAGTGAAAGAGATCCGAGCTCATCTTCGAGGTCAGTATCCTGAGCCTTATTACTAGATGCTGGTACCCTAGCGTCGCTAGAATCAACAGATGACTTCTTAGCAGGTTCGCTTAAGGCTTGAGGCTGCGAGCCTGGTGCTCGATACGGAGCCCGATTCTGCATATTGTTCTGTTGAGCCGGTTTGCTCCTCTGATATTGCGAAGAAGTTTCATTCTTGATCACAGATGAAGGATTGTTGATTGGTTTCGTGTTAGAGCTCATTGATGAAGAATTGGCTTGCGCGTGCTTTGGATTCATATCGTTAGAGGTGGACTGCGAACTAGTGCTTAAAGGCTCTTTCGATTGAGATGCCTGTTTGTGGACAGTCGATTGCGAGACTGTTGTGTTGTTATCCAATTCTTGCTTAGTTACCTGACCCGCAGGTTGACTCTCGCTTTCGTTGGAAAGTTTTTGTATATGCTGTGACAGTTTAGAGGGAGATGTTTGTCGACTTATTGCACCTTGCGGTACTGAGGCCGGTGTTTGATTGTCTTGAACATGTTGCTGGTTCAATACTGCTGATAGCTGACTTTGAACGGCCGAAGTCTGGTGCTGATTACCAATGGATGCTTGGTGCTGGAGTTGCGATTGTTGTTGATTCGTAACTTGGATCTGTCGCTGCTCGTGCTGTTGCATGAGCTGCTGAGGAAGGGATGTCATCCTGTGATGTAGTGCATCGGCCTGGGCTTGACTGAAGTTTTGCACACCCTGACCGTATCCAGTGGCCGCGGTAGCAGGTGCCGCATTATGGCGAGCATAGAATATCCTTGGGTCATGCATGTAAGTGGCCGTTTGCTCAGATACCACAGGTTGTCGTTGTTGAACTGTCGATGCTACGGTGGCTGCAGTTTGGTTTCCAACCGGCTGCGTGTGAGCACCTCTTTGTTGCGATGCTTGATTCCAGAAGTTAGACAGATTAGCTGCAGACGGGTGACCAGTTTGAGTATGGGGACCATTATTGGACGTTTGAAAGAAGGCTGCTGCATTGTAATTGTTATAACCATAGGCTGCGACTGCTGCGGCCGGTGTGTTGTAGATCGAATCCACTCCATATGACGATGGCTGATGGCCAGTGCCTATGGGTTGAGTTGACATGGGTTCATTTGTACTCCGATGGTGATCGCCAACCGAGGTATTATGGCTCTGATAAGCATGAGTCATGTAAGCCAGAGTTGAGTGGTCTGTGACCACCGCATGGTGACCCATGGAGCCTAAATTTGGTGACCAACCAGCGTGGGCTAGAGCAGATGCCTGGGCACTGTCTCCGGCTTGCTGATGATGGGCACCCGAGTGGTGGGCGGCAGCTGCAACCGCGGCAGCGTTTATGACCGAAGATTGGGCTCCTGTCACGGCGACAGTGGAACCAGGATGATGGTGATGATGATCATTGGCCACCGAGTGTTGGCTTGTCTGCGTTTGCTGTTGGTGATCTTGCGAGTTAGCCGAGTAGCCAGGGTACAGGTGAGCTGCTTGCTGATAGTAAGCGGCGGCCGACTGATTGTGATGTGTCGACGAGTGCAATTGTTGCGTATGTTGCTGCTGCTGTTGGTGATGATACTGGCTTAGCTGTGCATGATTTTGCTGCTGATGATGACTGACGACCGAGCGTTGATTTTGCGACTGTTGTCCACCTTGGTTGGCATAAACACTTGTACTATGGGCCTGCTGTTGCCTTGGTTGATTCCATGAGTGTTGTTGCTGGTGCTGTTGTTGCTGCTGCTGTTGGTGGTGATGATGGACAAGATCGTAGGAGATGCTAGTGTCCTTCATTCTTAATTTGTTATTGAAGCTCCCTGAATAGTGTGTAGAAAATCCCTATTACAACCTCTGTGTTTCCCAATTTGCTTACCTCAAGATTTGCTTTATTCTGGTGAAATTTATGATTATATTTTTCTTCAAAAATAGACGCTGTCGGTCGATTATCAATCGAAGAGATAATTTTTGTTAATAAACCCTAACTTAGTCCTCTCTAGGTGTTCTCATGCAAGATAAGTGCTTCTCTGAGTCTGTTCCAATTTGTGTGCCTGACACTCGGAATATTCTCCCTATTTCCTCGGATAAATCATATAATTGAGCCAATGGTCTCAATAAAATCTCTCATTCAATGAAGAGTATAGATGTTAATGATATCTATATTGAAGATAATATTGTATATTGGATGTTGCTATTAGTTGTTTGCGTGCGTTTGTTGTTGTGTGATCTCGCCTCCCCCCTGGGATGCAAGTTGCTTTTATGATAATGTTGATAGTGGTGATTCAATGCAAGAAATCCCAGCTTGTTTTAATGACAATGATGATGTCACGAAAATAGGGGCAGGGTAATTTTGAAGTACAAATATAATGTATCAAGAGAAGTCAATTAGTAGTTTGGATAGAATATGATAAATTTATTATAGTTAGAATAGAATTGTATGTCCAAGAAATGCCACCACCAAATGGTATACCTAATTTTCCATGCGAATACACACAGACATACACACACAGCAGCAGCAGCAGCAGAAGAAGCGGCAGTGGTAGCAGCCAGCCGCAAAGAGAGACGACCGAATGTCCAGACGAACGAACGAGAGAGCGAGCGGACGGACGCCGCCGCTGGGAGTTTACGCTGCTTTTGCTGGTTGGCAGGCCGGCGAGAGACCGACAGACGGATTGGCGGCTGTTGCGACGAGCTGTGCCCGCCAAAGGGACAGCCAGTCGACCAAAGCTCGCCTTGCGGTTTGCACAAGCTGTCAGAGGCAAACTTCCAATCGCGCAAAAAACTGGCCCAACTGATGGGCGAAATTTCTCCAGCTCACCCAGTTTACTGCAAGCCGGTTTCTGCAACCGAGTGCACAGCCCAACGGTGGGACAGATTTTGCGAGGGCCAACGAAACAGGCAAACTGGACTGCAGCTGTGTGGTGTGCGAGTGTTTCTAGTACATACACTACTTTGATCTGTGTTATGACTGCGCTTTGCCCGTCTGTCTGTCCGTTCGTCTCCATTCTCGCTGTTCTTCCCTCGTGCGCTTGCCTTCGTTGGCTGGCCGCTGCGCCGCAACTCCGAGTAACCGTGCGTCTGCCCGTTTGTCTCGGGCGATCGAGCGAACGAACGAATGAACGCCGACGCGGCCGACTCACACAGATGCACTTGCCGGCCAGCCAGCCAGCCGCTCGGCCAGTGGAAGCCCGATAGACTCGGCCGCCTCCACAGCTATATTTCGTTGCTTGCCGGCCGGTCGCCATCTTTGCCGCCATCGCTGCTGCGGCTACCTAGCCGCGTCCACGGCAACAACAACAATACCTTTCCACCTGTGACTCTACTCAACTTACCTCTCGATCTTGGCGGCGACGACGACTTCAGTTGCTGCAAATTCTCTGACTTGAATTGCCGTCGGCCATCAGATGGGACTGATGCGATTGCAGCATCAGTTTTAGAAGCAGCAACACCAACAACCACTACAACAAGAGCAGAAGCCATCGACCCGCCCTAAGCGAGACTCAGGTGAGAGGTAGAGGCCAAGTACATGTTCCACTCGGATTTCAGTTTCCATCGTTTGACTTTAAAAAGTCTCCTCTGGGTGAGTGAGTAAGTCATTGAGTATATCCATCATTGGATCCACCCCCGAAAAACCGCCAAGCAGGCCGACCCATCGACAAAACCACCACGCGACCACTGGCGAGTGTCTGCGCGATAAGTCGGTGAACTTGGACTCTCAAACTCAAGGGGTTAACTTGAGATCCACCAATACAAATTCAGAGTCCAGACTCAAGAATATCTCATTCTGACTTATCGTGTTCAGTTGTTCTTAAAAGATTCTCTCTTCCTCCAATGGCTGTCTCTTGTTCCTATAATCTGGTGAGGTCCTGACCAGCGTTGTTCGAAAATCTATATTAGAGCAGGTTAAACAGGCTGCTGTTTCTGGCGCCTCCGTTGCTACTGTCCTCGCGCTAAATATGTAATTAGCAGCGGAGGCAGAGAAATCGCTGCATGTGTTTAGCTTACCGCTAGCGACTAATTAACTCATGAGTTCATCAATCATATCGCCCGAGTGGATGAGGCTGAACTTCATTGTTATTGTGGATCAGTATGGCAAGAGGCTAGTTTCATCGATACCCCAGCAGTACTCTCGTCTCATTTTCGTTTGTAGACATCTATACGTTCGCCTACTGTAGCCACTTAATCCTCACTAACAATAACAGTGGCAGTGGTTTTAACACTTGTTAGCTTGCCATTGTGAGGACTCCGCCTAATTTTGTCCGCTTGTCTCTACCTCAGAAGTCGTCTATGATTCAGTTCATTGGCGCACGTCGCCCGTTTGACTCCTCACATTAGTTAGTTCAGTAGGAACTATTCTATGAGTTCATCAAACCACCGCCAAGCTCGATCTTGTTTCGATTATTATGCTTTCTGTTGTTATTTTTGATGTTGTTATTTGTCAGTGATTAAGTTGGAAGTTATGATTGCGGTAGTCACACTGCTACTACTACTATCGCTACTGCTGCTGCTACTACGACCAGTCTGCCCGCTCTCGGTCTTGATGAGCCAGAACATTACGTCGCTACTCTCCCCTCCGTTGAGATATCATGTTTAGCAAGCTAGCTTACCGCGATTGTGATCACTGCCGATCGCCTAGTTACCAGTGCAACGCAGTCTACACATCAAAATCCCGCTACCATGCGCAAATGGCCATTGAATAGGGAGCAAGTGAGCAAACAAACAAACCTTAGTATATAGTCCCCAATGGTTTCACCCCGAACACCGTGTGCCTCGCCACTTTTGCCTCTTTTTTGGTCTCGCTAGACCCACACCACTAACTCCAACGAGCTCGACGAAACAAATAAAACACATTATGGTGACCTGAAAGATGAAATCAAATTGAAGCCGCTACTGCCACTACTACCACTACTACTAGTAACACTGCTAACACCAACTCTTATGAGGTAGCCAAATTGCTGATTGCATTACGCTTTCACCCGCGCATTCAAATTTGCATTGATGCTAGATGTATCTGCGCGCTTTATTATGCTATTGCATATAGCGATTGCAGCTTGCCACCCATTGTAATTCAACAACAACAAAAGTTTCTATTAGATTTGCAAATTGAATTCTACACTTGAATTACTCATATCAAGTCATATATTGTTACTATTTGACCAATCAAGATGAGCTCCAAATATTCTGCCGCTGGTAGGCGGACGGATACCAACGAAATTGCGCGTGCTATGAGGAATCCAGACAACTTTGAGCCCATAATGGTCTGCACGGTTGTGTTCATTGTCGTTGGTTTGCTTATGATGGTTACAGGTGGTGTTATATGCTTGATCTATTACACAGAAATCACACCGCCCAACTTTGACTCTAATTATCACAGATATGTAGGCTCAAGTATGCCGAGGATAGTAGGTAAGTCTAAATAGGCAACTTGTTGATCTAGACTAAACTAAAACCATACGCAACACCTATATTAACCCTTCGTAACCCCTAAATCTCAGGTCCTTTACTTATTGCGTTCGGTGGATTGCTATCAGTCGGCGATCTTCTTGTAGTTGGATTGACCATTCAACAATATCAAAAGAAAAAGAACGAGAGACTCCCAAGTTAAGAGCAGATCCTTTATCTGATCGGAACGCTCTTCATTCCACTGACTATATTAAGAAAAATTTAACGCAATTTTCATAGAAGACTCCAAGATAAGCTATATACAATAACTACCAACAAAATCAATTTTCAAGTATCAAAACTCAACCCTTATAAACTGTTCAAATAGACGATAAATTATTTTACTATCTACATTCAATCGAACTTGAGTCGCTTCGGTTTTGTAGGCTTGACATCGATGTCTTCGAGCGGCTCTCGCTTAACTGTATTCATACCATCGCTAGGGTCAAACTTCACTTCGTAATCCTTGATTCTAGGTAAAAACTGGGGTATTGTAGGAAACGGCTCTGTCTTGAAGTAAACCATGTTTAAGGCTTGAGTACAATCACATCTTGCATTTGGATCCAATGCCAACATAGTCCTCAGTATCTCCATTCCGTCCTCTTGAACGGCGGGAAATCTATCTGCGAAAGACTCGCCGGCATCTGGGTCATTGAATTCAACGTAGTCCGGCAATTTGGTTACACCTGGCCAATTTTTGTCAGTCGGGACACCAAGGAATGAGATTATTCTAGTCAGGGTGTCGAGATCTGAGTCACCTGGAAACAAGGGTTCACGCCTAAAGAGTTCAGCTAGTATACAACCAACAGCCCATATATCGACGCCCGTTCCATACATTCTGGAGCCAAACAGTAATTCTGGTGCTCGATACCAACGAGTGACGACTTGATGGCTGTAGACACGTGATGGAGATCCGAATGTTCTAGCTAAACCAAAATCGGCGATTTTCAAAATATTATTCTTATCTATGAGAAGATTGTTCGGCTTCAAATCTCGATGTAGAATCCAATTCTTGTGCAAATATTCCAAACCTTTGAGGGTCATTAAAATATAAGATTTGATATGTGCAAAGCTAATGTATATCTTCTTCTCATTCAGTATTGTTTCTAAATCTGTCTCCATTATCTCAAAGACGAGGGATATGCTTGAGTCTTTTCCATAGACATCAAGTAGATCGATCACGTTCTCATGGTGTAATTCCTGAAGTAATTTGATTTCTCTTAGGGCAGTCCGATTGACTCCATCTTGTGCCTCTTGCATGCTACCAAGTTTGATCTTCTTGATGGCAACCTCTCGGTCAGTTTCCTTGTCACGTGCCTTGTATACTGTGGCGAACTGACCTTCGCCGAGGAATTTTATCTTCTCGTAACGCTTTGACATCTTGATTATCTAATGAAAAACGATTTTTAGTCCATAACAAACTCAATCTAGTAACAAATAAGAATAATTGATGGGAAAATGTTGACTGAATAGGGAAAATGAATATTTGAGGTTGTAACGAATTTGCCGCTTTGTTTATGTTTTCCACTCGTCGCGTGTGAGAAAGTGGACGCAAAGCGACTACTCTATTGTAGTTGCAATGGCGATAATCAATTCAAATATAGAATATTTTTGACAACCAAACAGAATAAAAAACTCATTCATCAGTATTACCTACTAGAATAGCCTTCACCACCTTGAGGACATCATGGGAAATGCAAGTAGCTTGAAGCATCATGTTGAAACTGCAGAAAAGACCGGTGTCATCCAGTTGTCAAAGTCGAATTTGCGTGACCTGCCTCGGGATTTGTTATCAATAAGCGATAAGTTGAGGACATTGGATTTGAATACTAATCGATTACAACAGATTGGAGATAATATTGCCACATTCAAGAACTTGAAGATATTGAATTTAGGTCACAACAAGATTAGACTCTTGTCTAGTTCCATCGGACTGCTAACCAGATTGGAGTCTTTGATTTTAGAGGATAACCAATTAGAGCAGTTGCCCAATGAACTATCCAAGCTAGAATCACTCAAGACTCTCAACTTATCGACTAACAAGTTTCGCACCTTTCCAGTTCAAACTATCCAATTGAAGAACCTAGAGCTTTTAGATCTATCGAACAATCAGATCAGTGCGATTCCAAACGAGATTGGTCAATGCAATGCTACTGAGATCAATTTGAATAATAATAAGCTAACAAGATTGCACGACTCACTGGCTAACTGTCAAAGGCTTAAGGTGCTCAGGTTCGACAACAATCAAGTAGAACTATCCTCCGTAACGCGACCAATATTGGCTGATTCGAAGATATGCTTGCTGAGTTATGAGAAGAACCCTTTCATCCTGAAACAATTGCAAGATCGCGATGGATATGAGGAGTACAGCTCACGATTTACGTCAACAAAGAGGAAAATGATATAAGTTTGGTAGTAGTTGTAGAGTAAATTAGTTCGAATAATTTTGCGTTAGTTCTTTTTGCGTCTTGTTTATTTACGTCTTAGCTGCAGCAGACGGTGCAGCAGCAGTAGCAACAGCACCCTGCTTTTATTATTAAATGTACATAGATATATGATTTTATGTATATATTCGATTTACCTGATGATGGTGATGATCTCCAAGCCTCCTTAGAATCCGTGGACTTTTAGTTGCTCTGGTTTAGCCAAATTGATTTTGGTTAAAAAGGCACAGATGTTGTTCCTTTGGTCACCTTGCAATTGAATGACTTCACCATACTCTGGATGCTCGACTACTGTTCCATTACAAGCAAATTCCTTCTTACACGCCTTGACAATTTTCTTCTTATCGTAATCCTCACTAATTCCTTGAACAGTGGTCAATGTCTTCCTACCACTACGTTGCTGGATTCTAATGTGGATCAATCCTTCCTGGTTACCCTGGTCGTCGGCTCTGTTTGCATCGGCGAATGGATCAAATTTTTGTAGATTTTGTATATTGCTCATGACTGTGTTAACCTACCAACTCTCTCGGGCTGTGTAACGATGGGACACTAACCTCGCTACAATATTCTAAGGTTGATTGTAAATCGAATAAATATATTAGAGTAAATGAGCATTAGATGTTAACTCGTGGTTTGCCAAAGCATAAGTGTTCTTTATTTTGGAAATGGTTGCACAGAATGGGCGCACGAGGCGCGGGATACAAATTTCGCTCGAAATGAGCAGTCTCGCGTTACAGCTAGATCCGTGTGAGCCGCTTGCCGCCAATGCCATTTCCCTTCTCTTCACATTAGAGACCGGCGTTTCTTGTTCAAATTAGGCCAGAATTTCATTGTTTTCTTGTTGTTTGTAAAAAAGGCCAAGTTTTGTTTAAAAAAACAAGGAAATTTAACACGGGATTTTCCATAGACAAATCCGGAAAAAAATTTATTCCCCCCATTTTTGAGCCCCAAATTTTTTCGACCTATCCTACCACGAGGGGGAGCCAGGAGAATTCGGGGGAAAAACTTATAATTCCCATAGGATCCTGCACTAAATTCCAGTGCCCACAAAGTGGCGCTGTTTTGGGCCAAAATGGCAAATTTTGTTGTTTTGGTCGAAAAAATTGCCAAAACAAGAAGAGCCAGTCTCTACTTGTTGCAATCTTAGTTGGCGCTTGAGGTTCTGTTGTTGCTTTCGCTTGTTGCTTTGAATGTCGGAGGCGCAGAGGAGCCGCTTAAAGGCTTTCCGGAAGTCGGGCGAGAAGATAGTATAGATGATGGGGTTGAGCATTGAGTTTGCATAGCCTAGCCACTGGAGCACAGCAAACTGATACTTGGGTGGCTTTAAATTGAGCAACGGCATTGCACTGGCCATAATAAAAAATGGGAGCCAGCACATAACAAAGACACCTGTTATGATTGCTAGTGTCTTGGCGGCCTTCCTTTCCCGCCTCGACTCCACGCCCTCCTCGCGCTGGTTTCCCCTGGTTGATGGATTCGCCACTACCGGCGGTCTAACTGTGGTGTTCATTGCAATGTTGGCCGTGGTTGCGGCTATGATGCAGCCAGCAGCTTCAGTGCTCACGTCGCCGCCACCGACGCCGCCGCCAATTCCCGACTCCTCGGCGAGACTTATCAGCTCAGAGGTTCCATCGACGGCCAGCAGCAAGTTGGATTCGTGGAGTTTGGTCCTGTCGTTTATTTGGTGGTCACAGTGGCAAGCCTGACAGTCGCCACGCCGGCCGCCACCTGTCAGCAGTGTTTTCGTCGACTTGTCCTCGCCATCGACAACCACCTGCATCAAGTGAGCTCCTCCGTTTGCCGCAGGTGCTTGGGTGGCTGATTGTTTCTGTGGTTGTTGTTGTTGGAAGTCTGAGTAAAACTTTGACTCTATCGACGACTTCTTTGGTCTCAGCGGCCATCTGAGTCCGCTAGCAAACACTCTTACAACTAGGGCGAAAATATCATTCCTTTCCTGGTTCAACTTGCTGGCTACAGATCCAAAGGGAGGCGCCACGTTCGCTGTCGCCGCGGCCGTTGCCGCCGTTTCCGGTACCGAGTGAGATTGATAAAAAACTTTCTGCTCTCCTACTCCTCCTCCTCCTGCTGCTGACTGCTCCCTTCCGTTTGTCTCACTAACTGGAAAGTACTTTCTGGCAATCTCTCGATTCGCCAAAATATTATCACTTGAATCTCCTGGAGTCTGATCATCAAATTGATTTTCTAAAGCTTGTTTTTGCAATAATAGATTGTCGCTAGTGGAAGAAAAGTTTATGTCTACATTCTCCGAGTTGCAACGAGCAACTACCGCCGGCTCCGCCACCTGTGAGCAACAACAAGCGCAACACTCATCATCGTCGTCTCCGTCCTCCTCGTCGTTGTCATCATCATCATCATCATACTCCTCCCCCGACTCTAGTTCGTGTCGGTGCTCATGCCGGCCATTGCAATTAAAAGAAGTTAGAGAGGAAGTGGCTGGAGAGCAGGAGTCGCCCAATTCGACGTCACCCAGCTCGTAGTCGCAATCGGCGTCACCAGTGCTGTTGCCCGTACCATTACCATTACCCACTTCCTCTTCCCTATTCGGCGCTGTCAGTTCACTAAGTTCGCGTCCATTTTCCATGGACATGGAGACAGAAATGGAGGCAAAAGTAGCCCGCGACGAAGAGGAAACTTTGCCGCCACAATTGCGCCCTGTGCGCTTTGTGACGTTTGCAATGGACGTTGAGTTGTTGGTTCCAGTTGTGGCGTTCGAGTGGCACCTAGACCGGTGACAGTGCCGCTGGTTTCCGCTGGACCGGCACCTAGCGCGAAACTTTTGATTAGTTCGACACTTTGAACAGACAGCACCCGAGTTGATGTTGGTGTTGGTGGTTATGGTAGTGGTGGTGGTTGTAGTAGCGTTGGCGGCTGTGCTGACCATTGTTGTAGTAGTTCCAACACAATCGATCGATTCACTATCCCTCGTAATTGCAATACTATTTGGCCTCTTGGAGAGAGTGGAATTTGAATTCATGTTAATATTACAGCCTTCACGGTCGGGACCACGGATCGATGATGATGACGACGACGAAGATGACGACGATGATGACGTGAATCTCTTGTTATCTCGGTCAGTAGCTTTCACCACACGAGCTTTGTGGCTGTCTCTGTCACCATGGGCATAATCGACGTTGCTTTGTGGTTGTAGTTGTGTTTCTGGTTCTGGTTCTGGTTGTTGCTGTGGCCGTAGAGCCAGTGGAGAATTATTACCAGCGCGGCCAGACCCACCACTTTGGGATCCAATCGACTCTAATCGTTGGAATTGTCGTTCGCCACTACCGCCGCCTCTCATCTCATCGTCCAGAGGACAGTTGGCTGCTGATTCAACTTTGCCAGTCATTGGGACACTGGATCCTGTTACTCCGGCAAACAATTGCAAACTTGGACGAGTGGAATTTGGCGGGCCACAGTTTTGTAGTTGTTGCTGTCTATTGGATGGTTTGCTTGATGATTGTCCTTCTATCTGTTGGCTAACGTCGCCGTTTTCTCCGGGCACCTGTACCTGGGCCTCCGGCGCCGGTTCACCTGTGCATCGTGAGCGCGTGTGGTTATTTGTAATTGTCGTGGTCGTTGTAAGTTAAAGTTGTCGTTACGGATTATTATTATTATTGTTGTTGTTGTTGGCGCATGTCGGTCGGTGCTTGTCCGTGTAATTGAGCCGGATGTGCATACAACAATGTTCCAGTGCAAGCGTATCAGGTGCAACCATTGCAACCATCAAGAAGGCATTTGGTGTTGGTATTTGTGTTGGATTCGGTAAAGAGGGTGGAGGAGTTAGAGTTTCGCTCCTTAGCACTCGAGCCGCTTGTTGCCCTTGAACTTGATGATTGATTTGCCCTTTTGAACTTACCTGCTGCAAAGTTAGCCGCTGGCAAATTTGTCGCGTTTACCTTCTGCGGCGCCGAGGTCAGTAGCTTGCCAGCTGCATTTCCGGTCGTCACTGCCGCCGCAACCGTGGCTGCTTTAGTGGTCGCTGCGGAAGGCTGATTCAATTTATTGCTTGCACACTGACTATGGTGGCAAACGCAATCACAAGATCCCGACGATTTACCTGGCTGCTGCTTCTGTTGAATTAGAATCGTTTGATAACCAGCTCCAGATTGTGCGCCTGATTTAACTGGTTACAAGGCAAGTCATAAAATAAAACACTCGTTAGCTCTCAAGTTCAGGTGACTCGCAAGTTGATAGACATGTGCACTATGTGAGTCAATCTTTTCCCTCCCAAGCTACTCACCTATCATCGACGCCTGGCACATCTGGACATTAGATTGCTGATTTTGTTGTTGTTTTTGTTTCAACTTTGCCAAATTTGCGCCAGTTGGACCTGCAGTTGCATTCGCTGCCACTAACTGCTGACCGCCACCTAAGTGCTGCTGGCTATTGGACGAACTGGTGGACGGATGCTGTAGCGCAACCTTGACCCTATTACCTGGCTTCCTGCGAATCCTTTTGCGGGCCACCTGATGGGGTTAGGAGGTTTCGGGGAAATATTTTTGGTCGCGCGGATCAGACGTGAGCCGAAGAGAAGGGGGCAGAGGTTTGAGTTAGATGGTGGGTGTGGATTTAAGCTTTGAGTTAGTAGACTGTCTCTACAGCGTCTAGTCAACAGTAGCATCAGTAGTGTTTTTGCTGTGAGATTTTGTTGCTGTTGCCCCAAGGCGTCACGACGTGGCGTTAGTTGCTTGGCAGGTTGAAATTTAGTTTATTTGAGTTCCACTTCGTGGCCCCCAGTTTTCTGGTTGTCGTGGTGGCGGTGGTCTCGTTGTATTTGGCCCGAGACTAGCTGAAAAGAAACGAACGTCTGACTAACGGGCGCCGGCCATTTGTATTAATATTATTAGTCTCCAAGCAACAAGAGTCCGTAAGAGAAAAGATTGGGTGAGTCTCTCTCTCTCCCTCTCTCTGATAAGATGGGTCTTTTCGCCTGGCTAAAAGGTGAAATTTCACTGGAACTAGCAATGGTGCCTCTAAGTCAGAGGTAAAGATGGATTTGATACTAATCTCCCGAAAATAAAAGATGTTCCTAATCTTAGCGAGCGAGCGAGTGACCTGAAGTTGCAACTTGATTTTGATATAACCGGAAGTTGCTCATTTCTTCGTTCGCTCCAATGGCTCAGCTGTCGATTAAGCACCTACATTAGAGGCAAACTTCCGGGTTCCACAAGCTCGAGGAGAGAGTTTCTGTCATTGAGTTCCAATTGCCAGGAACACCAATGCCACGAACAACAACCACCACTACATCGCAAAGTCAACGCACGACTCCAGAAGAAGGCCCTTTGATGCTACAAAAGAGGCAACGCAGGGAGTGCCAACCACCTTTCCTCCACTCGACACCTTTGCCGTCTTTCAATCAGCACACATTGGCACTACTGAAGTATCAAGAACCTTGCCAAAAGATTCGCGAGCATCACTTCGAAAACTTTTAGCCGGTTGGTGATATCTCACACTTCGTTGAATTCTTGACAGAATTGAGAGTTTCGAGTTCGGATTAGGCCGAATAGGTTTATTCGTTTCGTTTATTTTATTTTTACGTTTGGTGCGTACCTCACTCAAATGCAAACACAGTAACTGGTGGACTTTTTTCTCTCCAGTTTCTAAATGGATTTGGTAGTGGTGGAAGCAACGAAAAGAGCGGCGATTCCATGGCGTGTTGTTTGAGTTTACCGATCGGATCAAGTCAATCGGAAGTTGACAAACAGAACAGAGACCGCAATATTCTATTTGGTCACCTTGAGTTTGGTGGCCGGTTGTGAGTTGCGAGCTGGCAACTTGCACACAACCACCTGCTAGGTTTTGGTGATGGCCAAGACCTAGCAGTCTGGTCGTTGGGTCGCTAAATTGTAAGTGAAACAAAACAACCGTGTTGCAATTGTAACTATTGGCGCTAATACCGAAACTGCCAACTAAATTTCAAGTTTTCAAGAGAAGAAACCGGCAACGAGAGAAAGTAAGAGAGA
>WNKI01000003.1:3479978-3491463 GCA_015350385.1 Aculops lycopersici | reverse complement strand
GAGGAGAGAGAGAGAGGAAATAGGAGGGAAATAAAATGGGTTTGCAGAGCTGTTTGCTCTTCCACTTGTTTGTCAGCCAACCTCTAGAGTAAGCTACGAGCTCAACTCTGGCCACTAGATGGTAGCTTGAGTTGGATGGCACGGAAGTTAAAGTCAGTGGCGTTAACAAGACGACACGGGAGTGCAAATAGCCGCAGGTTAATTGTTGCCAGAGGCCGACTCAAACAGAAAATGCAGGCAATAGTTTTAGGCGCATAGCGATCTCTTGCCATTGCCACTGCTACTGCCCAGCGTTGTCATGTTATGTATAAATAGAGACTTTTAAACAGGTGAGTTGGCATACAATGACTTAGCCACACCGATACTATTGTGTGGGCGGTCTGGATGGCCCTCAAATAGTAGCGCCCTCACTTTGTATGCTAAATATCGTGGTCATTTGGATCGGGCTTAGGTGGGACATTGACCAGCTGGGCGTGTCAGCGAAACTCCATCCCAAGTCAGGGCAAAAGCCGTCGGCAGATGAGTATGTAAATTTCAGAGAGAGAGAGAGGTTGGTCGGTAATAACGCAAGAAAGTGGTGCGCCCTATTGAACAGCAAGCGAGCCCAAGCAGGCTAACCAGACAACCACTTGTTTCTCTTGATCCTAACCTAATGGAGCGCAACACACAAAACTTGAGCCACTCGTTTGCCTGTCAAACTGGGAGATGAGTCCAGAAGGACCTAGTTAAGTTGAGTCGAGTTGAGTTGGTTTGAGTAGAGTCGAGACAAGATGAGATGAGATGAGATGAGATGAGATGAGATGAGATGAGATGAGATGAGATGAGATGAGATGAGATGAAACGAGATGGAAGGAGTGAGAGCAACTAGAGACTATCCAGCTGCATGAATGTTTGCTGATTAATTGCGCCACCGCTAGCCACACGCATCTCGCGGTGGCGGCCAAAGTTATGGGTTCAACTACACAACTCCGGGCGCCAACTGAACGAACGTTCATCTTTCTCTTTCCAAAAGCTCAACTAAAATTGATGACGATGATTATGCCTGGCACCAGTTGGTGAAATTTTGGTTAGCTAGCTTGCCAGTCAGCTAACTAGTCGGCTAGCCAGTGGGCTTTCCAGAGGGACGAAACGAGCGGGAAGCTCAGCATCTTGCTTGTTGTTTCTTTGTCGTCGCTATGTTTCGTTAGATTAAAGTCGGGTGGTGCCTAGCGACGTCAACTTGAGCGTCATGGAATTGAATGGTTGTGTGGCCATTGAGTAGACCGAAGGCCAGGGGAAGTAATGCAGCCGGCAACGAGAGTGGAGGCAGCAACGACAACAACAACAACAACAACAACAAGAGGCACTTCATTACAATTGTTGTTTGCTCACAATCAACTAGCTCGCCTCTCTCTCTCTGTCTGCCGATCGTATTCTCATCTCATTCAGTATCAAGACAAAAGTTACCATGAGCAGCCCGCCACCGTAAATGTAGAAACCGTTCACGACCACCACAAATGCACTTTGACGAGACGGAAGTAAAAGTCATGCAAGCTTGTCCACTGTGCCAAATGGAACCAAACCTAGCCGGCGAGTGGGACCATCGATTTGCATCATGCAATTCAAAGGTTCGAGGCAAGTAGCGGTGGTTGTAGTTTTCGTCATCAAGTCTACTCTCCTCTCGTCTCGTCTCGTCTCGTCTCGTCTCGTCTCGTCTCGTCTCGACTCGACTCATCCTGTTTCGTCTGATTTGGTTCAATTTAGTTTCGGTCTCGCATCTGTTATGGTTGGACATCAATGCCACTGGTTAATTGGATGCAACTTTAATCGTAGCGCCATTCCAATTGCTATCCATTTATGCCTCCTCTTACCGCTTGGTGGCTGTACATTTTCTCAAAGTTATCTCCCATCGCTTCTGCTGCTACATTTAATTGGTTTATCTGGGTTTCCTGGTGGCAGTGAAAGTCAAATTGAATGAAGTGAAGTGGCACTAGGTTGCCCGAGGAACCACTTGCTGCTGCTGCTTCGGCGCGCTCCGAAATTCAGTTCAAGATTTTCCATGTCCCAAACCAAAACTAAAACCAACTCAAACTGAATGTATCGCTTACAAAACCAAAACTCCAGTCAACTTGAAGGGCAATGTAGCAAGTGCAAGAGTGTATTTATATTCCGAGGCTAAACTCGTTAAATGCAAACGGAACGAGAGAGAGGGTGAAAACTCAATTGCCTGTCAGGCCGAAGGACGGCCACGACGACGATGAGGACAACCACAAGGCCAACTTGACGCCGGTCCCACTTTGTATACTCGCCACCACCATTTCTCTTTTCCCGAATGCTCCTTTAGTTGTCTCCCACTTGCCGCAACCCTTAGTTTGAGCTGTCAACTTTGAGTAGTGGCAAATCTTAAGGCTATGCTCATTAGGGCTGACAACTTCCGACATTCGCTGGCCAACCAGGCGCTCTATTGAGTTTGGATCTTGCTTAAGTGGCCAGCGGCCAAGCACTGTTGACTTGTGAATAGACAGACCGGTCCCACTGACTGACAGATAGACACTCGGACTAAATGCAAACTTCAACAGAATCGCATCGACTAAAGTCGGGACAACGGAACCTCGAGAAGGTTAAAGCGACGGAGTTGGAGAGAAGGAAGTCCACGATCATCATCTTGGCTTATCCCTATCCCCTGAATTTCATTGCCACCATCGTTATCATCACTGTTGTTTTTGTTGTTGTTGTGGCGCCATAACCATCTAGACTAGAGCCACCACCAAGACAGAGTTGCTCATTTAATTGCGCCTCTCTCCATTCCCGTCACTTAATCCATAGCCAAATGACCATCCACTTATTCGACGGCTGCCACTCGAGGGCTCAACTCAAGAGTGTCGCAAGAGTTGCAAAAAGAGGGAACCAAGCGGCGAGAGGTCAGCTCGTGACGCTCGTGGTCGCGTGTTTATTCAAGTGAGCCGTCCGATCGTCATCGTCGTCGATGGCGGCGGCCCTGTTGTGTCTCTCGTTGTTGTCCTCATAGTTGTGGTTGCTGCCGCCTTGGTGTCCGTAACCTACATTCGTCAGAAGAAATGCACCAACCATATAGCGGCCAACCGGACGTCCGACTAACAGGCCAACCAACTTGATCGATGGTAAGCGGTCAGTGGTTTTTGGTTTTTAGATTGGAATGAAAGCCAGCCGCATGGTTGCTGTCCGAACACACAAGTGGCAAAAATCTAGAACCGTAAAACTTGGACACCAAGCACAGAGTTGAGCGAAAGTAAGAGAAGAGCAGCAGGAACTCACTTGGTCACATTCACAGTCACAGGGACACACACAAACAGATATGGCAGAGTTTTTTGTTAGATCTAAATGCGAATGGAATCGAAATTCTCCTTCCGGAAGCCAAGAAAGTCGTTAGGGGAAATTATTCGAGTGGAAGTCCCAACCGAATGACTGGCTCGCTGGCTGGCTTGCATAAGAAACTCGAGTTCCGCGTGGCAAACCCTCGAAATCGCCTACATTGAAAGGGTGTGCAACGAGTGAAGGGAGATAGGGACAGCGGGCTTTCCATTGTGCAAACGATGCAACAAAATCTTGAACCCTTTGGCTCCTTCTTTGCATTCAGCTCGCCAACTTCCGGTTCTAAATTCTGCAGCCAAAAGTGGAGCAGGAGAAGCAGTGGACGAAAAAGAAGATTTACGTTTGTTGTTTGGTCGGACGACCGACCGACCTCAAAGCGGAAGTGAGCCTTGCATCTACATTCATTTTTTAGCGTTAAACCTACACTTGCTATAGCCACTCTCACACCTCATAAGCTCTAAACAACTTCCGGTTTTGCGGCGAGCAGCCTCAGTTTTGCCACGCATTTGCATGAGCAAGCGTCATGACCTGACGCTAGAAAATCGAGGGATACTTCTCTTGAGATTGCCTCTTTGCCTGCGCCCACTTGAATTCAAATGGCCACCTGGTAGCACCGGAAGTCTGACAGCACTGACTCAATCGCCGACTAGCTAACTGTCGACCTGTGGACTCTCTTTACATTTTCCAAATAACTAGCGTCATTAGGCAGATTGGCAACTGGCAATGGAACCAGGCCATTGGTATGTTAGTTGAGTTCGTTGGTACAACTAATTAATCGAATGTAAACTAAGAATTTTGGCCACTTCTAGCGAGTAAAAGTTTATCTTCGGATGAATTGAGACGAGCCACCTACAGCCAAGTCAGTTGCAGAGTTTGGGTAAATGATAATAATAATAAATATAATTGGCTTTATAATCAGATTATCCTCTGACCAGTGGCCACTCAACTCAGTCGGCTCAATCCTACTCGAGCTTTAGCTCGTTACCTAATGGGCCACTTGTTATAAATCCGTCTTGCTCGCGGCCGATTTGATCTGACAGATCGTCCAACTTGGCGGCGGTGGCTTGAGCTATGTTGTCGAAAATGGATTCAACATTATACCGAAGGTTGAATACCACTTCTAGCTAGCGACAAAGCAACGGTGTTCTCCAATCCAACTGTCGGCCGAAAAACTCCTGCATCCCCAGATTGGCGCTGCTCACTTGGTTGCCAGTTCAAGTGAAGAGGCGTGATCTGTGGTTGTTGTGCTGCCGCTGCTGCTGCCAATCTCGCCACCACAACCTTAACCACGACCACGACCACTACGAGCACAAAGCCCGCGGCGACTGGCGCTGGTTTGGGCTCGGCGGTCGGTGGTTGGTCGTGATCTAGTTTGGCGGGCGGATCGTGACGTTGTTTTGTGGCGTTTAGAAAGATGCGTTGCGCTGTGTTGTGTTGTGTTGTTTGCCAATGCCGGTGACATGGACTCCGCTACACGGTTTACAAGTGCAGCTGGCCCACTGAGCGACCCACTAGAAGAAGGTGACGCGACCACAAGCGAGATGAATGACGAGATTCTGGGGCGGCAAACTCTCGTTGTCGAGCTGCGTCGCCGCTGCTGCCACGTTTGCTGACACCTCGACCAGCAAGCCAGCTTGGGGCAATATAAATATATGGCCGCCTAGTGGCGAGCTGCGGGCAGAAGCTCCATTGGGGAGCAGTAATATGGTAAGCTACAACTGAACAACCAAAGCGAGCGCCAGGGCCGCTGGTGACATTCGCCATATAAAGAGCAAATAATATTTCATTGGTGGCTCACACGTTGCTCATGCTAGCGGATTGCAGCCGTTGCAGTCGATGGTCGTGTAAGTGTGGCTCTGGCTACGTAGTCGCTGGTGGCCTAAGCGACGCCTCGATAGCAGTCGGCGAGTTGTAAAATGTGGCTCGGCAGGCGACTCGACATCGACAGCCAAGCAAAGAGACAGATAGACAGACAGGCAGTCGGTCTTTCGGTCGGTGGGTCCATTAGACATCGCCAATTACATTGACTCCTCAACTCTCTATTTTTAGCAAACCAACTCACACCACATGATCCCTCCTAAAAGCTGGAAAACTTATGACACTCCTCCAGTTTCGCTAGTCTGCTCGTCGCAACTCTATCTCGACTCTTCTGAGAAACTTTTCAAGACTTTTCCGCTCACTTTTCAAACTAACAAGTGAAGAGTCACTCGGGAGGTTGTCGTCGTCGTCGTCGTCCCTATCGTCATCGTGGTCGTCGTTCTGCTGCCGTTGCCTCCGCCGTTGTCCTCTCAAGCCGCAAAACTAATCGAGTGGCCAACCCTCATGAACTGTGCCACTTACTTGACTTGCAAGCCACAACCTCAGCAACCGACGGAAGCCGACACCAGTACGCTTTGCTGACAACAACACCACGAGCTCATTGTGTCGCCGCTCAGTGTTTGCTGTTTTGTGGCCTTCTTTCTTCTATCCCTGCCACTAAACAAGTGGTGGTCGCTCCTGTGGTGTCGCTGGTGCCGGAAGTACTAACTCCTCAGAGTTGGCCGGTGGTTTTGGTTGTTACGTCACCCCCAGTGGCTCTTCCGTTACATTACAGATTATAACACCACTACTTTTTTTCTTCAAACCCCCCCCCCCTCCTGATCGTCGGGTGGCGAAGTGGGACAAGTTTAGGGTTCTCTCAACGAGCTGCTCCCAATCCAACCAGCTAAACTCTTGTTGAGTTTAGACGCTTCAATGGCAGTGGCTGTGAAAAGTTTAATTGTCGCTAGGCGCCAGCAACCTCTTCCGCCTCCGCTAACTCTGAGAGCTTTGTAAGCGGCTCGCAATCGGCCGTTGAGATCTACGCAGCAGCAGCAGTGGCAACGGCGACGACGACGACGACAACCACCTTGCAAGGTGGAGGCCACCCGTCGCCTAGCGAACTGGCGAGACTTTTTATGTGACTGGCCATCGGATTGAGTGAGAAAGAAGAGGAGAGTAGAGATTTTATTGTGCGATATTGGCAATTTAAACACATAAATAACTCGCCCGCCTCGAGTCCGTGGGAGTTTTTCTATTCAAGGCAACCGTTTTCGACCATTTGAGCCTCTAGTGGTAGGATCATGATGGCAATAGTGGTTGCTGTGGCGGCTATCGAGCAGATTGTAGTGCCCTGTAGCTACTGCTGATGCTAGTAGTTTAAATTGACCAACTAAACTTCTGAGCTTTTGAACACCCAAAGTCGACGGCTGAGAATCTGTATTGTAGCTAGCGACTGAAGAAGAAGAGGAGGAGGAGCAACTTGAGATGGTGAGAGTGTTGTTGATACCTTCAGCTGGGTCCATTGTAATCTCTATATAATAACTGTACCCTTGAGTGCATTGTACAATAATGAAAATAATAAAAACATTTCGTGCCAAAACAAAGTCAAGCTGAGAGCAGGGCGAGAGACACAGAGAGAAGAGCTCCAACTTACCTGATAAATCTTCCAATAAAAGATTAGCGTCAGTGTTAAGGGAAAGTAGAAGGTTGTGCAGGTGGCAAATATTTGATAGCCGATATCCTGTGAAATTAGACACTCATGTCCTTGGGTTATTCTAATCTCATACTCGGCGTCCTTTAAACCAAAAGCCGGGAGCACGCTAACCACAATGGCGGCCATCCAAACGAATGCAATCATAAAGAGGATCCGCGTCTCGTTTCGCTGGCAACGGACATAGTCGACGCGCGTCACAGCCCAATACCTGTCCAAGGCAATGGCCAACAGGTGTAGGATGGAAGCTGTTTTTTTGGAATGGATTACATTTGGTTAATTATAAATTTATCATTATTGCTAAATCTTGACTTCAAATTTCACCTCCCACTCACCAGTGCAACAAAACACATCCATCGAAGTCCAAAGATCACACAAAATCACGCCCAAAGTCCAGCGGTCCAAAATTTGGTATATACCCGCCAGAGGCATCACCAAGCAAGCGACTAACAAGTCGGCGATGGCCAGTGAAAGCACCAGGTAGTTTCCGATTGTTCTTAGATTCCTTTCAATCAAAATGGCCACAATGACAAATAGATTACCAATTGAGGTTGTCAACATGAGGAGAATTAGGAATACGGCCAGCAAAAAGTTGGGCCAATTAATGGACTCTATAGATCCGCTTGTGGTTATTGTTGCTATTGTTGACAATGATGTATCACTTGACCCTAAACCTGAGTTGATTGGGTCGCCCATCGAGGTAGCATTAGTATAGTGGAACAATTCGCCCATCAGCAGCGACCAGGTGGACGCACCGGAAATGGATTGCTGCTGCAGTTGTAATGGCTGCTCCTGTTGTCGATGCATCTCTTGCATCTGGTACATTTGGTTCATATCACTATTTGTTGTCCTAAACATTTGATCTAAAAGTACTTCCGGTTGAGGTAGGCCCCTGGTGAGTAGGTGCCGCACCTGTGAGGCCTGAGTGGTCGCCTCGGTCTCGTCCTCATCGCCACCGGTTTCCATCTTGGTTTGAGTCACGCGATACCCGCTAGTGTCCCATGGACAGCAAGCGGGTAGATTCTGTTAGTTGACAGAAAGGAATAAGATTATGAATTTGAGTTGGGTTAGCATGGAACATTCAACAGGTTTCTCTAGGTTGGTAGGAGACTAGAATGTTTTATGGATAAATCTCGAGCTCAAGAGTCATGTTGAAAAACACAAAATAAAACATTTTTAACCTTCAAGGGTGAGGCTTGGGGTCCAGCAATATATTTTCAATCAGTCATGGAATATAAGTTCCTTCTTTGCAGCTTTCGGGCTCTATTCCTCCTGATCGGAATCTATCGAGAGTGGGCAGTTACTTGAAGCCTTTTCTCTCCCACCGGGCCAACTGTTTAACACTGAACATCTTATTTCAAGGTGTTTTATCAAGCCAATGGCTTGAAATGCTTCTAGTAAGGACGTGAATCGATAATTGGATTGCAAATCAGAAAACAGAATTGAAAAATCTTGATTGATAACAAAGTTGTGCCCTTCAAAGCGATAGAGGGACCTTAAGAGGGTTATATGGATGTTTCCGTGACCCTTCACCTAGCTACTACAGAAAAGGGTGCATCTGTCAAGCTGAGAATCTACGCAGAAGCGCTCAAATTTTGGTATCTACCGCGTATCTGTATGACCCTTGGGCCCCTCGACCACCTAGCGCCGCGAGTCGCGATTCTACTTGTTCAGAAACGCCAACAATGCAAAATGCAACTAAAGTCCACTCAACAAGTTGCAGGGATCACGGCAAAGAAAACCGTTTTTGGATGACATCTATATTGCAGAAGATATACACGATTGCAGATATTTGAGGCAACCGGATGCTCAGAATCCAACTTCTGAGTCGATTGCTGTGTTTATCTTCCTGCTATCTATCATAACTTCGGAGTTAGAGGTGCCATTTAGAAGCGGTTTTTTCCGGTATGTTCAGCTTGAATTGGCGGATTAATTCCGTGCGCATTGAGGAGCATCGAAATTTCTGGAAAAGAGCCATCAAGAATCGTGGCGCTAGGTGTTCGGGGGACCCGAGGGCGAACTAGATGCGCTCTAGATACCAAAATTTGCACACTTCTGCGCAGGCGAGCGACTCAACTAGCAAACCCTCTCTCGGGTTGCTGAGATGAAAGGCAGTGCCGATATAAGCATTTCCTTTCTGAAGCCACGATATCTCGTCGATGTCCATAACTCCGGAACCAGAAGTGATTTTTAGATGCAATTTTCTTCTATCTATTTTGTAGAACAAGACGCACATAAAAACATACGTTCCGGACTGTCAGAGGAGTTATCATTCATGTATTATGGATCCAGACCATAATAAATGAATGAAGCTATGTGGAAGTGTTTGCAGAACCTCTGGCAGTTCAAGATTTATTTTCTCTTGACATCCAAGCACAATACAATTTCCAGCAAGAGATTAATTTGAGTTGATCAAAAAAACATTTGATGCTAGTAAAGCCAAAAATAATCCCAGCTTATAATTCTTGCTGGCAGTTATGGTCTACATCCAATCAAATATAAAGGCCACACTAAGACAGTGTCCCATTTTTGGTTTCTAGTGGAATTAAGTTTCATTGACCAGCTTGAAATTGATTCCAGGACTGGAGTGCGATATCTACTATGGACACCCGATACTCTCGTTAGTGTCATTCCCCCACTATCTGTTTGGTTTGCGAGCTCCACTCATTGCGTGTGAGTTAAGATTCGTCACAGTTGTTAATGATCGCAATAGCAAATCGGTGGCAAGAGGGAAAAGGAGCCTTGAGAGGCAAAGATTAATTTGTCTAGCTGGCTGGCAAGTGGGAGTTAACGACCGCATGCTGAGGGGAGCCCAGTATCGCGACGAGTTAAGTAGCAAGTGCGGAATTTGTAGGCGGGAAAAGCGGGGAGGCGGAAGTTGCGTCGCACAAAAGGGTAACCGGGTTGCGCGAGAGAAAAAAAGAGGCAAGGCGATCATTTGACAAGATTGATATATTTGATGATACAATAGGCGGCAAGGCGCAACTACATTGAGGCGCCAATGGTGGCGATGGCGGCGGCAGTGTAACTAATGCTTTTACTATTACGCTCGTCATAATGGAGCACAATTATGTTGCTCGTTGTTAGTCTTGTTGACTGTCCATTTGTCGCCTCCATTTGTTGCTAAAGTTAAGCGATTTGTTGTTGATGCCATTGGCTAGTTACAGAGAGCCAGTCATCGAAACGGTTAACCGGCAAGAAAGCCACCTGAGTCGTCAGTTAGTCAAGGTTGCTAATGCTCCTGACGCTGCTGTTGCTTTTGCTGGTGGCGCGGCTGTCGGTGGCGTGTCCGCCGGAAGTTGAGTCAATTGGAATGAGCAATCACTCCGCTCTAGGTATTCGCGACAACCACCACTGCCACCAATAAACTAGCGATTTGGTGATGAACGAGCTTCCAGGTAAATACCTTTTTACCTCTCTCGTCGCCGATGGATCTAATTGTAAAAAATGTTGCTTGAGTTCAGACTGAGGTAGAACTGGCTAATGTTCTGGCTTCCGCCCAACCGACTGATAGATTGACGCAAGTCAAAGCGCCAAATTAGCGCTTCTAAACTAGTTTGCGCAATTGGTCGTGCCGAAACGTAAAAATCGCAACGGAAATTGAGCTAATGGATTTTAAGAGTCTGCCAAGAGTATTTGGCATTTGGAGCTACCATCGCCACCACAAATACTAGGGGTTAGGCTACTACGAAAAGAAAACTTGACTTCCTCTGAACATTGGCAGTTGGAATTGAATTAGAGGCAACAAGGAACGCTCTTGGTGTTGTTAAGTAATTTCCATCGCCACCACATTTCCAATGGTATCAGCGTTAGCAGTTTTGTTATTGCGGCCGAATGCGAAACGGAATGGGAGAAGGAAAAACAACAACCACAAGCAACAACCCAAGCTAACGATCGGGTTTGGTTTGGTTCCTGTGAGAAGTCAGTGGGAATAAGGGGGAGAGGCAGGCGGAGAATCATTAAAATTCCTGCCAAATCAAAATTGCACCAGCCAACTGGCTGTGCTCTCGCCTTCCCCCCTCTCCTCCCTCGCTCTCCGGAATCAAGATCAAACTTACCGGCCGGAAGTCGTCTGAGTCACGAAGCTTTTGGGAGGAAGGAAGGAAGAGAGCAACTGTAGATGAGTTTGGTCCTGGCGCGGAGCAAGAGGCTCTCGAGTTTGCCAAGACCCAAAACTCTGGCAGCCACTGTTTCCGGCCCGAAAGTTGAGTCAAATCAATAAATTTGCCCCCTTTCTGGTTTTCCAAGTTCAAATTCCCACTTTTCTTTTGGCTTCAAAGCACTTGCTTTGTCAAAACCAGAAGCCTCAAAGTGGAAAATTTAGCAATCTCGTCGCTAGGGTTAGGTTTGGTCTGGTCAGGTCAGGTTTGGCTTACTAAGCTTCTCAGTTTAGTGTCACTGGTAGCGGTGGGCTCTGTCCCCTGCTCAGAGCTTAGTGGTGGCAGTTGCTGTCGGCTTCGACTGAAAGTTTCCGGCTTTGAAACAAACGGAACTACAAGCGTCAACTGCAAAACAACAATAGAGCTCGCAGAGGCCGACTCACGGGAAGCGCCAGTAAGTCTGCCCAAACATTCTGTTGCTCTCTCTCTCTCTCTCTCTCTCTCTCTCTGACGTACNCGACGACGACACACGGAGGGTAGTAGG
>WNKI01000003.1:3439816-3479958 GCA_015350385.1 Aculops lycopersici | reverse complement strand
CTACTACTACTACTACTACTACTACTACTCTCTCTACTACTACTACTACTCTCTCTCTCTCTCTCTCTCTCTCTCTCTCTCTCTCTCTCTCTCTCTCTCTCTCTCTCTCTCTCTCTCTCTCTCTCTCTCTCTCTCTCTCTCTCTCTCTCTCTCTCTCTCTCTCTCTATTAGCTCTCTTGTGGTAGCAGTGGTTGTTGCTGTTGTTGTCGTTGTTTTTGTTGTCGTCGCCATTGCCGCTTAGTTTGCTGCTGTTGTTGTTTAGTTTTCTTTCAGTTTAGTATTCGAACAACCTATTTGATTGAAACGGAAACGAGCGGAAACTTCCGCTGACTAGTTGGCGCTGGCGAGTTTCCACTCTAGACGCGCCACAGCTCAACTCGAGGACCGGAAGTTGCCGGTTGCCTCCCGGTGGTTTGCTTTCGAGTGGAGGCTTTAGGCGGCGTGTATTTTGGTTATGGTAGTGCTAGTTGGATCTTTAGATTGAAAATAAGCGTTTCCCTCGTCATTCTGGCGACGAGTGTGGGAGTTAGTCGGGTTTGAAAAAGCAACTACCTGCCGCTGACGTGCCCATTTAGCTCCTATGCTGTCAATTGCTATCTCTATGCATTTGGCCGGCAACCACCGACTGGCGCGGGTGAGGAATATTGGAATTTGGAACCAGTGGTTGAGTTGCGAGAGCCAGCGGCCACATAGCAACCACGAGCTGAATGGTCAAGTTGGCTTGAGCAATCTAGCAGCAGCAGCAGCAGCAGCCACTGCAGCCACCAACATCCGGCTGCGTCAATGGCCCACGCGTTGATGTCGCTCGCCGGCTCAGTATCCCCCCAAGGGACAAGTTCAGCTGGCTTTGCTGGAATGCAACACTGGCTGCTGTCCGCTCGACGTTACTATCTACTTTGGCACCCAACTATGAATGGAATGCTAACCAGCGAGCTTGCTGACCGACCAGCCAGCCAGCTAGCTAAATGGGCAGATTTATTGGTCGCAAGCAGGCGGCTTGTGAAGCTCAGTCAAGTTGAAGCGGGTGCTTGGCGGAAGCGCTGGCCTCTTGGGGCCGTTGTGCTATGAAGACAAAGACCGAGCTTCATCCTTGATCTGACTTCACGTGATGTCCTCGCTCCTGGTCTCTTGGAATCGATGACGCCGGCCAGTGGCCAGCAACTGGCCGAGAGATTCAGCTCCACGGCCGCAGGCAAAGGAGATCAGATAAGTTCGGCGCCGAGTGAAAAGGCCGACCACCTTGCATGGCAATGAGCAGAGCGGCTTGCCGCTGAATAGTTTACTTGCTCTTGGCGGAAGTGGCGCTGTAGGTTTAAGTGAGAGTCTCGCGCTGGACAAAGTAGCTGTAGCTGAATGCGCGCCTTTCAGTCGAACGTAATCTTAACCCTAAAATCTCAAGTAAGTCTTATCGCTTTCCCCGAGGAAACCTCTCGACGCTTTTGGTTTCTGTTATGTCGGGTGCTGGTGTTGGATCATCATAGGAGGGGCAAGTTTATGATCAAACACAAATCGTGGCTTGAAGCGTGAACGAAAAACTGGGGTCTTTTCTCGCTCGTCTCCACTAACTAACTAATTTGTTCTGATCAAGTTCATCTAATAAAGAGTGGGTCAAAATAAACCGCTCGATGGGGAGCAGGTTAACTGGCTGCCAATTAACTTAGAGGGGCCGACTACCTCTTGTTGTCAACCGTCAAAGTCAATTGGTTGAAAATCAAACAGAACACGAGTTAGCTTAGTGGACTTGTGCCTCGCCTCGTAGACTTAACTAATCCCATCGAAGCGCGTGATCTCAACTCAACTAATATAACCTCTCTGTCTCTCTTTCTGAGACTCTCATTAGTGGTTTTCGCTTTCGATTGAGCGCAACTATGTGACGCAAGTGCAACGACAGCTACCGCGACGCCAGTAGTCGAACTTTTTCAAAGTTTATTCTGAGCCTCAAATTGAGCTCATCAGTTGAACTAGATAATACTAATACTACCAATAGTTGAGCGCAATAAGAAGTCAACTAAAAACTAACGCTGAGTTTCGAGTCTCGAGTCTCGAGCCGAAAGTTTGATGCAGTGAGATGGAAAATTTTATCCCCTCATCGTGGTCGAGATTCTCAATGGTTGCGGTTTTCCCAAACGCGACACTTTCTCCTTTCTCTTCCTCTCTCCTCGTCGTCGAGACAAACTAAACCGACGAGTCACAGTTAAATCGTTGAAGTTTAGTTGAAAGTCAGTTTGTTTGCATAATGAATATCGTATGCTAATGAGCTCGACACGGGAGGCCGCCCGCCAAGTTTGCCACCTTTGCCCCAATAGGCCTTTTTCCAGTTGCGCTGGTGCGCAAGCCGCCAACTTGGAGCCACTCGCGCCTTCCTCTCCAAAACTTTGGGGCTTTCTCCAGGATTTATGTGTAAGTATTTGAATTTACATCCGAATAACAGCAATAGCAAAAACAACAACAATCTGTTAATTTATACACTCACAAAAGAGGGGTCTCGAACTTGCGGCAGGTATAGTTGCAAACAATACAATAATTTCCTCCGTTTCATTCATTTATAAGTCTGCTAATGATCAATTCGAAAGACCAACTTTTCTGTGTGCGAGTGCGTGTTTTTTTTTCGGAATTATCAGCGGGTCAAGCTGGTGACCTTGAAATGCTACGTGTGTGGCGTGAGCGTGAGCAACCGTATTGAGTTTCAATTCATTGAGTGACACTTGAACGCCGCTGAATATTGATGATCTCTCTCTCAGCTGAACTCAATTAACTCGTTCGAGAGTAAAAGAGCATCAACTCGCAGTGTATATAAATATAAATATATTTACATTTGCTGAAACAAGCTACCAATCAGTAGAGTCCATTATTATTGTGGTATGCAATTCAACTACTTAACCAAAGCTGCAACAACATATGCAAAACTAACGCACATGCCTATCCAGTTATGCGACATGATTATCACACTAACATTCTCCTTCTCTCTACTTCACTACTTGACAAATAAATCGACTAGCCAACCAATTGGAGCTACACGCAAAACTTGACTCCTCTATGTCCATTAGACAACCATTTTCGCGGCTCCATTGGTCGCCTGGTTGTTGCAATTTTGTCGCCACCGCCAAGTTTGCAAGCGCAACGTGCTTGCTAGTTGACTCCATTCTACTCTATGCAGTGGGTCCAGTCCAGTTCGGTTTGGTTCGTAGAACAACCAAATTAAAAGGATAGCCGGAGAGTCTAATTTAATTGGCCTCATTAATCAACGGCAAGCTAGTGGGCGGCCAAGCCAAGTATCGTGAGTAGGCCAAGCGAAAGGGCAACTGTAGCTGCGAGTTGAGCGCCAAAGTTGAGCTCTTCCGCCTAGAAAACGATTGCTCACTTTGGCCGCCGCGTTGCTGGCTTGTAATTAAATCATCCTCTAGTCGCTCTCACTTTGCCATCTTGTCGCTTGTTTCTCAACCAAGCGAGCGAGCGAATGTCTAGCGGCCACTTGGTTTTTGGTCACTCGTAGAATGTTGGTCTACGTCGTAATGCTGCTCACTTTACTGGCCACTCGGCCAGCCTGCCGCTCGCTATTTTGCCGGTTGCTAGGAATCTTTCGGCGAGCGCTCGCGCGAGAAAACACATGTGCATTTCGTACAAGGGAACAACGAGTTTGGTCGGACCACCGAACCGGCAATTATCATGATGGCGCCGACGTGCGCTGTTCAATCGATCAGGTCGGTTGCTAGATTGACATCAACATCAAAGTCTTATTTTCCTGCCTCGCGCTTATCTTGATCAAGGGAACACTTCGATCTAGATGGCCACTGCCACCAGTCCCAAGATTGCCGCCGTTTACACGCTCTCAGCTTTGCAGCCAAATTGAGTGACCTAATCATGGGCTCGCTGTGGTCGTCTTTGCGCGCGCAAATGAGATATGAGCAACTTCCGGCCAATCTGTCGCTGCCGTCTCATTGTTTGTAGCTGAACAAGAGGCCGAAATGCTGAGACTTTAAGGCGGCGACGGCGGTGGTTGGAAGACAGAGGACGTGTGCAGAATGACAATCACGTACGTGGAGCGGGGAGAACGATGAGATCTAGAGCAGAAATAAACATGACTATGCGACGATGACCTGAACAAAGGTGTTTCGAGGCTTCGAAACACAGATTAGGCAACTCTTGTCAACAGTGAGTGAGCTGAGAGGTCATCGAAGTCGAAAGTCGGCAGCAGAATCAGCAGGATGCGCTAATGGGCGTGGCCTCTTCCACTCTCCATCGAGTCAACCCGTGTTTTTGGTTGATTTGGCGTCAGTTAAAATCGACACCTCAAAAATCTAGAGGAAAGATGGAGGCATTTTATGTATTGTGAACTCAATCAGGATCGCTCACCTTCTTCTGCTTCGATTGATACTACCGATGCTCTTGATGCTCACTTGATTTGAAAGGAATTTCCAACTGAGGACTTTACTTCTCGCGGTCAACCTGTTTATAATCTAAATTTTCTCTTCTCTTATGCAAATCAACGCGTTTCCCACTTTTTCTGGGTCAATTTTTGATTTTTCTTCCAAGCTTGAGTTTACAAGTTGATGCTCTTAATGAATGAATAAATGAATGTCTTAATCACAGCAAAAATTTGCCTCTCTTTGTAGTTTTCTCCAACACTCTTGACCTCTCTCCGCGGCGATTTGTTTGGCTGCATGAATTGCCACCAAGTTCGACGCCATCAAACACAAAATGGAAACTAAACATCGTTGCCAGTCGCTCGAGCACAACGACGACAACGACAACGATGAAGATGGCGACAACATAACTCCTCCGGTTTGCGGTGTTTAGCTTTCGAGGCTCAAGCTAGGAGTTGCGCAGTAGGGTTTTGGCGCATTTTATTCTGTGTGCACCAAACTAAACTCGCTTGAGGCGTTTAGAGTTGAGCTGGGCGCCGGGTACCTAGCGACTTGCGCGCTACCTTGCGGCGCGCTGCGGGCGAGTCGACTGAACGAGATGGGTTTGTTTTATTCATTGCGACGACCAACACAAACAAACCACAAGTTCAGTGGCGAGCCGAGAATAATGGTTGGCAATAAAAGATGGTAGCCAGAAGAATAGATGGAAAGGGAAAGAGAAAGAGAGAGGGGGACAGTCAGACAGACAGATTATAAGATTGCCATCCATTTCTGCCACTGTCACAAAAGATCCATTTGCAGCCAATGAATCTGCAATTGGCTTTCTTGCACTTAAGTAGACTTTCTCGAATCATTTGGGTGGGTTAGTTGTAAGTGTATAAAAACCAAATTATTCTTCGAGTTTAGTTTTAGTTTTAGCGACTGATACATAGGAGCAAACGAGCTCTTGGCTCATTTGCTGCTCTTTTGGCCCAATGTTCCATGTTGTCTAACGCAGCTACTACTGCTACTCCATTTTAGATTTATATAAAACCCCCGTTCACTGTTCCATTTTTCTTGAGCAACTAGGAGAGCAGCTATAACTACAAAGTCAAACTTAGCGCGACAGAGTAAAATGGACCAAGAAGTTGGAGGGAGAGAGAAAGAGAGAGAGGTGAGCTAACTTTTTGTTCCAACTCTACTTCGCTTCGCTTTGATGCCAGTTATATGGGCGAGCAAACGAGAGCTCGAGTGGCCGAGATGATCGCTTTGTCATTTGAGCAATCCAAAGCAAATGTTGATGAGCGCAACTGCTCAAGACACCGGCAACAAACGACCGCGAGTTCGAGGGATACGAGGAGAATTTGTGTTGCCAACAAGTCAAGTAGTATTCTCTATCTTCCTTTTGCTTTCTCTCATAAGTTAAAGAAAAGGAGCTCTTATGTAAGAGAAATAGTTATACTTCTGCACTTACGTTTGCAGACAAATACCAAGGGTGGGTAATTTGTCGCTCGAGGCGAAAATCTGGCCAAGACAACGAAGACGAGGACGGACTACGGAAACCATCGGCTCGAATTTGCATTCGCTTTCCGCAGTAGACAAGTTAGAAAACTAGATAGAAGCAAGTTCGAGAGGTTGGCTTGCTAGCGAGCGTTCTGTTTGCGGGACCTAGCGACTTGGGGCTGCGCTTTCAAACCTCACGCGCGCGTGTTTAAAATTTAAGCCGACCTAATGGCAGTGTGCTCACTGCCACTAGCTTGGCTAATACTACTCCCACCATTACCCCTAGTGAGAGTTTCAGTGTCAGAGTCTCAAAAGCCGCTAGTTGTGGCCGTGGCAATTTTGTGCTGCCCAAGTGGGCAGAAACCTTAGCTGGGGAGTTTGTGTCGTTGTTGTCGTCCCGGGATTAGTTGTTGTCGTTAGTCGGTTTGGTGGCTATTTCGACGTTGGCTGGCGCATGGAGACCTAGTTGGCTTGCGAGTGAATGCAAATTTTACACACAATTTGTATCTGATCTCAAACTATTTAGGTGGCGCTACTACTCTTTATTCCTCTTCGATTCTTCTGGCAGGAAGGAACATGGCGAGCGAGAGAAGAGGGAGCCAGAGTTGAACTTCAAAGGGCTGAGCCGGAAGTCGTGAGACAAAATTTACCTGGCCATGTGGTGAGGTGTGTGTCTGCCACTTGTATTTGCGCCTTCACAAGCTCGAATGGTGGCAACCTTGTTGCCGCGAGTCTCGACTTGCGATTCGACTAACAGGATCTATCTACCTGCTCACAGGATCAGCAAGTAATTATCGTACAGGTAGCTTGCAGTGGTGGCAGTAGCAATAGCGGCTTAATCCAAGAAGAAAGTGGTAGCAAACAAATAATATACATTCACTCATAACCAATACCAGCAACAACCAGACCAAGCTAAACAGGAAGTCGGACTCGCCATCGATGTATCCTCGTCGATGTTGTTATTCTCGTATCTCTCTTTCCCTCTCGTCAATCTCCTCGGTTTTCGGTCGTCGTCCTCAAAGTCGCGTGTGTTTATTCTTTGCCATGAGATCTGGTGTCGCCGTGACCGTCGCTGCTGCTAACATCGTTGGACACTATCAGTCTATTAGCCTTCAAGGTTTGTAGAGTCATCCGCGTCGCAGTCATCGTCGGCTGATGTTGCCAACGTTTGGCACGAGGAAGACAGAATCTTGTGCTTGAGTAAACTTTCAGCTCTCCACTCAAGATGCTCGCACATTATGATAAATGATCTAGACGCCGGCTGGGGTTTGAGGGGACTCTGTGGGCCAGAGAATATGTGTCTCTTTCTTCAGCCAGTTGAGTAGAGGCGAGTCGGCCTCCTCCAAAACCTCACTAGTTATGATGACTCCCCCACCCCTCTTTCTTTCTCTTCCCACGCCCTTTTAGCTGAAAACGTGTAAAACTTGGTTTTTACAAGTTTCGGGGCTCAAAAGGTCTTTATTAGATGGACTCGAGTTCAGACTATTAGACCTAAGCTAACTAGTGGCCATCATTTTTCATGCTTCAACTTGATGCTCCTCGCTATGGATACATTACGGCCAACTGGCTGCCTACGCATTTAGCTCCAAAATTTCAGCTTTTGTTTCTAGACGAGGCGACAAGTTGTCGGTGAGACAATTTTTTTGCTTCACTGTCAATTACTGTTTGTGTTGATCCTCCTCGAATTCAGCCTCACCTCAGCCTCAAACTTGAATCCCTTGGTCCCATGCTACGGCTCCATCTTTTGGCTAATTAAAAGCTAATGCAACCACCGAGAGTGGAGTTGAGCAACAGCCAACAGAGAGGGCAATTAATCGGAGCTTCGTGTTCATGTTGAGCAATTAAGAGGCAGCTGCTAGTCCCGCTTCGCTATCGCATTTGCCTTCGCTTTCGCCTGTGCAGTAAAGCGGCCAGTGGCGACCGAGTTACTTGCTTAATTTAGATTCAAGCGAGAGTAAATAAGAGAGTTTGTTGTGAGGAAAAGTCTGGCCAGCACCTGACTTTTCTCGACGTCGGCCCCACTGCCACCGCCGTCCCCTCCTCCAATTTCGCTGCCAACCACAAAGATTCAGCTCACCAGTCGGCTTGTCGGCTGACTAGCTGGCTCGCTCACCGTCTAGGTGGACGGTAAGCTAGATGGTAAATGTAGCTTACAGCAAGCTTGCAAGGATGTGCAGCTAGAAACAAAGAGATGCGATAGTGTTGATAAAAAGGAAGTGCCGGCTCGACTGGAGGAAGGGAGACAGCGAGGGGGAAGATCATTATCATTGTCTGCCTTGCCGCTCGCTAAGTCCAGGTTACTTTCACCACACTTGGCTTGTATATATATATATAGCACCACACTTATATAACTATATGTATATGTGTATTTGGCCGCTCTCATTTTGCACATTGGACTGCTAATAGGAACTGCGCCTCTGTTGGATGAATTCGAGCTAATCAATTGTGACCAACTGATAGAGCATGTCGCAATGTTGACAGTTTAGTTTGGTTTGGTTTGTTTCGGTTGCTTACTGTTGCTGAGCTGATGTCTCTTTGTCGCTCCTAGTCTTGATCGTTAAAGCGACAATCATAATCTTCTTGTGTTAACTTGATAGCTAATAGCACTTTCTGACAAAGTTATCGTCCACTCACTCAGAGAAAGAGAGGGTAAAACAATTGCGCAACCGAGTCCCTAATGAACTTTCTGTCCTCTCAGGTGGAAGAGGCCAACTTGCAACATTTAACACGAGGAGCAACAACAACAAGAGTTTATTTTGGGTTCATCCAAAGCGCAAACTCGGTCACGAGTTATGGGGTTTATCTATAAGATTTAGAGCACGTGGAGTTGAAATGAGGTGAGATGGTTTCACGGAAATGGGCGCGAATAGGAAGTTTGCTCAGCTCACCTGTGAATGGAATTAGAGTCTTTCACTCTTAGTGCCTAAGTCCTCAAGGAATTCTCTTCCATCCACTTACGCGGCAAGTAGTAATCACGAGTAGTCTAGTTGCCTAACTTTGTATGGAATCGACCATTCTTCTGCCTCCTACTCCTCCTTTTCTACAACTATATAGCTACAGCTACCACTGAGACGAGGGGGCAAAAACTTTAGGTCAAATAGATTGATTGATTGTTTTAGGCCAACAGTCGTTTGGCCTAAAGTAGCACTTCGCCTAGACATTGGCGCACTTCTCACGGTAACCTCAGAGTTAACTTTGATTGGCACTGAGGACGTTAGTTGTCGCCACATAAGCGCCTCTTTGCAGCCAACTTCCTTTCGAAGTTTTGGGACACTTTTGTAGTTTAGTTGAGTTTGAGTTTAAGGCCCAGAGGCAAACAGACGCCATAAGCTGAGATGCAAATTGAACTGGAGAACAAAAAGTGTTGCCTTTTTGAATTGCCTCTCTTAGTTTAGTTAATTTTGTTGGAAGCTATTCGCGCGCCTGAAAGTCGACTTGTTCCCATAGAATTGCCACCACCAAGGCCAACTCATTAGTTGTAGTCGACCGAACTAAATTGATTGCCGGTGCTTGTTAAGTGTCTTCATACAACCAACATTTCTACAGCTTCCCTGGTCGGAATCCATGGTCCAAGATGCTCGAGCTTATTCAATTTTGAGGAGACAGGTAAAGAAGACTGCCTTCTGTTGGCTGAGATTAGTGGGTAATTTTAAAGCTAAAGCAAACACGATAGATCAATAGATAATTGTTTGTTTCTTCCATATCGCAACAGAAGGTGAATCCCTATCAAAGTCCTCACACCCATTCACTGTTTGGTGAGCCAGCTAATCAGGGGCAAGATTTTATCGCGCTCCAGCTGGCGGCAGCAAATTTTCCAGAAAATTACCGGCTGGTGGTGTTTTTTTCAATTCTCTTCAAGTCACCTCACAGATAGAATGCAAGTTTCTTTTTTGTTATCTGTTTTGGAAAACTATTCTAAATGATGATCTAACTCCATAAGCCTCTCTACCTGGAAGGGATCAAATGAGATACAAAAGGATAACGAAAGACTAGGTGCTTTGCGTTCCCATGCCCAACAGTTTTGTAAATGCCTGTGCGCAGCTCAAATCCCTGATGCTATCGGCTTGTTGTTGAGCGAGAGAAAAATAAAAACAAAGCTGCAAATATTTTGACCTTAACTCGCGACATCCGTGATATTATTGAGCTCATCTATATCAAAACTTGAATTATATTCTCACTTCGGTACATCATAGCAAGTAATCAACCATGCCCTTCCCAATCAAAGGTGTTTTTCACGAAATCCACCCATGGATCTCCTATCAGGGAATCAATATCGATGGTAGGCGAGTCAAGTGCGCCGACTTCGAGATAAACGCCGTCGAGTGTCTCGAGGCCTATGGAATGATCAAGGGTAGTAGTCAGTGTAGAAAGTATATTGAAGACTTGATGGAATGCCAAAGTAATGTTTTATCGAACTACAGGATTAAATCGATGTTCATCGAGAAAATGAAGCAAATTGGCAAGGGCGAACGGTCCTGGGCCGACAGGCATGGACCGAAATATCCAGCAAACGGTTATATTGATGGCCACTTTGTACCTTAACATAGATCATCGTTATTATTATAAATTTAGAACGCCAATTGTAATGGAGTCATCAAGTTCTCTAGATGCTAAGGGACGCACTTATGTTATTGGTGTGGAATAAACCATACTCTTTGAGTCAATCTTGCCCAAGCAATTGTATCTAATCGTCCATACTGTGTGCAATGTGCCCATTGACACGCGGCAAAATCACCTCTTCTCGTGCTGGCAGCGTGTGTTCGATGAGATCCACGTTTCGAACTTTCATTTTTCATTTCGAATCTCTTACTAATCAGAATCTTTGACACCACCAAATCATTAGTCTTGTTGTGGAAAGATATTAATTCTAATAATATAACTGAATGTCTATATTGCTAAATCAGACTCATAGAATTCTAGTGAAGAATCTCAAATTTAGTTTTGCTATCAGCTCATCAAATAACCAACTCATAAGAAATATGGCTGACGCCACACCTAGCAAGTTGACCAAGTTGACCCCTTATATCGGAACTCACGATAAAACTTTCCATTGTGACGATGTTACAGCTTGTTACATGTTGAAGCAACTGCCACGATTCAAGGATCATGATATTGTAAGGACCAGGGATCAGGAAACACTGGACAAGGCTGAGATAGTGGTGGATGTTGGATCAGTGTTTGATATTGAGAAGTTAAGACTTGACCATCATCAGAGGACATTTCAGAAGACTATCCACGACTTCTATCCCAAGCTCAAGACCACAAATCCCAAGAGTCCACCTCGGCTTAGTTCTGCTGGTTTGGTCTATGTTGTTTTTGGTCACGAATTTATCATGACCAAGCTGGGATATGATCAAAAGTACGAGGAGTTGGAAGGCGAAGAGAAGAAGAAGATTGACGCTATTTACGAGAAAGCTTATATAGAATTCATGGAAGAAGTTGATGCTATTGACAACGGTGTTGAGATTGCATCGGGTGACAATATTACCTACAATTACCATATCAATTCAGGTATTGCAAATCGAGTTGGCCGACTAAATCCAATTCAAACAGAGGCCTCAGATGAGATGAGATTGAAACAGTTTTACAAGGCCATGGAACTGGTTGGTTCCGAATTGGAGGAGGGAATTAAATTTTTGGGTAGTGTTTGGTGGCCAAAGAGACAACAATTTCGCGAGTTTGTCATCAAGCGCAAAGAGTTTGAT
Source organism: Aculops lycopersici (assembly GCA_015350385.1). Lineage (NCBI taxonomy): Eukaryota > Metazoa > Arthropoda > Arachnida > Trombidiformes > Eriophyidae > Aculops > Aculops lycopersici. The sequence continues at coordinate 3,468,407 of WNKI01000003.1, read as the reverse complement.
CCATCCGGTCAAATTGTACACCTGGCCAGTGATCATATGCTTGGTTGGAAGTCGGCAATCTACGACCTGGAGGAGGAGCTCGGTATTGTTGGCGACATAAAGTTTATAATTTATTGCGATAACTCCGGCGAGTCACCGTGGCGAGTGCTAGCTGTACCAGTCGGGTTGAAGTCATTTGCAAGTCGCATTCCGCTTAAAGAGGAGTGGCGTGGCCACCGCGGCGAGGAACTGCAGGCCATATGTGGTATACCTGATGCATCCTTTGTACATATGAGCGGATTTACAGGTGGAGCCAAGTCACTAGATGGTGTAAAGAGTATGGTGCGCAAAACTTTGGGCTTGGAAGCGTGACGAGCATCGTTAGGTGAATAGTGAATAAACAGTGGGGATTACCTGCTGCAACAACAACCTCCACCCTCAAGCCATACAATACAATTATTTTGAAACCACCTGCAAATCTAGACAAGCATCCAAAGCACATAACTCCACGCTTCTAACGAAAGAGTTCTTACGCAAGCTCAAATCGTCCATCTACTCTGACCTAAACCAATTCTGAAAGTTTCATCGCTAGTCAAATTGTATACGTAGTTGCAACAGTCGTCGTCGAGGTAGAGGCACCCAAAGTGATTTTGGGTTTCTTTTCCGGATTCAATCTGTAAAATTCAGGAAACCCTAAAAGTTTTCGCCTCTCTACCTAGCTAGCTATCTCACTCCACCCACTACTTTGATTACTGCCGCTGAGATTGCTAATGCTGACGTACCATCGAACTAACGGAGAATATTGAGTATTCTGTTTAACTTGGAGCACGTAAACTCTCCAGATGAATCAATTACCATGTTCGTTATTTCCGCCGTCGCTCATAGTACCACACTTACTGCCGTGATGAGCCGTTTTTTACTTGTGCTCGGGTATTCAGAATGTGAAACTATTGTTAGTAGCTTCACCGGAGTTCTATTAACAAAGGGGTTGTTATGGATGTGAGCTCTAGCTCGTGACGTTTTACTAAAATGACAGAATAGATCCCGTTAGACGAGCTCATTGGTTTGGAGCTAATTTATTCCGTCACCTGGCGGCGGAGGCGGCTGCTCATGCTACGTTGTTGATGACGATGATCGAATTTCATTGGCAGTGGTACTTCTCTGGCAAAATGTATATCGGGATTGCAACTGCGAATATTCCCCCTAGATTCCCCCTTCTCCTCTGGGATCAGGGGATGATTAGAAAAGAGAAGATAATTTAATATATAAGAGTGGAGTTTGCTCGTGTGAATTGGCATCAATCAGATGGAGTCAAATTGGCCAAACCAAAGCAAGTGAATGCGAGTTAATATCAACAAATAAACAAGTTGATTGTGCTATTGGAATCAATCAATTAAAAAGCAAGAAACAGCAGAACAACAAGCTCCTCGATTCACAAACTCAAAACAATTGTACAAAGTTAAAACCAACCTAAAATGTGCTCAAAACTAGAAGCTTTACTCATTAGTGCCATTTCGCCACTGATCCTCATTCAATTAGTTAGTGGTCATGGTATTATGTTGGATCCCGTTGGTCGCAACTCACTCTGGCGCGTGGACCAATCGGCGCCAGTTAACTATGATGACAATGAACTTTATTGCGGCGGATTGGGCGCCATCGAGCAAACAGGTGGCAAGTGCGGCGTATGCGGTGATCCATACAGAAGTCGCCTGCCGAGGGCTCACGAGACAGGTGGCCACATGGTTGTCAATAGAACAGTAAAAAACTATTTCCCAAGATCAACGATTGATGTCCTAATTCAACTTGACACTGACCACGGCGGCTACTTTACCTTTGAATTGTGTCGCCGAAGCTCGGTGCATGAAATCGAAACTGAAGACTGCTTTGAGCGACTCAATTTTGCCGATGGAAGCGACAAGTGGCGCTTGGCACTTAACAATCCACAGACTGGAGTCAAGGGATTCTCGTTGAAACTACCCGAGGATTTGTCGGATTGTCCAGCTTGCATCCTAAGATGGAACTACCATGCAGGCAACAATTGGGGCGTTTGCAACCACAACCAAAATAACCAAGGTCATGGTCACCACCATGGCGGCCGTGTGGCTGGCATGGGCTGTGGTCCTCAGGAGCTGTACAGGAATTGCGCTGACATTTCCATTGGCTATGGCTATAATAGCTTGAATTACCCTCCCCAGTTGCGCGAGAAGGCGGATCCATCTTGGGCCATGGATCTTAAATCAATCGAAGCGCTGAGATCTCATAAGTCAGAGGAAGAAAAAGAAAGAAAGTCAAGTTTTGACTCCACTGAGACAGGCACAGGTGGTCGCTTGGCGACAGTTTTAAACTTGAACCAAGTGGGTGAGCAAACTGCAGCTACCAAACTGCAACTATAGCAACAAATTGGCGAAAGCTTGCTACTTCGTGCAACTACTCCTTCGCCCCTAGCACAATCACCACCACCACCTGTGCGTTCGATGACGACGCGAATCAATCGAAGCTCTCCAGTTAGACGCAAATTTCACGAGCTCCTCCTGGGACTGCTTCGCCTGACTGCGTTTGTTTTTGCCAATGTTTGAATGAAAAGTTCGATGTGCTCCTGGTAGGTTGATAGATAGTTAATAAAATTGATTTACTCCATCCGGTCATGGGAACAAGTCACTTTTTTGTTACTTTAATTCATCTCAACTCATCTTTATTCTCTTCTCCTCTCCCCGCCCTCTTTCCTCCGCGCATTTGATTCTATCATGATCATTGGGTCAGTTAAAGAAAGAAAGAAATAATCGATCAATATCATTTAATAGGCAGCATGAACAAATTTAGGAAATTATTAATTGAAACCCATGGCCAGGTGCTCGAAATAATCTACGTATTTACCTACTTCAACCTGTTAATTAACCATAAACTTAGATGGCCCCACAGGATGGCGCAAAATGTCATCACAACTATGTCGAGTCTCTCGGTGATCTATGTGATCATCTTATATAACGCTCGCGAACCCAATTGTAGGCCAAACAAATTAGCGCACCTGTTACCTGAATGGCTACCTAAATTAAGCTACTCCTCGCGTGGCATAGTCTATCTAGTCTTTCTAACTCAAGCAGTTGGAAGTCTGTCATTGCGACTAATGGTTTGCCTCTATTATTTATACGGTAAGCGGGTTTATTTTAGTTACTCTGGTTTCTTTCTACTAACTAAGAATCGAGATAAAACAAAAGAGCAAAAGAGAAAGATATTGGTGGAAAATTTTATCAAAACCAAACAACTTCCAGCTTGCATCGAACGAAAGGATGCTCAAAACTTGTTCCTGTCGACCACATTATTTTGGTTTAAAGAGACATTTTATGTGTTGGACAAGATTGGAATTTACGTTGCCATTGGAACTTCACTGACATTTATGAGCATTAACCTTATGCTAGTCACTTACTATCAGCATCTAAACGGATTGCCAATCGACGAGTCGAGTCCCTATTCAATGGACGTTGTCAGAGAACCTCACAAGTATCCGGTGATAAAATTTGCAAAGGATTTGTGTCACATCAAGTCAGATCGGCTAACTAATACAATATATATAATTCTAGCTTTAACTGTCACCATAGACTATACCCTCTCAACCACCTTTGTGGGTGTCTTATTTATCTTGGGTGTTTGCATTGTAGTTGACTGGATTAAAACCATCGACAAAGAGCTGGAGAAGTTGGTCGAGATAAGGAGGCGCGAATTTCTTGAGAAACAACTAGCCAACATCGAGGTGCTTGAAACGAAACACCAGAGGCACCACTTCCATCCATCTGATTCCTCCTTTGGCGACGAGAGTTTGAATATGGAGAATGACGACTTGGACCATGCTCTACCTCAAATCAAGACGTTCATTCACGATTTTCCATCGATAAATACATATTCAAAGCCAGGAAAAGCAATAGGTGATTCCATGGCTGAATATCGGAGGCATCGTCGGGGTGGAATTCATCAGATCGACTATAATACAAACTATCAAGTTGCTCGAGTCGATCACCACAATGAAGAGGAAGGGGAGTTTGTTGTAAGAATTAATTTTACCCGAGAGAGTGATCCAATTTATCTAGCTCATACCAATGAGAGGCCAGTCACTTTTTCAAGTAGCCATGCCATTGAGTTAGAGACAAAAGCCGGAGGCGTTGGCTTTATGGATTCCAATTCAACAGACTTACTCGAATTGAGCATCAGAAACGAGATACTGTCACTTTTATTCTTCATCATAGACACCGACACTTATATTGCTGTCATCTCTTTTGTCGCCATAATCAACTCTAGCTTCATATTAATCATCTTTTGCATCTACCACCATAAGACAAATCCAATCTACGATAATGCGGCTCTCTATTTGCTCCTCTTCTGCGGCTACACCCTTCTCACCTGTGTCATTGGCTTGGGTGCAATGGCTAACTCGGGCCTACTTAGATTGTACAAATACGTCACCCTTCTGATTGCCTATGCACCAAATTCCAGTGAAATTAGATCATTTTGGAACTCGCTAAAGGAATTCTGGTTTACCAGACAGGGACTTGCATATGGCTATACAGTTTTGGGGATCGTGAAAGCCTCGTGGCCATTGTACTTCCAGGTTCTATCTTGGGTCTCGACTGTTGTCCTACTCACCTGGAATCATTGATTTCATTGTAGCCCCTTGGAGGTAGATAGTGTATCACATGTATCATAATAAAGTAACAAGTTAAATGTAATGAATTGCGTGCGAAATGGATGTGCTTCGATATGTAGATTAGAATTTAATCAGTTTTGTCATGATTATAGTGAATAAAAACAAAATTAGACCTCCTAATGTGAAAATGGAGCCTCGCAAGAGATCTTAGTTGGAATTCCATTATTCGCATGATTTTCGTATTGTTGTCGCAGCAAAAGGGACCCTAATTGACTCATAATTAGAATCAGTTGAGCTTTGGCAGCTACCCATATCCGCTTTTATCTTATTAGGCAAAATATGTATCACCGGAAATCTGATTCTCTCATATATTGATAATTTATGAGAACAGACTGCTTCCGAAATTGCCGTGATATAGTGTGCAAATCAAGATGCAGAAAACTACGCTCGAAGATCATCAGTCATGAATAAGTTATGCTTCATCAAGTAATTGTGGGGCCTTTAGGAAAGTATTGATATAATTGTAGAACTTTGAATCAAGAACATCCGGTTAAGGGTGCTAGGTGTTGAGTGCACCCACGCCGAAGTTGTCAAATATTCGCTTCTATTACGAGTATGGGTCGCCTTCGGGATCATCAAGCGCCTAGCGCCGCAGGCCTGGATGCCACTCGTTGAAGAATGCTGACGCCTCTGAATTCTCTAAGAATCGTATCAACAGGTTGCAGGGATCACGGCAAAGAAAACCGTTTTTGGATGACATCTATATTGCAGAAGATATACACGATTGCAGATATTTGAGGCAACCGGATGCTCAGAATCCAACTTCTGAGTCGATTGCTGTGTTTATCTTCCTGCTATCTATCATAACTTCGGAGTTAGAGGTGCCATTTAGAAGCGGTTTTTTCCGGTATGTTCAGCTTGAATTGGCGGATTAATTCCGTGCGCATTGAGGAGCATCGAAATTTCTGGAAAAGAGCCATCAAGAATCGTGGCGCTAGGTGTTCGGGGGACCCGAGGGCGAACTAGATGCGCTCTAGATACCAAAATTTGCACACTTCTGCGCAGATGTTTCACTCAATCGTTGAACCCTCAATCGATTTGGTTGGACGTTGGTGTCCGGAAATATAGTCGATGACCGCTCGAGGCCTCATTTTCACCTCCAATGACATAACTTCCGTAGCCGATGAGTTTTTTGAACTAGGTTTTCAAATTTGTGACTCATAAATCGTAATGCATCGATCTTAACATGAAAGAGAGCCGATATTTCTCACATATCGCTTCAAGCTTATATTAGGCTTCAAGCATATGAGGGTAACGGAGTTGCGTAGACACCCCAAATCAACTTGACCGAATGGCGAGCTTTACTGTATTTATATGTCACACGTTTGATCTAGAATTTGTATTGATTCTAGAAATCATGCTTCTCCCTCCAGGGAGGTCTCAATTGCACCCCGGATGTCATAAATCCGGATCTGAATAAGATATCTGGATGAGGTTTTCTTCGCTTCATTTCTGAGGTAATCTGGAGTCTATTAGATCTGTATTAGATTTGAATTCTGAGAGCATATAACCGAAATCCATTAGATATAAATCTGATCCTCGTATCATTAAGGTCGAATGTTTGTTTTTTGCATTGCGATAAATTTGTGCCTCTTTCTCTGTGCAACTTTTATTTATTTTATCTTATCGTTGGTTAGGTTTTCTTATTATTATGAATATGAAGATATCGAGATCATAACGTTTGATGTTACCTGGACACCTGTGGCGATCATCAACCACCTGCAGCGGAAACTGAGTGGCCATTGGGGATGACTGCATTGCTTGGCTGAGTGCTTGGCGCTGCACTACTAACTCCGTTTCTACCCCCGGAAGCTCGCGGTTCGATAGCCAGCGAGCAACGGTACATTTCCTCGTCTTGAAGATGACGCGATGAGTCCAACAGGTAGTCGGCCACCCTGTTGTTGATTGGGATCTTGTAGCTTCCATTTTGAAGATGCTGTATTTCTCTAATCACATGAGCAATCTGAGTTTAGTTCACACAAAGAGTTTTGGAATTGAGTGTTAATATTGAGCTCTAGTTTAGCCAAATGGGAAATTATTAATGATCAAACAAATCAACCAATTCAAACCTACCATTCGCATCTTGCTAAAGTTTAGCAGCCCATCGGGCGAGTAATTTGGTGTTCCCTCCTCAATGAAGGACAAATCGGTTAGGTACATTCCAACGTAGGGGATACTTGGAGGATCACACCTACTAATTGCATCACGCATATTCCTGAATCGACTGTCAGTGCTAACAAGTAGCTGCAGTTGCTCTATGGTTGTCTTGGTCTGTGTTGAGTTTAATTTTAGTTAGAAAACAGGTATGGGGTGTATCAATTGTTAGATCAAATTACAATGGACAGGGGAGTTTGTCGACAGGTAGTGTTTTGACCAAATAGAAGACTACTTACATTTTTGGGTATCTTGTCCCATGTTTTCCTCAATCTAAACACTGCCGAGTTGGTCAAGGCGGCGCAAATTTGCAAAACTCCATTGAAATTATGCACAATTCTACATATGTGAGCCACATTGGTCCATTTCTCAATGATATGCTGACGTCTCGTTTGATCGTGGACTCGAATGATCTCGGAGGCAACCAATCGGCTGACATCGTTGAAGCGCTTTGTTATTAGCAAAATATGCGGCGCCTTTATGGCCTTGTCCGCTTTCATCCAAGCCTGGCCCAGGAACTCCTCGCTTCGGATGGCCAAAAAGATTTTGTGATCTAGGTAAGTCATACCCTCGGCCACTTCCAATGCGCTCAAGGTTTCTATATTCTCAATAGAAGGCTTCAATGGTGGCGCCAATAGAACGTCCAAATCAGAAAGGGTGTTGCGCGCCCTCGAGGCTCTATAGACCATTTGTTGCAATTGGATCGCGGCCTTGTGCTCGGCAGGCAAGAGGCTTGTGTCGTTGATGAGTTCCGATAGAAATTCTTGTGTCATGCAAGCTAGTTTGTTGTCATTAGCAAAGTCCTGGGCGTGCTTCGAAACCCAATGACGAATAACACTGAGCACACGTATGGTGGCCACCGAGCGGATATTAATCTGCGCCGAGTTCTTCTTGGCGCCGGCAACTCTGGTCGGCGTTCCGGGTGGTTGCGCTGCTGCAGCTTGGCTCGTTTGCTTTGAGTTTGCAGGTAGCACCACTCGGCCAATTGATCCTGCATTGCTGCCTCTTAGACTTGTGCTTCCGCTTGGCGGAGCGGTGGCATTGGGACCGGAAGCGGTCGCTGGTGCTGGTGCTGGTGCTGCTGCTGGTGTTGTAGCGGCCGCAACTACCTGTTGCTGGCCACCTAGCACTTGAGCAGTTGACCTTGCACCAACTTGTTGCTGTTGCTGAGTATTCAAGGCGACGGATGAGTTACAAGTGCTATAGTCGAGTCCAGCGCACGAGCTAAGCCGACTGCTGGCCCGCGAGTTGCAAACCGACGACAACTCGGAGTAAGGGTTGGCATAGAAAACGGGTTGTTGCTGTTGTTGTTGGTTTTGTTGGCCAGCGAGGGCAGCTTGTTGCTGTTGCTGTTGCTGAAGGTTCGTGGAGCTTGGAAACACCTGTTGTTGGAAGTAAGTGCAGTTGGGATGGTGCGACACTTGGCGCGGTGGCAGCGGGACGTTTGGGTAGTGGGTGGGCGTGGCGCAGGCGGTACCCATTCCGGTGGGCGACGCGCCCGCCAACGAGCCTCGCGCCGAGAAACTCGCCTGTTGGCTTGGAGTGCAGGAGGCCCGACGAAGTGCTGCATTGCACGAACAAGGGGCCGAATCGAGTTGGCCCACAAACTCGGGCGCCATTTGCGAGCGGCCTCCTCCAACGGATTGCCTCGAGAGTCCGCTGCTGGATACCATTGAAGCCGGCGGCTGGGTGAAGATGGGATTGTGCGAGGCTGCCGTCGCGGCGGCAAAAGCCGAAGCCGCCGAGGCAGTTGAGGACCGGCGCGAGGAAATCCGCGGCGCCGAGGCGGTCACTATGACTCCCGCCTTGATGGGACCCGAAGACTCGGTGTTGTGGTGTTGAAAACTATCGCGGGGCGTGGCGAGCAAACTCGCATCCGAAGCTGCAGTTCCCGTTAGTTGGCTATACATTGGGCTAGTAGTTGAAGTTGCTGTTGATGTTGCTGAGGTTGCGGCGGTTGCTGTTGCGGGTATCGGCTGGGGCGGTCTGGGCGAGGAGTTGGTCTTGGCCGTTGGAGTTGGCGTAGCGGAAGTCGGCGAACTTGGCGGCTGCTCAGTTGTACCGTCGACAGCATCCGCTAATTTAATCCCCTCAACCAATGCGCCAACTTCCTCCTCCTCATCTTCGTCCTCTGCACTAGAGTCGGTGGTTGCAATTGTATCATCATCGGCGGAAGTGTCGAGATCTATGGTTTTATGATTGGCCTGCGCTAAGTCAATCTCTTTGATCACCTTGTTGCCAGCGAGAGACTCTTGCCTGTAAATTGATCTCGTCGTTCGAACCCTTACTTTCCTATCCAAAATCTTCTCTTGTAAATTCTGCTCACTGTTCAGAGTTGTAGTTCGAGTTTGTTTTTGGAAGGTCACATGGTTCTGTTGAAGTTGCTGCTGCTGACCTGCACTTGAACCAACAAAAATACCTATCGCTTCCGCCTCGGTGCCGCTGGAAGATTGAATGAGTCCATTCTCAGACTGCGAACTATTCACGTTGGACTCGTCGTCGCCCTCATCGGAGCTGGAAATTGATGTTGGATCGTCGTCTTCACTTTCCGAAGAGTTGGCACCGAATTTCGACCTCAACTCTCGTGCATTCTCCTTTGCTTGCTGTCGGGCCGACTGCTTGGCCAATCTCTTTGCCGCCTTGTCACCCGAGGATTTGTCTCGCTTTGATTTGCCCGAAACTCGCCTCACGGTCAACAGGTTTCCATCCATAGAGCCCAGATGATGAGAGGGCTCCACCTCATCGCCCATGATTGGCTCGATTGGCGTTGACGGCGGGGCGGTTGGGTTGAACGATCGCACTGAGATTGCATCCTCTGAAGCCCCTATGGCGTTTAATGTTCCAGTTGACGCGGTCAATGGGATTGGCGAAGCCACTGGTGTCACTTGCAAGGTTACACATATCTCGGCCGCAGCGGACGCTCTTCGAGGACCGGAAGTGACTGTAGGTCTCAGGTGGTTGTCGAGGCCGAGGTCACGGACTTCCTCTGCCGCCACCGCCGAGACCACTTGTTGCTTGTGCTGCTGTTGCTCTTGAATTTGAGCTCGCTTGTAGCTCAAGCGCCAGTGCTGACCCTCGCCCACAAGCGCCGGTGCAGCCGCCAACTTTTGATTCGTTTGCGTGCCCAAGAACTGGCTACTCAAGAGACTCGTGTCGCGGGGTGTCAGCGAGACGGAAACGGCACGCGTTTGCCTCGGACCAGGCACAGCCAAATTAGTGGAATTTCCTGTAGTAGTCGGCTGCTTGACTCGGCCATTGGCAAGGGAGGCGGCGGCGGCGGCGGTTGCTGCTGCTGGCCGCTGGCTTGAGCTAGTGGATGCACTACGAACCCGGTTATCCGTGAGCTCGGCAAACACTGAACCCTGCGATCTGTTGCTGATGTTGCTTATATTGCTATCTGCGCTCTTAAGTGGCGTTTGGCATGGACTATTGGCACCACTAACACTCGCTCTCCCACTCTTCGAACCGCCGCCCACTTGTTGTTGGAGTTGCTGTTGCTGTTGCTGAACGGCCAGGTTGACTAGCGACGATGAGTTGGACCCCGTTATGGGAGTTAGTGCGCTGATTGTAGATCTCCGCTTCTGATTGTTTGCATAACAAGCGTTGGGTGCCATGAGGAAGTTGGCGCCACTCATGTCGGCGCCCGGCGATCTCGGCGGCACCATGGGTTTTGCTGGCTTCGGTGGTAACTGTTGCGGCGGAATCGGCGACTTCGTTGTGGTGGTTGTCTGCTGCTGCTGTTGTTGCTGGTAGCTAAATTGACTGACATTCTGGCTACTCGGGTGATTTGTGAGCGTCGCTGAGTTGGATTCCGAGTTGCTCATTGCAGCCAAGCTCTCGCTTGGAGTTTGCTGTTGAGGCTGAGGCTGTGGCTGCAGAGAGGGTCTCGGAACAACAGGTGGCCTCGGCGTTTGATTCTCAGTGGTGGCTGTAGTTTCCGTTGGCTGCTCTGGTTGTTGGCTGCTTGTGGTCGTGGAAGATGAAGTTGCCGCCGTTGCTGTTGCTGCTGCAGCAATTGCGCCACTAGATCCCGCATTCAAACTACTCGTGCTCGAGGCTTTACCTGCATATTGGCAGAACGATGAATGGACCAACTTGCTGGGATCCAGTTGATCTGAATTTTGATAGTAACGATCACTATTATAATGGACACCCTTCAGCGCCTCGAGCACATCCTCTGCTGTGGTGAACACGCGATAGGTGAGCAAAAAGGTGTTTAAGAAGTCGATGCTCAAGAATCTGAGATCAGTGAGCCGTTCAAATAGTCGACTGATGCTTGCGTATCTAATTTGCGGTAACTTGCAACTGTTCAACGCGCGACTAAACTTAATATCAACATCGTCCTTGAATAATCGCGGGTCAGTTCTCACCGATTGATTGACTGTGACGGAACTCGAGTCCACTGTCCCATGGAACAGGTCGTTGAAGTGGACATTGTCGATGCACTATGGAGATTGGTCGTTGGTTGATTGTATTGAATGTTAGTTAGTGGGTTGGTCAAAAGTTTTAGTATGACAAACTAAAGATTTATATTTATAAGAACTTTTTGATGAATTTTAACTCAAAGAACAGGTTGCCTTTCTCCTTTTCAATCTTTTCCCTTTGAAAAAAAACGGAACAGGAAAACACAAAAAACTTACTCGACACGCGTAACAGTATGGAGTCGGCTTAAAATTCTCTGTTAAAAGCCTCCGCTTCTCCCTCATTATCACAGCCAGTCGCTCCATCGAGGGCGACAGGTGGCCACGAAGTCTACCTGCGGCAGGCACCATTTTCAAATTAACACGAGAACCTGACGACGATGAAATTGGTTTCGGGTGCAGCTGCTTGTTGAGTGAGCTTGGCGTTTTCGTTTGCGTGTTTTTGTTTGTTGGATTGATCGTCGAGTTGAAGGCTTGCGGCGAATGCACCAACTGTCTACCTGGCGACCGAACACCGAGCGCAGGTGAGTTGGGTGCCGCCGCCTGATGTTGTGACTGCCTTTGTTGACCATCATTGCCCCTTGAGTTTGCGTAATCACTCTTCGGTTGCTCCATTGCCGTACTTCCGGCTGAATGCCAGGCGCTACTCGTGAAAAATCTGAATCTCGAGGGCGAATTCTCACTCTTGCCAATGCTAGTTGTAGCGTTACCGCCACCACCACTAGTGCTACTCGGCTCAACGGTCTCACTTCTCACAACAACTGGTTGCTCTTTGGTGGGCATCGAGGCGACAGCAGCCATAAAATGCTGCCTCCCCTTCGTCGGTTTTCCACTTGAATCTCGCCAAGCGGGTAGGTTAATCAAACTAGAGGGTAATAGACGCTGCAGAGTCCTCAAATTTGAGTAGGACGGCGATGGGCGATTTGTTTTACCTTCTCGTCTGCTAGCGCTACTGGCCGAGCTTGTGTTGTTTGTTGCTGTGGTTGTTGTTGTTGAAACTCTAGCAGGTGGTTTGGAGGAGGCTGAAGCTGATAGTGCTATTGAAGTTGAAGTTGACGTTGAGTGATGATTGTTATGATTGTGGTTTAGATTAACTTGCGAGCAAGAATCTAGACTGCTACTACTATAGTCGGTGGTGAATCTTGTCAATGATCTAAAGTGATCAACGGAATTGGCTAGTCCGTTTTCGGGAATAGTTATCGCACTTCCGCTAGTGACACCCGCAAAACTAGCGCCAGAAATCGAGCGGCTTGTAGCGGACGGAGTTGGCATGGAGCTACTGTGATGCTCCTTGGCCAGTTTGTCTTTTTTAGTTCCACTACTGCTACTACCTCCGCTTCCGGTAGTTTTATAATTATAACTACTAAGAATAATATTATCATTGTCATTATTATTATAACCACCACTATTTTCATCTCCTGGTGGATTAGGAGTGGCTGCAGGCGAAGGTGGAGGCCGTTGGACTACTCCATCGTCGTAATACTCTTGGAATTCGTAAAAATTCTCATCGTCTTGGTCCTTAAAAATCTTTTTTATCTCCTTATAACTGAGAAATTGTAACCTCAACTGACTGCTAGCCAATCGGCACGACTCAGCATATTGTCTTCTCTCGGCCAACTTTCTTCTCCGCTGCTTTGGTTTCTGTTTCTGTTGCTGTTGCTGCTTGTTGCTTGCAGAGGTATTATTCATTTTTGACGGATAATTCTGATTATCATTATCGACTTCCGTTTTGTTTCCGATTGCAGGCGCCGCTTCCACAGTCATCGGAATCACCCCTTCGAATGTATTATCTTGATGGAGATCTTCTTTACTGCTCTCGCTACTACCAACGCTGATTCTGAATTGACTTTTCATTGTGTCCATTGGATCGGACTGAACTCGATGTGGCGGCCGGCGAGCAGGTGGTTGTTGCGGTGACTTGGCCGCCGCCATGTCTGGTGTTGTAAACATTTGGTTGGCCGATGGAGAGCCGGCCTCAAGTATCAACTGCCGCAACTTTTGCTCCTGCTCTTGCTGATCCTCCTCTTCCTCATCATCCATTTTGGGCCTCACTTTTGTACCTCTAAGCCAAAAATGTGTGTTGGATTTATTTTGGGAGTTTTCGTGGCTATCTAATTTTTGTTGATATTTTCCCAGCTTCAGGTAAATATTCAGGTGCAATATGTTTTCTTCTATTTCAATCTTGAAGTAATGGGAGTAGTAATAGTGGTAGCTAATATCGATAGGTGAGTTGCAATAATTTGAGATCACAAATATTTATTCTTCCTCTTGCTTCCAATTTTTGCTATTGAATCTCCCCCTCTTTATCTCTCCTCTTTGCTAGTCACTAACAAAGACACACTAACTAGTAACTAATCATTATGAGCTTCGTGTTGCTATTTTTTTCCGAACACACAAAAGTGGCCATTATTGTAGCGGTAATAATAATAGTAGTAACGATAACAACAATATTGCGCCATTGCTAGGAATTGGCGATGATAAAATTGTAAACTTCTATTGCTTCCGCCGCCGCTTCTGCTGCTTCTATTGCCACACAATTATAATCACCACTATCGACTGGCTTAGAAACAACAAAGCAACAACAGCAGCAGCTCACCTTAGCTCACTCCACTCTACGCCTTTGAAGCCACACGACGACTTCAGGTGGTGTTGGTGCAATCCAATTGGCAGACACTACTCTTATTCCCATTCCCATTCCCATTCCCATTCCCATTCCCATTTCTAGCCTCGTTCCGCTTCCTCTTGCTTGAATCTATCGCTCACCAACTCGCGCTCACAACAAACAATAAATATATTTCCTCGTTCTCTGGCAGCTACTTGGTTGCCTAGTCGATGAGTTGCTGCTATTACTATTGCTATGGCTGCTTATGTTCCTGCTTTTGCCAAGACTTCCACTGCCCCCCGTTTTCCCAAAGGCACGCGCGCCGCTTGACTCAACGCAGCGAGCACCTAGCGCCCAGTCGCTAGGCGCCACTCGCTTGCCTGCTCGCTGTGTGTGGCCCGGCCGCATTTGTGTGCATTGCGCGCGGCGCCCGTGAGATGCGATGAGCTTGCACTTGTGCGCCACCAGACCGAAACTGGTACATTTACCCTCGCTTCTGTTGTATTTTACACAAATCGCCGCAGCCCTTCTTCCTCTCAAACTCAAACTCTATTTCACCGTTACAACTCAAATGGACGGATTCCATTGAGTCCATTTATCTTGTTCGCAAAATTGTGCGTAACGTTTCTGCTCGAGTTTTGCTCGCTTGTAGCTGGCGAGTCGTTGCCGTTGCGGCTGCGGCATTTGCTGATGTTGTTGTTGTTGTTATCGATGTTTCGGAACTCTCCCACAAGCAGCAACAGCAGCAGCAGCAGCAAAAGCAACCCAAGAGCTCATAGCTCATCGCCTTTGCCACTAATAAGCTTTCATCCTGCTGACGGCTACCACGTTGCCGCCGCTCGTCCTGCTACTAATAACTACGCTCCCACTAACTCAACTCCAATTCGTCGGCCGCCCAAACTGCCGCCGCTTGCCCATTAGCTCGTTGGCTCGGTTTAGGCTAAATTAAATTGTTTACGCGCAAGCTTCGTCGTCGTCATAATCGTCGTCGTCGTTGAGTTTGGCATCACGGAGGTCTATAGTTTTCAGGGCAAAGCAGAGCTCGTTTCAGTTTAGTCTATGATCGCAGCGAAACTGGCGCCAGGTTTTAGAAGAAGAAATTCACAAGCAACCAACTGAGGGCTATTGTTGCCGCCAACCGGTTAGTTCGTGCAGCTTCCGCTCGATCTGAGCTCCAAATGCTAAGGGATTCTATGGATCGCCGGGCCACTATTATTCCTCGAGTCGCAACTTGAAAGCCGCGACTTGCGAGTCTCAAAGAAAGGGAAGCAGACGAATAGCAACATCAACAACACTGGCAATTGCAATAGGAATTGAAGCAGCCACCGATACCGAGAATCCCCAAGAGGAAAGTTTGCCTTGCTTGTGTGCTAGTTTGCGCAAGTCGCATGGTTCGTAGAAGTATCTGACCATTCTAAAAGTATTGAGTGCTCCTCTATCTCGTTCAAACGATCGCTACCACCTTTGTGCCAACTAGACTGCCGCCATCCAAGTTGACGACAACCACCACTGCCGCTACTGCTGTTGCCACCACGATTTGGAAACACGCAAACTTGGGCCAGAATAAGAGAAGGAGATGGTTGAAACTCACGAAGTAGCAGTCAAGTTTTCTCCCTCTTTTTCTTGCCCGTCCAACGTCAAAACTCTCAGTTGAGTCAGTGGGAACGAGGATGACGCTAATGACAGTCGCGATGATGCGGCCAATAGCGACGAGTGCCAAGGAGAACTGGCCACTGGCGCTCACCACCTCAGACACCAGAGACGAGGGACCAGATAGCAGCAATGCGCCTCACCGGAACAGGAAGTGAACAAACATCTCTCTTTTCTTGGGTCACTTTCTCTTTCGTCCGATTCTCTCGTTTGCTTGGTCGCCTGACGACAAACAAGTGGATGCAATTCGAGCGCAGCAACCATGCAACCCAAAAATAGAATGGAAAATGCGAGTCCAGAGTGGCCGCGACCACGAATGTAACACCCCACTCTATCTCTCCTCTCGCTCGACTTCATCGTGTCCTGGTTGCCTAAACGTCACCCAGTTGGTGAGTCAGATTTGCGATAGGGATTTTGGGTTCACGACTTCATCTTTTTTCGGAGGGAAGCGGTCAAGTAACAATATTACCAACGAGTGAGACCACGACGTCATAACTCTATTCACCCTCAACGCGCGCTAATAAGAACAACCACCTCACCTAGCTAGCGACAATTTCTCCTTGAAAGCGTAACCATTGTTAACCTGCTACCTGGCTGCCTGAGCAGCAGGCCGACTTGAAGCATTGGACTTAAGTAACAACGCCGAAAATGACAACGTCGTCGACGTCGACGACTAGAATGTTAACGACAAAGACGAGTCGCTAGGTGCTCAGCAACGCGCCGTCCAGTGCACATAGCGCGCGCGTTAGAAGCACAGGGGCAGGCGAATAGGCAGGACTTGGCTCGCGGAGTTTATGCCTGGGCGGTTGTATTGGCAAATCGTACGGCCCGATTATAATGTATGATGTGCGATTTGCGATTTGCGATTTGCACGAGAGGTGTCGTACAGAGAGGGGCGCCGGGCGCGTTCGTGCGCAACGCGCCACTAGGCTAATCCGATGCTCGCTCGTCTGCTCCTTCGTCTGCTCGCTTGCCGCTGACAGGCGCAGCTGGCGCCCGGCCCCGAAGTTGGCTCATCGTACACCTGCCCACTTCGTACACATGGCGCCCGCAAATGCCACTAGAACCACGACCACTACTCTCTTGGGCCACTGTTAAGCTGGCGGCCCAATGTGCGCCAGCGGCTTTTCCATTTCGCCCAACGCTCGCTGCTTTAATCACACAATCGCTGACGTTGGTTCGAGTGGCTAGCCGACTGGCAGGCTAGCTCGCCAACTTCGGGAAAGAGAAAAAACAGCAGCTAGTGGCTTTTCGAGAGCCCGGGCAAGCGAGCTAAACGAGATTTCTGCTCAAAGCCCGGCGGCGGCGTTGGCCGGCCTCTACTTGACGAGCCAGCTTGCCAGTCGGTCAGTCAGTTAGTCAGACTTACGTTCGCTCGGTAGGTCGGCCTCTCAATGGTGATTGTGGTGGCCCTATTTGAGTAGTAGTAGTTGGCTAAACAGCAGCCAACTGGCTGCCCCAAGTCTAAGTGGTCGGTTGGCGAGCTAGCGATCAAGTTAGCAAGCGGCTGAGGGAGCGAGCGGCAGGGCGAAATTTGAGAATCAGCTGATCGGCAATCGCCATTTTTCGGGCCTCCCTCTCTTGAACCGACTGCCTTGCAGCAACTGACCTAATGGCCATACGTGAGCAAGAGTCAGAAACAACAAAGCGGCGCCAGCGACAACAACAACCGTGCCAATTTCCTCGAGCCCGATGCCATTGTTTTTGCACTAAATAATAGCTGGCCGCTGCGTAAATATTCCCCTACTTTCTCGTCTTCTATTGGCAAATTCAGCCGCTGAACGCCAGACACGCAGCTACAAGCTAAGTCTAATGGCGAGGCCAAGGGGAAGCGGAAATTATTAAGCACAAGTCGGTCTAGTCGACACTTCGCTCGAGGAGAGCTGTGAGAGAGCGAGAAAAAACTAAACACTTGAGTTTAGGTGGCTGCTATCGACACTCGAGATCAAGACTCGAGTCAGTTAGCCGCTGAAGCAGAAAGCCTCTCGAGTTTCTGGTTGGAAAGGCTTGCAGCTGTCGTCGTCGTCGTCGTAGTCGGCGCCGTCGCCGTAGCTTATTTCCAGGCGCCATAAGTTATTGGCTCCTCGTTGCTGGCCACCCTCTTTCATGACACCGGAAGCGTCGGGTCTCCATCCTCTAGTTTGATGGGAAACGATGCGCTCGCAGTTTTGCGACAGACACACAGATACAAGAGGAACGATAGGGAGGGAGAAAATAAACAGCAAGCGCTATGGCGGCGGCGGTTGAGCCAACGACCGTCGCTGCTAACACTGCGCCGAGTCTGTGATGACGGAAGTGAAGCCATCAAGTCGATGTGCGCGATTGACGCGTCACCAAGTCTAGCTTATTGTTCCGTTAGGTTTTCTTTTGGTTGTAGTGATCGTTGCGTTCTCAAGTCGCTCGTGCACAACCAACGTATACGTAATTTTTAATGAATTGCCCGATAGGCTAGAATTCTAGCTGGTCGTTACTGGCTCATTGGCGGCGGAGGCACTGCTCCAATACGACGCTGACGTATCGAGCCTTTCACTCTCGACGGCGACGGCGGCGGTGTTAGCGTCGTTGTTGTTGTTGTCGTCGTCGTCATAGCCTCAACCATCCAGTTAGCTCTAGTTTTGGAGCTCGCTGTTACGTAATTGAAGCCGATTGCAAAAAGTCATCCGGCGCAGTTTCAATTTCAGTTTGCTATTTGGCGAGCGAGCGAACGAGCGATCGGTTTTTGTTGCTTTCGACGGCAATCACGCGATGCCTTGTTGGATTTTCCCTCTCGGTGGGCCAAATCAAACCCGCTTCGCTCCCACTCTAGCTTGTTTGCAGGTTGAGCGCCGACGATTGTTACGTAACGCTCGTTTCTTTCACACCAGCTGCAATACCGAGAGCAACGATCGGCCCAAAACCTTCGAAGCTTTTGCGAAATTTATGCGCCCAACTTTTGTTTGGAAAGCTGAATGGTGTTGCTTATGCTGCTGCTGCTGCCTAGAGCTTCCGCCTCCGTGGCAGCCACAAAAAGCGAATCAATCTAATGGTATCATCGACGTTCCTTGTTCAGATGCGAAACTTTACAATCAACAACAACAACAACAACTCCGACGACTGTGATCACGACGACGGCTGAGAGTCTTTACCGCTTGGAAGGAGGCTCAACTCTAAATTCTCTCAGGGTTTCCGGTCTTTTCCATCTACACGTGCCTCTGCAGAGTAATGAACTCAAGCCGAACAGGTACGTAACTAAGGTTCAGGTAAATGGAGGGAATGAACTGAAGAGTGCATTTTGGCTAGAAAAACTGAGAAGGGAGACGGTAATTGAAATGAACAGGCAGTCAATTTACTCACCTGGCTTATGTCCGACATCCAGGCATTCTTCTCGCTGGGACTTGGCGCCACCATGTGAATGATTAGCATACCATTCGAGAAGAAGGTCGCGTTCACTCCGCTCGATGCCGAGCAATCCTTCTTGCACTTACTCTGCATTCGCTCGCTCCTCAGGCCACTGCCGCTTGTGCCACCGGCTCCCGCTGACCCGCCACCAGCGCCGCCATCGCCGGAAGTGTCCGCCGTCGCAGCGGCCGCGATCGACATGTCGATTGTTGACTTCTCTCCACTAATTGCGCTTGAGCTCTTCCTTTCCAACAAGAGGATAAAATCACAGCCACCATAGTCCTTGGTCATCTGGCCAAACGGGGAATTGTATCCCCAGTAGTCAGAAATGGAGCCGGTGGCCGAGGAGCGACTTGGACGCTTCTGAGCGTAGGAGGAACCACCTGTTAGGTCCTTGCCACCACCGGCGCCACTTAAAAGTGGCGCCGGCGGTGGTTGGCGCTTGAGCGGCGACGAGGGCGCCGATGACGACAGCGTGTCAAATTGGCACCCAGTTAATGCCGCTGGCTGGTGCTGGTGTTGCCGCCGTTGGTTCCCTTTTCTTTGACTGGTAGTTTGCTGCTGATTTGACTGCTCCACTTTATCCTTTTCCCTTTGCGCCTTCGCCTCTCGATGCTGCTCCTTCTTCTCTTGGGATGAGCTGTGAGCATTTGAGTTAGAGTTTGAGTTGGAGCCCGAGGAAAAGGCAGACGAGGATGTTAGAGAGCCCAAATTGGTTAGATTGGATAGCTTGTTGGCCAGGTAGCCAGTTATACGCGAGCCCCTTAGCGACGATCTCAGCGGATTTAACGAGACGCCGACGCCCGCGACCTTTGCCTGTTTGCCGCCAGCCGGCTGCTGGGCTTGAGATGGAGTTTGAGTGGGAGCAAAAGTTGCCGCTGGTACTGGTGCTGGTGCTGCTGCTTTGGTGGCCGGCGGCGATGAGCTTGGAGGCGAGGCAAACACTTGGCCGACCGGAAGCGAGGGCCTCGTCGGCTGCTGAGTTGAGCAAGAACCAGAGCCGGAGCAATTCGTCGTTGAGTTCATTGGCTCACGATCGGCGCCCGTAGCGTTGCAGCTAATGTTGTTGTCAACCATCGACCACGAGGACGACGTCGAAGACTTTGGACTGGCGGGAAGAGTTTGGCAGTTGGTTAGCTCGCCCGAATCGTCCACTTGAGTTGCGGTCCCAGCGAAGGAGGTTCGCTTGCTATTTGCCGGCGATTTGCATGTTTGTTGCTGCTGATGACTCGATATTTGTGCATTAACCACCGGGGCCGGCTTCGCCGGAGTTCCTTGAAATCGGGCTGCAATTGGAGTTCCAATGTTCGAGTTCCATTTGCTTGGCATCGAGGCAGTGGAGGCTCGTTTCAAGTCTGCATTTGCGTACTCGACATGATCGCCATCTATTGGTGGAGGGACAATATCATAAACTAGGTTAGCTACTGAGTTGAGTTTAGTTGAGCAAAAAACAGGTGGCACTAGTGACTAAAAGTAAAAATCCCTACTCGCATTCGAACCCTCCAGGTGGCGCCTAGAGACTAATTTCTGCTCCTGCACACCAACCTTTTCCTATGCAAAGTCGCGATAGAACACACAACAACCGCCAAAAGTCGGCGTCATCATCGCGCCAAAAACGAAATGGTACAAGACAACTGCAAGGTCTCGCGCCTAGCGACCAGCGAGCCTTTGGCGGGTGTCACATCAAGCAGACCAGGCGATGTAGCCAGTAGACAGGTACATAGCTAGACCCTCCAAGCTCAAAAGTTGGTGGCTAATGTACACCAGCCACCTGGGCGCCACCATCTATTAAGATGCAAAGCTCGCTCCCTCGGTTGTCATGATTACAATCATTAGTTTGTCCCGCTCGCTAGCTGACAGTCTGGCTGGCCGACTTGCTGAAACCATTTGGTTACCAAAGGCACCCGAACCAGCGAGACTAACCACGGTTCGCTATTTGCGCTAAGCTCACAGGCTTGATTCGCAGCAACCGCGAGCTTCCGGATGGAGCTCGTCCAAATCGAGTTGTAAAAGTCAAAAGACGACACGGAGCAAGACTCGCAGTTGGAAACGGAGACTTTCTCAGCCAACCGACGACAACGAATGGCCTTGCAATGGGCCAGAGTGAGTGAGAGGAAGAGAAAGAGACGAGCTTGCGATTATAACACGCTGCAGCGCTGCACTCTAATCGCACCATCGTGTAATAGTCTGTACCGGCCATCGAGCCACCAACCACTTACCTGACTGCCCGTCGACTGGAGGGCCGCAGCCGCCGTCACCTTCACCGGAAGCTCGCTCGTGCTGCTGCTGTTGCTCCTGTTTCTGTTGTTGTTCGGCTGGAACTCTAATGAAATCGAAGGTGGCCAAGATGTCCTCTTGTTGTTGGAAAAACTCGGCGGGATTTTCAATGAGCGTCAAATCGGCAATGGAGATGCGTCCAATGTTCTGTGGTTTTTTATATTGCATAAATATTAAGGAAGGGGTTGAGTTTTTTATTCTTCTGTTAGATTATGAGGAGATTGAGAAAAGGAGGTGATCATCTCAATAATGATTTTAGTGGCGAAATTATCATCATTATGAGAGCAAGATACACGCTCTGTCTATCTGCAGATTCGACCCGAAGATTTTCATCCTCATTTGGTTGAATCGTCTAAACTCCACTGAACGCGACGACTTGATGCCCAACTTAAAGTCCAATTCTATCGGTTGAATGGACCAGAAACTCACCTCTAACAAATGCAATTTGCCCTCCCTCGTTCGGGTGCACAATAGCAGGTGGTTGGTGAACAGGAAACACTGGCGCACGAGTTCCCGCACTTCACCGTGCCTGCCGTTTCCGTCGCTACCAGCACCACCACTCCCGGAAGTTCCGCCTCCAATTAATGCGCTGCTACCTGTACGAATCATCTGATTGTGTTCCAAATAATGAGACGCTTGCTTTTGGCCCGATTGGCCGCCAGTTGCGAGGGAGGCCAGTCGCTGGCGAGCCGTCTTCTTGCCCTTGGCCGGAATCTCAACCACCTGTAACAAAATGCCTTGTCTCACAAAAACTTTAGTTTGATTGGGAAGACTTTGGAGGTTAGATTCTAGTTTCTTTTTCCATCTTGAAGTCTACTAGATTAGTGAGATTGCCCAGTAAAAAGGCTTTCAGGTAAAAATGAATTAGCACTCACCTTGATTGACGTCTAGTAGAATATCGCAGCCTCCAATTATCATTCGTTCGATGGCTAAATTTTGTCTAATGTTCTCGGTTTCGCTGACCTCGTCGTGCATTTGCTATTTTGATTAGTAAGAGGGCGAATGATGTTAGTGGGGAAAGTTGAATATAGATTATTGAAAACCAAACCTAATCACTATCTATTCTAAACTTACCCTAGAAAGTTCCTCTAATTTGGTCTGCGCCTCGTAGAGACTCTTGCGCTCGACGTGATTGTGTGGGGTGTGAGCAAGAATTTCGTGGAGACAAATAATGTAACGGGGAATCTGGTTTTAAGAGAGAGAGAGAGAGAGAGAGAAAAGTCGAATTTATGAGCTTTAATTAGAGACAAATAATAAAATTGACCATGTAATTGATATTTGATAGGGAAAATACTCACCTGGTGCATAGGATACGTCAGGAAGGTTTCTAGAGTGCGACCATTCATATTCGGCCTATCCTCTAGTCGTCTGAGGATTTGGCCAAATTGCTCGCGTTGCTTACACTCGGCCAAAACCTGTAGGCTAAAATGGTGGTTTCGCACATATTCTTGGTAGATAGTTAGCATTGGTAGCAGCATGTTAAACAAATCACCCAGCACTAAAGTTGGCCAAGATTCCATTCGAGCCGTTAAGCCTTTGAGAAAGATTTGATGTAAAAAGAGTAATGTTTCACTGTTTAAAAAGATGGAATTCAACTCGTCATGACTAATAGGTGGTCGCGATGAGCTTGCGGCCATTTTGATTGGTCTTAGGAAGGTGGAGATAAGCATGTTCAATTGCTCAACGTATTCCTCCTCGCACTCCACCATCCTGAAGACGAGATTGTTTCTCTTGCGCATTGACTCGGCATGCGGCGATTTAATATACTCCTGAACGATTTGTTTCCATCGTCGCCGACACAACCAACCGCGAAAGAATCCCTGAACCTTTTTAATCTTGCGCAACTCCTCGCTATTCTCCATCTCAAAAAGGTAATCCGACAATAGAACTCCATTGTTTAAAGCCTCGACCATGGACTTGAGCTCAACACTCAGCTCCTCCTGTTCCGGTTCAAGCTCGTCGGCCACCTGTCTCAGGCGACTCGTAATGATATCTTCCTCCTCCTCCTCCTCCTCTTCGTCCTCGATGCCCTCCTCTACCGTCTCCACGCCAACAACCTCGCCATTGTCACCAAGCTTTGTCCGGATCGCCGCCGAAGACTTCTTGGCGCCTCCACAACCACTATCACCTTTCCCGCTTAGCTCATAATCAGCCAGCTCACTGGCAACAATGGCGAGCCGAGCGGTGGAGTTATTATCATTAGAATTGACACTATTGGTACTAATATTAGTATAATTATCATTTCCTAAACTTATTCGTCTCGCTACATTTCTTTGCCTGCCACCTTGTGACTTTTTCGCCACCGACACAATCAAATCCTCGTCGCCGTCCATTAGAGACATTGACGAGGTTGCTATCGATTTCTGTCTTCCATGGGCACCAAGTCTATTGGAGCCACCTGTGCCTCCGCTTATAATTGATGACGATGACCTATGATGCTGATTTCTATTATGGTGATGATGCTGCTGCTGATGATGACTTGCGGTAATGGCTGCGCTCTTGTCAACTCGGTCACACAAAACGTTGGAGGCGGCCCGCACGAGCGACTTGGCCAGCGCAGCGCTGCTCATTTGTTTTCCTGTGCTCCCACGCCTTCCGCTGCTCAACCCGAAACCCGGCATCGTCTGGTTGGAGCGAAAGCCGCGCTCGTCCAGTGAGGCCAATCGCGTGCATTTGGCTACATTGTACCTGAGTGCCCGTCGCACCGCCAGCTCCTGTTCCGCTTGTTCCTGTTCCATTGACCTGGTTCGTTGCAACAGCTTAACCGGAAGCTTTAAATTGGAACTCGAATTGCTTGGCGAGGAGCCCGAAGTTGAGGCCGGAAGTTGGCTGCTGCTAGTGGGCGTGGCGGTGGCGGCGGCAGCGGTGGTCGAGGCCCGTAGTGTCGTCGGGTCGCAGCTGGCGGGCCGCTCGTAGGGCGAAGTAGAAGGATTGCTTGTAGCAGGTGGTAGCGTTTTCATGGTGTTGAGTCTCTCAATCGCCAGCTCAATGTCCGATTGTTTTTCCTCTCTTCCGGTTATCCACTTGGAATCATTTTTGTCGAGGTTTGCGCTGCTGCCGTAATCGTCATTCTGCTGCTGTCCCGAGGAAGTTTGGCCAGAAACGCAGTT
Organism: Aculops lycopersici; assembly: GCA_015350385.1. Classification (NCBI taxonomy): domain Eukaryota; kingdom Metazoa; phylum Arthropoda; class Arachnida; order Trombidiformes; family Eriophyidae; genus Aculops; species Aculops lycopersici. The sequence goes on along the minus strand of WNKI01000003.1, from coordinate 3,444,140 downwards.
CAAGTTCGTCGTTGAGGACGAAGCTGAGCAGAGACTCTGAGTGTTAACATTGTTCTTATCGGTCTTCGAGTTGACAATATTTATATTTGTACTCGTCGAAGTATCACCTCCAACCACTGAGTTGTTTGCCGTTGAATTTGCACGCGGATTCAACTGGCCACTCTTGAGGGGCACGCGAGCCGGCGAGTTGCAAGCCGACAGGCTGGTGGCCGGATGTTGGTGCCTCTGTTTCCTTTGTTGTTTTAAAACTGTTTCAACAATTGCAGCCGATTTGTTCAGCACCAAGCGCAATTGATTCGAACGCGACTCCTGACGTTTCAGCAAACAAATCTCCTGTCTTAACTTCTCTATCTCGGCCGACAATTCCTCGCACTGGTGTGAGTATTGCCACTTTGCGGTCGACTCGCTCTCGACGATCTGCGACAAGTGCAAATACTTCTGCTCCAATTGTTCCTTGTCGTTGAGTAACGTTGAGTAGCGGGCCGATGAGATTGCGTGCACCCAAGTTTGGCACTCCGCTTCCGTTTCGGTGCGAAACTGGTACTCCTTTGAGCCCTCTTTGCGCCACTTGAGCGTGAAGGTTGTGTAGAGCTATCATTTGAACGGTCGATTGGTGGTTGTTGTGGGTGTTGTTTTCGAATGTGTTTGGTGGTATTGTGAGGGTAAGGTTTGTTTGGTTAGTTTGGTCTTGATTTGCTTCAAAGCCTTCTCTTTTACGATATTGACTAGCGCATTATACAGAAAACTCGAGCGCCAGTGCTAAAGTCGACGAGTAACTGCCTCAAATGCACGAAGTTGGGCCACTTCCGTTTCTCTCGCCCTATCTTGCCCTCTTTTGTATCAAACAGTACATAGTGCTTAGTTGTGCGAGTAAAATCAACATGTGGCCTGCCCGACAAACTTTCGCCTCGGAGGGCGAGTCTACCAAAGAAATAACAACCTACTAGCTCGCTCGTGGCGAACTAGTAGGTGAATCCAATCCACTTTAGGCCACTCAATAGATGATTAATCATTTGTTACCGTTCAATCTCAAACCTGTGAGTGAATGGGCGGTCGTCAAATGATGCTACCACTTAAAACTATTGTTTGGGGTTATTTTGGTGAGTTTTACTTTGATTTGTTAATCCCTCATTAACCCTAGAATTGAGTATTAGAAAGGGACTACCTTTATGCGCTTCTTGAATTCTCGTATCCGACCAGAATTGGGTAAAATTCTGCTTTTATTTGCTCGCTGCACATAACTCTAGCTGTTCTTCGGCAGCGGGGTGGTGCCACGCTGATCTCACCGGAAACACTAATCCCGCGCTACAGCTATTCCGCACCACCCAACGATTGGTTGCATGCAACATCATTTGCTTTCAATCCAACAAATGTGTGCATTTTACTAATGCTACTTGAATGGCGGCACATCTACTCTAGTTTCGGTGCTCGGACTTGACTCTAGCTTTAAGATCAGATCGAGCAGAATTGAGTGAGCTGGGGCCACGATGTGTCCACTTGCCTCGAGGCCTCGAATCGGCTATGGCAACTCGGAACAGTGCTCACCTTCTCGTCTCTAGTCCAAGTTGCCCGGAATGCCAAACGTGTAACTGGACGAGAGATAAATTGAATGGACGGCGCCAGCGAGAAGTGAAACTCAAGAAGAGCATTCATTAGAATGCTAATAGAGCTGACTTAATATCTATCTGTCTATCCTCTCTCTAGGCCCACCAGCCAACTTATCTTCCGAATTCCTCGCTCGACAGGGTGTCTGTGCGTGCGGAGTTGCAACTAGAGTCGGTGGTCGAAAGTGACCAGAGCATTATTGCTCGAGCCTCGCGGTTCAGGCAGGAGTAGCGGCACTAGTGGCAGTGGCGGCAACGATTGACTTGCGGGTCAGCAGTTCGCGTTGGGCACAAATTTGTGCCAAGCTAGCTTGCCAACTGGCAAGAGCTAGTTCACGGCGGCAACGGCACTGGAAATTTCATTAACCAACTGACTGACTGGCACTTTGTGCCAAGCGGCCAACTCGCCAATCTAGCCGGGCGGCTTTACTGCCCCAACAGCCACCGCAATCACCACCACCACGAAACAGAACCCAAGACTGGAAAAGGATGCAGTGTGAAGCTCTGACTAGTGCTGTTTGGTGCAGCAGTAGCGGTGGCGGCTTAAGACTCAAACCCTCGCCTAGGTTTTAGCCAGCGACTGGCGGTTTCTGCTCTGCCAACTTGAGCGGTGCAAACGGCGGCATTCCAATGAGAGCCACCGACGACTAACCATGGCAAATGTAAGTCAACGCTGCAATTGCCACTCCGACGCCCGGGTTTATGCCGAGAGTACAAACACAATGTGTGTTGATAACAATGAGACGACTAAATGAATCCACTGCTTTGTGCCCAGCATCATCAACGCTGAGCACAACCGTCACGACGACGACGACAATAAACTGGCCGCGTGTCTCACTTCCGCTCAGTCGCGCTCTGTAGTTGTGGTAGAGGCGGCGGCGGCCGCCGCTGCTACCACTTCCGCCGTTCAAACAAATATAACCCGATGGAACCTCGCCCATCGTCGAGGATTAGCGCCCGACTCAAGTGGCGGCGCCCACTGGCACCGCATTAGGTCGCCACGTCTTCGGGTTAGTTAGCTAGTACTCCAGGCGAAGAGCCCGAGCGCACAAGTATCGGAAAGAGAGAGAGAGAGAGAGAGAACCAGTTAATGGTTGCTACCTGCTCGATTTGCAGTCGATCGGGCTTACAAAGCCGAGCAAGAGGAGAAGGGAAACATATAGGCAAGTGAGGCCAAGTTCACGAGCCATTTACCAACACCAACTGGCCAACCAAACGTGAGGTGATCGAATACTCGCCCGCTGGGCGGCTCGAGGTTGGCGCTCGGTGAATATTAATCTGGTTCCGAAGTACTTCACTTCATAGTTTCGTTTACACTCAGCTCCGTCTCTGCAGGATAAGCGGCACTTGTGTTGCAACTTTGGTGGAATGCTGCTCAAGGTGACCGGCAAGATGTGAACAGACACAGAGGAAGTTGATTTGGAAACAATCTTTGTCTAGTTGCAACAATTCCATGTAGTATCCGTTTCTCCTTTCGTCATCCCACTCTTTCGCTAAGTCCTGTAGCGGGGAACTACAACCACCTTTTGAGAGCGGTTAATGGGTGAGAAAAAAGACAAACTGGCCAGTAACAATTGGAATGGCAAATAGTAAGTCGATTGGAATGTGTTTCCATTTCTCATACCATAACCTCAACAACGCCCTTCCCTCAGCCTCTACTTCTTGACCACGAACCACCAAAGTTAGCTAAACAGTGCCAAGTGCCACTAAACTAGAACTCGACTAGCTAGGTAAACAGCACGTCGCCTCGGCTGCCGTTGTTAGAAGAATCCCTCTCCGTTTACTCAATCAAGTGGGATGGCCTCGGGCGACACACTTCAACGATTAGTCGGCGAGCAGTCGTCGGTTAGTCGGCAAGCGACTGAGCAGCCGAACAACCGATGGGTAGATGAATAGATATCTGGATGGATAGATAGAATCTACGAATTGCTTGTGGTCAGCAATTCAGGCGAGATATCAGCCATATGGTTGAGCATCGGTGAGTGCAGCCAGCGACCCAGAGAGACGGGAAGCGTCGGAAGCGCCTCGAAGCGCTTCCTGTTGTACATGTGTGCAAAATAAGCACACCCGGCGAGCGCCTAGCGACTTCGGATTGAACAAACGTGTCCAAGGCGATGGCGGCCCCATCGACGTCCCAACTGCATGCTGCTAATTGGATTAGCCGCATGCGCAAACTCCGCCGAGTCGCCTTTTTGAGTCGAGTGCATTCACGGGTTCGGTCAGCCAACTAATCATGATGGCCACTTGTTAGCCCGAGCGGTTTACAAGCGACCAGGCGGCGCCCAGGAGTCGGGGAGGGAAATTCAATTTTATTGAGTTCAATTTCGTAGTGCTGCTGGTGGCTCTTTCACAATCTCAGCTTGAGATTGGTGATCCCCATATTTGCTCCTCCTCTAAATTGGGTTCAGGTAAGTGAACAGGTTAATGGACTAAACAATACAAAAGGCTCTCTTGAGTGAAAAACCTAACGGTTTTCTACTATTTGAGAGAAATAACATAATCTGATTTGCTAGTTGCTGTTTGCGCTTCCAGATAAGCGCCAGCAACCAGATGACTGTCTAATTCAACTAGTTTGCTTACTATTTTCCTCTCTCTCTCTCTCTCTCTCTCTCTCTCTCTCTCTCTTCTTCGTTCGTTCGTAGTACTAACTTACCGTACCGGTAGTAACGTTACGTACGTCGTACGGGTAACGAAACGTAAACGTAAGTAGTAGGACGAGA
>WNKI01000003.1:3326993-3439328 GCA_015350385.1 Aculops lycopersici | reverse complement strand
TACGTACGTACGTCGTACGTACGACGTACGTCGTACGTCCGTACGTACGTACGTACGTACGTACGTCGTACGTACGAAGTAGTAGTGTAGTAGTAGAGAGAGAGAGAGAGAGAGAGAGAGAGAGAGAGAGAGAGAGAGAGAGGTGGATGGAATCTCGCCGGCTAAGAGGGAGAGAGAAACCGCTAAAAGCAATTAGTTTGCTCGCTCGGCTTGCCATGTTTAGTTCGTGTTGGTCGCTTACTCACGGGCAAGCTACTCAGCGAGCGAGCGAGCGCCAGGCAGCACCGGGCGCCCGATTGTGGGGCCATGCTAAGCAGTGAGCACAGCATAGCGACACATGAAACACAACATGATAATGGCCGAGGGCAGGACGAGGAGGAGTATTAAAGCAACCTCTACATAGCACTCGAGAGGCGCGGAAAAAGCGACAGAGCAGCTAGCTAGCGCCGACTTGACGGTGAGCAGTGGGCGACAGGTGAGTGCCCCAATCGGCTGGCTGACCCGACTAACCGTAAGTTACCTGCCGTTCGCTCCACTCTAGTCGCTTTCTCTCTCGTTGCCGATGATTTCTCTCTATCTAGCGCACGAGCAGCTAACCTTCTTAGCATCAGGGAGACGAGATTATGCACGACGAGTTACAATTGAATCTGCTTCTAGGAATTGAAAGTTTCAGATGCTTGTTCGAGGGCGTGTGTGTGTGTGTGCGCCATAAGCGAGGAGCACCTAGCGACTTGGCGTCGTCAGTTTACTCTTCTCCTCTCGCTTTTAAAGTTAGTCTTGATCGACGAGCTTCGGCAAACTCCATCCATGCGGCCAACTAGTGGGCGATCGAACCACGGAGCAATAAATTCCATTGGCTCTCGCGATGGGCAAGAGGAGGAGCAAAGAGCCGCCCCTACCTCGTATTGGTACTTCGGCCGGTTTGAGCCTCAGCAAGTTTCAAGGGATAACGCGCGCAGCCAACCGGCGGGCTAGCTGCCGCTCGGCATTCATTCGTGTGTCTGTAGTGCTATCGACAAACTACTGAACTAAGCAAAGCTGGGCAGAATAGAGCAGCTAGCGCCGGGTGACTCGACTGCCGCGACGAAGCCAACTCCCAGAGGACTTGTAGCGGGATAAATGATTTGGGCTATCTGGTGGAGCCGAGCAGAGTTGCCCACCACCAGAAACCATCCGCCCGCTAGTCTTGACTTACAAGTCCACCAGCCGACTATCGTGTTATTTGTTATGAAACGCGATGTTGTGTTGTGTTGTGTTGCGTCGTGTTATGCTATGTTAAGCAATGCGTGCTCCTCCCTCCCCTCCTTCCTCTTTCTTGTGCTCTGTCATTTGACCGACTTCCCTGTCACGCTTGCCCTTCTCCTTGCTCATTCCCTATCCCCATTCACCCAGTTCGTACGCGCAAAGTGTTTCTGAACACCCCACCGAGTGAGCGCGCCATTGGATCTGGCGACGCCATCGACAAATGGACTATCGCGTAGTTCCATTCGCACTAGTCGCTGCCAGTCGATTGTAAGAGTGTGAGGAACATGAGGCTCGGAATTCAATTTTACTAGTTCATTGGCGTCGATGGAGTAGTAGTAGCAGCAGCAGCAGCAATGTTGTTGTTATTGTTGTTGTCGTAGTCGATGTCAAAGTGCGACACTGCTTTTGGTTTGAGACACAAAAGACACTAGCTCCCCGCAGCTATCCAAGTCCACCGCCACAAACCAGCACATGCTTTAGCTGCAACGACGACTTTTAGAGCTGCTCTCACTCTCACCTGGTCAGTGCAACACTTGGCTGCCACTACCACCTCTGTTGGCGCTAGATACCTTCAGTTGGCGGGTGGAAAGGTACAATTTATCACCTCGAGGTGGCCGGTGTCGCCTGGTTCACCGGCCAACGAAGCGTGAGTCTCCCTCTCTTTCTCTCCCGCTTTTTGCTGCAGCGCGTCTCACCTGGGCCGAATGTGAGCAAGTCAGAGAGACATATGCTATGATTGTGTGTGTGTGTGTGTGTGTGTGTGTGTGTGTGTGTGTGTGTGTGTGTGTGTGTGTGTGTGTGTGTGTGTGTGTGTGTTTGAGTGTGTGTGAGAGAGATAGATAGAGCAGTAATAAGAAAAGAGCTAGGTTCTGCGATTGTGTAGAGCCGCCATTGCAATCAGCTTGATTGATCGCCACTACGCCAGATTCGCCCTCACTGACTAGCGAGAATGAGATAGTAGCATATAGCCGCCATGGTCGCCGCCGCCGCCAAAGTTTTGCGCCTTGGCATTAGAGGAACCGGAAGCGGCGGCCCTGCAACCGCCGGCAAACTGGCGTCACTGGCCATCCTGCCGGCGAGCTAGCTAGTTGCGACGCCTCTACATTGTGGTGCCGTTGATATTGCTGTAGCTGGTGGCGGTGGCCTCTGCTTGGCTCACTAACGGCGACACCAGAGGCAAGTGCGATGGTTTTCTGCGAATCACTACGACGACGACGACTACGACACACAGACGAAAAAACAAACACACGGCCTCTTACTTTGGCCAACTCGTCAGTCAGTCGGCCAATGATCGTGGCCCATCAAGCGATGAGCGCGGTGACGGCGGCAAGCGACGCAAATTGGCCCCACCAGACGCACTAACACCAACAATAGCATCTGCAGCAACAGCTACATGAAACACTCGCTTCAACTCTTCTTCTTTCGGAGCGACGGCGCCATTGCCATTGCAGCCGCCACCGTTGATCAGAGAAGATCGGCCGATCGATCACTCACACGCGAGAGCAAGCGTTGCTCTGGTTGCGCTCTTCGGCCAGATCACCTGCCTACCTGGCGGCGGCCCTTGCGTAGGTGCGCGCGGCGCCACTTTGCTCGGGTGCTCTGCTTTGCTTTGCTCTGGCTCACTCGCCAGACAACTGGCGGCATTCGCAGCAAAGTGGCTGCCAATTGCAGCCATACTTTGCAGGCATACAGGTGAGTTTGCGGCAATCGTCATCCATGGCGCTAGTCAGGCGCAAAAAAGCGAAAAAAAAACTTTACGCAATAATTACTCGTGTCAGTGAGCGAGCGAGCGAGCGACGCGCGCACCCAAAGTGAGCTAGCCGCCACTTTAACGGCCATGAGCAACCATTTGATTGCTCATGGCCAACGTAACTCTAGTTTTTCTCTCAATCTTTTGGAGCAACTTGTTTAATCTAACCTCCTCCTGATCCCACTGATAAGCCATAAAACTAGAGGGAGTTTAGTTTTCATATTCTTCGTCGTTTGTTTTGGTTGGAGACTCGAGCCAGCGGCGGGGAGCCTGGAGTTTCTCTAAGCAAAGGGATAGGGCAAAGGGTAGGCGAGTTTACCTGGAACCTGTTTCAGCTAACTGATCATACCGACAAGCCGGCTGCACTAGCTGGCCCATCGATTGGCGGTGGCAGTCAAGCGCAAGCGAGTTAGTCGCTCGGATTGAACCACTCGACTCGACTAGAGGTTCGCTGTTCCCTGCTCGCCAATCGCTTGTTGGTCGGTGGCTAGTTTTGGTCTCGATTGTCGTCGTGGTCGTTTTCGTTTGTTTGGTTCTATGATAAAGGAGGAGGAGACGGGACGTGAACGCGGAGGGATCTAATACGCTCGGTACGTCGCTAGGCGAGCGGCCAAACGATTTTGCCGCCCGAGAGCTAAGTGAAGCGATAATAATAATAACGACGACAGCGACAACAACAACACCAACACCACCAACAACAACAACAACAACAAACGCGCGGCGATAAACAAACAGAAACTCGCTGGTCGATATACGCAATGCAGCAACGAAACGGAAGGGGGAAAAGAGAAAGTGATAGTCAGGGGAAAGTAGAAAAAGTAAAGAGCCAATACTCACCTCTAAGTTATCGTCAGCACTCTTGCTCATGGCCAGCAGGTTGGCCATTGTAGTCGTCACTGTTGTCGTTATAGATTGTTGTTGCTGACAGGCTGTCTGGTTCGGGTCGTAGGTGTTGGATGCTGCCACCGTTGCACTGTTGTTGGTGGTGGTGTTGAGGATGCTGCTGCTGCTGTTAGGATTTCCTCTCCCAGATGCGGCGGCGGCAAATTGATCTGTCGCCATAGCCGCTTGAGCCGGTGGTCCATAGCAATTGTCATAGATGTTGTCGGTGGTGGTGGCGGCGGCGGCGTTGAGTTGCTGTAGGCTGGCCAGCCGATTTGCGGCGGCAACCACCAGCGACGAACTGGAGTCGTCCAGATCCTGGGCTGCCTCAAAGTCCACCACGGCGTCAACCAAACGCTCGCAATAGGAGCCCTCGAGGAAGATGACGCCAATTTTTCTATTGAGCAAACTGGAGTAACTTACGGGCGCCTTGCCCGCCGTGGTGGTTGTTGTGCGGCCAATTGTTTGCTCGTTGTGCGTTAGGAAGTGACCGGAGACGCCGGAAATGGAGGAGGAGTTTAGGGTTCGGCTTGAGGCGCGCGAGGAGGAGGAGCACATTGCCACTCCGATTGCGTTTTGGTTGTTAATGCTATTTGCAGCTGCCGCTGCTGCTATTGCCGCCGATGCACAAGACGCTCCGAGTTTGTTGCCTCCGATACAAGAGCCCAACTGGCTCGAGGGACCAATGTGACCGCCGAGATAGTTGGCCGGCCGGCAAACATCAGGCAGAGTGCTTGTCTCTTGTCTTGTTTGAGGATCACTTTGGAGACGAGCGCGCGGCACTCGGAGCGGCGTCGCCCGCGAGTCCACGTTCGCGTTGCCGCTGCAACCACTGCTTGCCCGCTGACTTCCGGTTTGCGTGTGTCTCGTGGCGGACGTTGCGTGTAGCTGGCCGCCGGCCGAGGCGCGCCGCTGGTGGCCGAGCCAGGAGCGCTGATGCAACCTTACCTGACCATCGGCGCCGCCAGTTTCCGTCGAGTGGCTGGCCATCTCTCCCACGGGCTCGGCGCCAAACTCGTCCGCGGGCTCCAGAGCGGCCGCCTCCAAGGCCTCGCGCCACTGCTCCTCCTGGGCACTCGCTATCGCCGCTTGGGCTTGTTTTGAGGCACGCCGCAAGGGCGTCCGGCTCCCGCTTGCATGGCTATTAGAATCAGTCTTATCCTGGCCTCTTCTAATGAGCGCACTAAGCGCGGTGGTTGCCACTCGGCCAGCCGAGGAGGATGACAACGACGAGTGTATTGATTGGTGGTTGGCCAACAGCGAGTGCGAATGCGAGCGACCGGAACTCGAGGCGGCGGCCACAATCTGCGCGGCAGCATACTGAACCTGCTCCTGGGGCGACACGTCAAAGTAGAAGAGTAGATTCTCAAACAATAGGAACCACTTCATGCGCCACTTCGAATTTGTAGAGCTTCGCTTGTAGAGGAAGCCACGGAGGCAATTGTCGCTTAGACCCTTCTCAATCAAAGCGGTCAGTTGTTGCTCATTGAACGCCACCGAGGTGCGCCGATTCTTCGAGGGCCTAAATTTGAGCATCTTGTTCAAAGGTTTCCAATTCTAAATTTAACACACAATTTCGATCCAAATCGATTTGATTCTATTCTATTCTATTCTTCTTCTCTGATTTCTTGCTGATTATTCTTGTGCTTTCAGTGCTATGTTATGGCTTCGCAACCATTTCTCTTCCCGTGAACTTGCTTTTGCTTCTGCTTTTGCTTGACATTACACTGGAGTTGCGTGTGAGTGTCGATTCTTCTTCTCATCATCTTGCTGGCTACAAACCGCAAACCACAACCATCGCCACTGGATTCTCGCAGCAGGTGGCTGATGCCGACTTGCTGGCTCCTTGGCGTCGCTGTGTTTTGTTGCTCATTGTTGTCGTTTCGATGTTGTTGTTGTTGTTGTTGTTGTTGTTGTTGCTGCTGCTGCTGTTGTCATTGGTGCTGAAGTTGCCACCACTTCTGTCAGCTAAACATTAGTGAATGTGCTCGTCGCGCCGACACTTTCGCTGGCCCGCACTTCTCTCGATGATCCACTTGATTCAATTAGCTGACGCCACTCAAGCCCAACGAGCAAACTATTGCCGCTAGCTCACTAAGGAACCACTTGCTTATGTGACAAGCCGACGACAAACTAAACTACTGCCAACGCTGTCGCCGCCATTACTCCTCCTGCTGACTGCATATTTATTCGCCCAGCCGCCAACCTCACCGAGCGACCGAATGGCTAGCTAACTAGCTGGCTGGCTGAACATATGACTGACGGACTTGCTGCTCGCTGGCTCACTAATTTAATGGGTCGGATTGTGTTGCGCAAATCACAGTTCTCCATCTACATACTAAACCTGTCTCGCTCCGGGGGTGCCTCTGTCGTCGTGGTCGTCGTATTCGTATTCGTATTCGTATTCGTATTCGTATTCGTGGTGGTGGTCGTCGTTGTTGCCGCAGCAAAAAGTCGCCCCACTAACACCTCCACAACTAAACTACACTTTGACTCCTTTAGTCTTGCTGGTACTTCGGCTAGTGGATGCGGCCCAAGCTAGTAGTGATTTTCATATGACAATCGCAAGCTCATCAACCACTTGTTCTGCCAAAACCTCACTTTTAATGTCCTACCCCTCTTCTCTCAATCTCTCAGTCGTTGTAGATAGTTGTCGAGTTCACACTAACCGTTCTATTTTCACCTGATTGTCGCAGCTACGCTGACCGACTCAATCGCCCCTGAGCATACAACACGAGCTACAAACACTTGCTGCCAACAAAGGTTAGCGCGGCGGACAAACTTGCGACTCGTGTCCTCGTTGCTGGCCGGTAAAAGCACTTGACGAGTGTTGATTGGTCGACCGACAATGTGTTCGACAAATTTTTAGCACTTCCAACAATTTGACTACACTAACCACGTGAAACAACCAACGAAGCGCAAGGATAAACCCAAGGCAACTCTTTCGGCCAACTCGCTTGAAAAACTAACTACTGACACAACCACACAAGATCTCGTCACATTAAAGTGGCCAACAGAACAGCTATACGAAAACTCTCTCTCCCTCTGTCTTGCTCTTAGGTCAACACCACTGAAAGTCTCGAGGCAACTAGCGACCAACTGAGCTGAACTGGATTCACCTTAGCGGCAACCTGCTCAGCAACCACAAAATCCTCAGCCAGCCAGACAGCCACCAACTAAACCCGAAAAGTCGAAGCTGGCAGCTGGTCGACCGAGTGACATGCGCAGTCTAGGAGTGCCCCTGCAACCGCCACTACTGCCGCCGTCAATGCAGCCATCACTGGGCAACGGGACGCCGAGCAACTTGGTGAGCCCAACTAGCCTGCCAACCAACCGAGCGAGTGAGCGACTAGCTAACCCCCAAGTTGGTTACGTAAGCACAACGGCAACAGCACAACCACCAACGAGTTACACAATTGGGCGCCCAAGCGAGCGACAAACCTAACCATGGACCGCCGATCTAGCGACAGAATAGAAGAACTCAAGTGAGAAAGTCGCCCGGCCAACTAGCGTCTTAATGCATGTCGCTAGGCGCACTTCTCCTTTTTGCTCCTGTGCTCCTGCGAATTCAAAGTCGATAGAGCCGTTGGCTCCCCCTAGATGCTGGGTGCTACTAGAGTCACCGTTTCAGTCTGACGATTTTTAAGCCAGAGAGAGAGAGAGGATTGTGGTTTCACTTCGAATCGGAATCTAGCTCTTGCACGTAACCGTACACTTGTGGTACTGGTTGTTTGGTTTGCTTGTTCACACACACACACACACACACACACACACACACACACACACACACACACACACACACACAGTCTTTCGAGCAAAACTAGGAAAAGCGACATTTAAAGAAAACGAAAGGAAAAGATAAGGCGAGGTAAACACAATAGAAGCAGTCTACTGTATATGCACGAAACTTCAACGAGCCACCATCCAGCGCCTCGGACTCCTGAGCAAACTACCGTGGTGTTATGGTATTAGTTTTAGCAGCAGTGGTGGTGGCATTGCTGGCAAAATAAAGGCGGCAAGTGACATACAAGGGAAAATAAACATTATTTCATAGAAGTCCACTATTTTCACCAGCGCCACTAGCTCGCTCGCCACGTCGAGCTTCTTTCGAACGCAAAGGCGACTTGTCATCTTGGGCGAATCTAAAATTGGCTTGTCTCCATCCCCGCCTCCGCCATTACCACAGTCAGAAACTTAACAACCACCGGCACGGCAACACTTGTGACAGCACCAACCCAAAAGCAATCCCCAAGTGTAGTTGCGTCTCCTGTAATCCTTACTAAAAGCGAATGAGGCCAGCGCGAGTCAGGCAAGATGACTTCAAAACTGGACCAATCATCGTTGAACTTTGCAACGACGGTGATCAGACAGGACACCAAAGTCGTTGAGTTTTGACCCATTCACCTCTCTTAAGAGCTCTTCAGCTCTTAATCTTAGTCTATCAACCACCAACTATCAACCGAACTGCTCACCGGCTTGCTGGCCCGAGGGGGTCAATTCTTCTGGCAAAATTGGATCGTCATTGCGCTGTGATGCAGCCGCAGCTGCTTGCTCGCTTGCTCAGTAGTTGCGCACCTTACCCTACTTTCGGATTCTTAGCCCCTCTTTCATGGACATATTCGTAGTTGCGGTGCGGTTGTCGTCACAGTTGTAGGCTTCGCCGTTATCAGGAGCCATCGTTTTCATTGACGTAGCCGTTGTTGTAGAGAGTTCAGGGCTAGCAATGCGTCAGACGTTGTTTTGTGGTTGTGTACCATGAATGTAAATTTTCATGTTTTATTGTGCAAACTTTGCGGAGTTAGACTCCGGTGGCTACCACCATCGCCATCACTATCCACCTGCTCGAAATTACCAAGGACGTACAGTGGTCGCTCGTTCTCTAAAACTCGTTCTAACTCTAGTTACAAGTTTCTCCAGAAAACTTTCGTTCCCCTCGAGTTCCTTTCCATAACACCGCCGAGGAAGAAGGAGGAAATTGCAAGCGCCCTTAAAAATAAGCTAATGGCTACAAGCAAAACAGTGAACAAAGCCGTCGCACATTCGGGGCATCGTCATGGGGAACCATTTGGATCGCCAAGTGTCGATTTGTTTGCGCGCCGGTGCACGCGTTCAGGTACGTGGCGCGATATTTCGGCGAGGTTATTACCAAGTGCAGAGAGAAGAGAAGAGACAACAACTTGCACAAAGTCCAATCCTTAAAATGTTCCCTACCTTCAGTATGAGATCATAGTGCAATCGGCCCATTGATATTATCTCACAATCGATGGGCTCGAGGCGAACAACGGAACCGCCAAGAACTGAACGACCGGAATATAATGGCCCACCTAGGATACCGCTCGAATGCAGGTGACAATACGTAACCGACACGGCCAAGTGGAAGGAAAGAAAGAAAAAACAAAGTTAGATCAAATAAAAGGGACGAAGGCAAACACAGGTCTCGCTATTTTGATTGGACTTTACCAAAGATGTATCCATCGATAGGTCGTACATCTATCTGCTTTGAGAATTTACTTCTTTACGGTTGGTTACGTTTGCACGTAACCCTATTCCTTAGCTTGGTCTTTTCTCACAGTTTAGATTAAAGTTTTCTGGCTCATCAATAGATCCGTATGATTGTATAGTTAGTGCTAGTACATATGTGCGGGTCTAACGATCATCTGGTTGCTCGTCAATGTCGGTGTTATTGTTTGTTGTACTACAAGTATCAGTTTCATCAGTGTTCGTAGCACTTTCGTCCTCGGGATCCATTTTGCCGGACTCAAACATTTGAATGTATTGTATCGACTCTTTGATTGAGTGATAAAGGATGTTCTTGATTTGTAACTTGTCCTCCTGATTGATGTGAGTTTCAGGCAAATTTCGAAATTCATCTGTCAGTTGCAAACAATAACGAACATTCTCCGGTGAGACAAAGTCATTAGCAACCTTGATACAATTCTGCAAATTCTTAACTTGATGTGGAGCTCCAGCGGGAATCAATATAGCATCGCCCATACACTGTAATATTGGGTATGACTTGACACCATACTCTTTGAATAAGCGGTTCAATAATACTTGATCCAAATACCAGGTTTGATCGTGGATAGGATCTGCTTGCTTGTCCGGGCTGATGTTACGCTCCTCAGCAACCTTGTTTAGGAAGGATCTCATCTTCTGGGCATCCGATGGTTTAAATATATGCCACAAGGCTCCAGGAATTAGCTTATTGTCTCTAATCTGTTGCTTCATTTCATCATCGCAACAGCACTCATCTATCGTCTTCTCGTAAATTTCACGGAATTCCTCTGATCCCTCTTTGTACGAATTGGCACCACCGACATAGATCATGACATTGACCGCATCACTAATATCCAGATGCAGGTTTGTGGTTCCACGTTCAGGAAATTTAGGTGTTCCATATGCTGAGTACATCTTCGGCCCTAAATCGGGCTTAAGCATTTCCTTTGGTAGACGACAAGATAGATTAAGTTTGCCAGTTCTGGTCGTGTAATCAGGCAAGGGCAGACTCTTCATGAAGTTCTCATAGTGCTTCGGTAACACGTCCTTGAAGTCAACACCCGGGGGCCAATCCTTTAAACGCCAAAGTGGTGATCCATTGTAGTAGCAGGTGCCTATTGAAAGGTCATCACCTATTGTGGCAGATGAGGATGGAGCTGTTGTGGATGTGATATTGTTGTTGTTGATGGTTGTGCTACCGCTAGCAATGGATTGGATGGATGTATCCTTATCCTCAACTTGCTCCTTCGATTTCCTCTGCTTGTTGGATGAGCTGCTGTTTGTTCCATTGTTTGCAATATCAAATCCATCCCAAAATTTCTTCATCGAATGCCTATGAATATCGCCATTTCTAGTGTCGACTAGATCACTACGATAGTCTCCATATTGCTTGCTGAAAAATTTGGGCGCCCACATTTCCATATCCATGTTTTTTATGACATCACGAACTAGAACAGGCTTGCTCTGCTTCCATTGTTTCCTAAAGAGTTGCAAATTCATAGCATGCCTTGGATGTTGCAAAACCATTAAGTCTTTTTCGCAAAGCCACGAGTGGATATCATCACCAACCGGATCGCCGTTGGTAATTGGCTTACCGCTTTCTGACTTGGCTTCGTCAGTGCTGTCATTGATATTGTCCAAACACTGATTGATAGCAGCGGCAACTGCTTGTTCCAAGTTGGCTTTGTCTTGAGATATATCATCGTCGTCCTCGTCATTGTTGAACATCTTAACATCATCCTCTATTGCCTCTTCGACAATGGTTAGTCTAGGTTCCAAGTCGTCAAAGTTATCGTTAGCTGAGGTCACATTAGTGGTGGCGTTAGCCTTGGTCAAACATTGACATTTTCCAAGATCAAGTCGCTCTCTAATATCATGCAACATGGTCCATAACTGCTCAAGACAATCGCCAGCGACAATCTGAGCAAGAACTAATTTATCATAAGAATGCTCCTCGCTCTTAGCGCAATAGATCCAACCATGTTTGTCTTTCTTGCTTCGCTTCTGACCATTTGTTATGGCCGCCGTAGCCGGTTGCTGGTCTTTTGCTCCATCAGCTGCTATCGAGTCATCACCGTTAGCGCTGTCTTTGCCATCGATCGATGTTTGCGAAGTTTCTTTCTTGATAAATGAGTCGGGTGAGTTACTCTCGGACTCGGCACTCTGGATTGCATGTGCAGCTGCTGACGCTTGTCTATCCTTTTTCGATCTCAAATTAGAACAATCAAAGCAGACAACAAACCCGCATCGTTCGCAGACATAATGGCAGTTGAACAAGGTGGTGGAGCAGACATCACACAATTCGCGAAGTCCATTCACTGCCCGCTTCCAGGTTATCCTTTTACTAGCCCCATGTTTGTCATATAACTCGCGAACTCCTCGCTCTTGTAGGACCAACTTACAAAATTCATCGCCAACATTGGACAAGATATACCTAGCCACTTTGTAGGTAATATTGCTCGGCACATAACCACTTCTCGGTAACCAGAGTTTTTTATCACTTGGCTTAGCGTCATTCAAGTCAGAGAAGCCAGCAACAGCGTATTGGTTGGTTGCGTCCTTGGTGAACTCCAATTTTCTAAACTCGAAGAATCGACAGAAGTCATCCCAATTGGCCTTCGGTTTGCTGGGATTCTTTGCTTGCTGGTTCTTCTCATTCTTGATGGCCGATTGACGAACACGTCGGCACTCGAGACACCTGATACTCTTTGGTACAATATCATAGCAAGGATCCGTTTGCAAAAATATCGAACCATTGGTTTTCTTTTGGTCACGTGATGATAACTTTTGCTTCTTTGCTCTCTTTGCAACAGGTGCAACTTGCTCATCGTCAGATTGATGCTCTCGTTTAATACTAGATGCCGATTTGTTATAATCACCGCTTCTAGTGTCCTTACCATCGGGTGCCTCATCTGAAGAATCCTGTTGTTCCTGTTTTTGCTTCTGCTGTTGCTGTTCTTTCTTGGCCCGACGACGTGCGGCATCCCTCGCATGTTTTAAAGCTCTGCTTGTCTCCTTCTTTTGAGATGGCGGTTGTTGTTGAGAATCGTTATCTTCCTTATCAGAGTTTACCTTCACCTTCCTCTTTGGCATTCTTCTTACCTTCTTCAATGCCTCACTCTTTGTCTCAGTTTCGGCAGTAGATGTCTCCTCAATAGGCGATCCCAGAGGCTTGCTACCACCAAGCGAACTTCTGGTTGCAACTGGGGCCATGTCGGCAGTTGAAGCAGTTGAACTATTCTCATCAACAATACTACTATCTTTAGAGCGTGCTGCCTGGTCTTCCTGCTCGTAATTTTTTAGCCAAGCTTTCTTGCTGTATAACTTCTGGTATTTAGAGGGTTCGGTCGGGGTATCGGGTTCATCTGGTACTGATTCTTGTTTGACGAGTATATTCTTCTCTTGCAGATTGATGGGTGCTAGATTATTATCACTCTTTTTTGTATCATTAATATTAAAGGGTTCATTAATAGATTGTTGTTGATTATTATTATAATTCAGACCTTTAATCTGATCTTTGCTTTCATTGTCATTATTATATTTCTCACTGGACGAAGCCTTCCCGCTACTGTTGTTGTTAGTAGCTCCAGTGATGTCTGAAATAATATCGCTACCAACGTCCGCGTTGCTGTTCCCACTAGTAATAGACTCACTGGACAGAACGGCGCCGAGCGGACTACTCCTGCTGGTTGAGGCTGCGTTGGCGGCAGCGGCATCCTCTTGTTTACCGCTGGCAGTACCCACTTGTTGCTGCTGTGCAACTGTCGCCGCGGCGTTACTCATCTGCATTTCGGCTTGCAGTTTACGCAGGCTTGCCCTCAGCTGGTCATCAAGAACTCCATTGGGCCTTTGGGCATGAGATTCAGATTGATGTTGCAGTTCTGGATTCTGTTCACCACTCTTTAAATTTTCAGGTCCTTGCGATCCGGGTGGACTTGCCTTAGATCTCGCCTTGCTCTTCTTTGGTGCGCTCGATGCCGCGCCAGTGATGATACTTCTGGGCTTGGGCGATGGCTGTTGTGACTGCGTGTACATTGGATGGTAATTTGGTGGCTGTTGCATTTGCTGCTTCAAGTCCAAGGTCAATCCTTCGTTGATGGGCATTTGAGAGTTACTCATGGAAGGCGAAAAGTTGTGGGGACTAGAGCGTTGATTTTGAGCCATATTGTTCTGGGGTGAGCTCGACCCTCCCGATCGGTTAGTCATCAGCAGATGTTGATTATGCTGCTGCAATTGTTGATGTTGAATTGCATTCATCATAACCGAATATTGCTTCAATTGAGCATCACTCGGTGAGCTTGAGGAATTTGACGGTAGGCCCAAAGAATTCATAGAATTGGGCCCTCGAGGTGGCTCATTTAGAAACCGATTCATGTCGTGTGGCGTACCAGAAGCCATTTTGTGCATATCGGGAGTTGTGGGTGGAGGCATAGAGCCTGGGAAGTTGTTGAGAGGTGAAGGGTTACCATTGCTACCAAAGTTGCCACCAACATTTGGAGTCTTGAAGACTTCGCCCATGCTACCACTATGAGCTGGCGGTCCACTATAAATTGCTTGCATGTGTGGATTTAGCGGTGACCTAGAGTTCACGTGGGGATCCATCATACCCGCTGGAGGTGGTGCTCGATTTGCTAGCGGTCCGCCAGAGTGTATCATGTGTTGAGCTTGGTGAGAGTCAAGGGGGTGGCTGCCTGGAGGCATGTGAAGTCCAGGGTGGTAGTTGGGTGATGAGGTGTTGAGGGGTGCATTACCGTTAGAGTTTCCTCCAGGAAAATGTGGGGTAAAAGATCTTTTTAGGGCAAGCTCTTGTTGCTGCTTGAGGCTCAACAATGTTTGGACTGGTAAGTGATTGTTCAATTGATCCATCTCAGAGAACCTTTTGATGTTGTTGTTATCCATCTGCGGGTGCCTCAGCATCTCCTCATCGATACGAGTGCCAGGAATGAGGCCAGGCATCTGTTGTTGCAATAGCGGAGGTATACTCATTGGTGACTTTTCTCTTGACATCGGTAAGTTCTCTTGACCTAGGACCCTTGGAGTTACAGGTATCTTGCTAGACATGTGCGCCGCTCTTGGTGGTCCCCTAAAACCCTGAATGGGGTTAGCGGGGTTGCTTATCGGACTACCGTGGAGCGGGTGTGAAGATCTTGCAGGATTTTGGTGAGCGGCCGGTGGTTGGCGGGTGATCTGATTTTGTGCATTAAGGTGCAACGATGGATCGCTAGTCCCAGGGCCGCCAACACCCAATGAACCGATCGCTGAGCCTGATCTTATTGGGCGATTAGTCGGGAGCTCCCGACCACCACTGTTTGGATTGTTGATGTTAATAAGTGGATTGTTGATGCTGTTTTGCTGTTGTGTAATCATTGCGTTTGTTGCAGTTGGGTTGGTATTAATATTTGCGAAAGGTAATGATGTCCTGTTTGAAGAATTCGACGCTGAGTATTGGTTTCTCAGGTGAGCCGGATTATCAAGAGCAGGCAACGACATCGTTTGCTGTTGCTGCGATTGTGACAATGGCGGTGGCGGTGGTAGATTATGATGCCGTTGTTGTTGCTGACTGCTTTGGTGATGAGTCGACAATGGCGGCACAGGTGGCTGCTGACGCTGCTGCTGATGACTATGAGGTGGATTGTTGCTGTTGTTATTGTTGTGATGCGATAATAATGGCTGCTGGTGGTTGCCACCCATGGAGCCCGATGGAGGCGGTTGTTGTGGCAGTCCCAAAACAAAAGGGTTGTTTTGTGATTGGGGAGGGTACATCGGGGAATGTATCATTGGCTTCGGTGGACCATTGAGGTGGTGATTGTTGTTCTGGTTGTTGTTAACTGCAGAATGCTGAGATCGAGACGAAATATCACTTGGCGATTGGGATGATAAACTTGAATTGTTGTTGTTACCATGATGCTGCGTTGCTAAGTTGGACATGAATTCATTGGGTTTGCTAGTAATTGATTGGTGAGCAGCCGAGACAGTTGAGATTGGTGATAGGAAGGGCGAGGATGCGGCAGGATTGTTGAGGTGATGAAGATTATCTAGTTGACTGCTGCCTGGTAATCCAATAGTATTGTTGTTGTTGTTGTTGTTGTTGCCTGATGGATGATTCTTCATCGATTGCTGGTGTTGCTGCTGCTGCTGCTGCTGTAGTCTTAAGTGGTTGTATGTACCCGTTTGGTTTTCCATTTGCGCCTTCATAGCATAAATTGCGTCTGGATTATTACTATTATTATTGTTATGACCACTTGAGCTGCCACTATTGTTATTGCCTTGTTGCTGTTGTTGCTTTTGCTTGAGCGCGTTGATCATAGCTAGTTGGTGTTGGATAAACACTCGCGCCTCGCCCAACTCAATCATATTGAACATCTCGCTAAGACCTAAATGGGCTAGGAGGACAACAATCTTGTCACGTTCGTATAGTTGCAAACGGCCCTTACGTAGATAATTAATAATTGAGAAGTCGGGAATAGCGACCTGATGCTTGAGGATTTCAATGGCTAAATCCTCAAACTTAGTGAAAAATTCGCCATTGCAAATACTCTGTCTGAGTCCATCGAGACTGTCAACGGGCACAACACGTTTTTGCTGATAGGTATTGGGAATATTGTTGCCTAATAAATTATATGTGTACTGCGTTAATTGTTCTGAATGTTTCTCCCAGTTTAACTGATCTAATTTTCGTAAGTCCGTGACGTAGGCGTCGATGACGAACTGAGGCGGCAATATACCTTGAGCCAGTCGCCTAGTGTGGTCCGTCTCGAACTCGGCTGGCTCTAACACCGAGGCCATATGGCCGACTGGTGCTGGTGGTTGGGGTGCTGAAGCAGCAACTATTGGCTGGTGCTGATGAGCCGGTGGACGCCAGTCTTGCTGCTGATGACTAGCCGACGCCGGAGTTGCAGCCGCGAAGCCACTTGCACTTGCTTGCGATTGATGGGCCGGTTGTGTATTTGCCTGAAATCTACTGCTGCTGCTACTACTGCCACCTTGAGAATTGCTATGAGCTTGAGGTTGCTGATGTGCTTGGGGTTGGGTTGAAATTTGATGGTGCAATTGCTGATGTGGTTGCTGCTGGTGTTGATTTGAATTTGTATTGGGACCGCCGAAGTGACGTGATTGGTTCAGAGCTTGAAGTGCCGCCACTGCCGCTAGATCCAACTCAGATCGGTCGCTTGCCGGCTGTTGGCTTGGGCTAAGTTGCTGCTGCTGATGTGCTCGCAATGAGGAAAAATGTGGCGAGACACGAATGTTTGGGTTCACCGAGGCCAGTCTCGCGTTGGTTTGTTGTGCATTTGGGTTGCTAATTTGGTGGTTATTGCCCCTAACGTTGTTGCTGCTACTGTTATCCAAAGTCGAAACGTCGTACTGCTGCTGCTGTGTCGCTATCACCGTCGCTGCTGCTGATATTGGCGGTGTTGGAGCCGACGTTGTCGCTTGCGTCGTCGTTGCCGCCGCTATCGAGGAGGTTGCTCCACAAAACGACGTTACTGTCGAGCTAGCTGCTGCTGCTACCGCTGCCAGTGAGGCTGACGGCGCACTACCACCACAACCAATAGAGCTGGCAATAGCACTGACATTTGCACTGCCTGCCACCACTAATCCGCCGCTCGCTGGCGCCGCCGTTGCGGCTGCGGATGTTGTTGTTGTTGTTGTCGTGCCGCTGCCGCTGCCGTTGTTGCCAGTTGTGTGCGGGGAAGCGGCAGCGATTGCGTTGGCCGTCGCGGTGGTGGTAGTTGCTGGCGTGCCAGCGACTTCGTTGAGCGGCGATGGTGCAATCACACTACTGCAGCCGACTGTAGTGGCGCCCCCAGCAACACTAGTGGCAGACAGTGAATTTGACGACAACGAACTTGACGATGTCGTTGAGGAGGTTGGTGAATTCTGTTGCGTCGTGGTTGTTGACGTGACTGTGGCGGCCGGTGCTGCTGTTATTGTGGACATCGTTGAAGTTGCTGCTAAGCTAGTTAGATTTGAGGCTACAGTTCGCGACAGTGGCATCACCGTGGTGCTTCCGAGAACATCGCTTGCAAATGGGCGCCTTGCGAGTGGTATGCCCGCGGTGGCTGGCTGCTGTTGTTGTGGCGAATCATGTAAGGTGGCCCTGATTATTTGATCTAATCTAGCGCCCAAGGAGACTGCCATCTCGCTGGCATCCTCCTGCGACTTGGCCGGACTTGTCTTGTCGGGGTTGCTTGTGTTGCTGTTGGTGCTGCTACCGCTGTTGCCGCTACTTGCTGTTGCTGTTCTTGTGGAGGTTAAGCTTGCAGTGTTATTACTACTACTATTATTATTATTATTATTATTATTATTACTATTATTTGGGTTAGAACCAAGACTTGTGGCTGAGTTTTGGGGCGCCGGCGGCGGCGAGCTTGCGGCCGCGCGCATCTCTTGAGGTGGGCCAAGTTTCTGGTCTTGACGCTTGTGGCCGGAGGAGAGAAAGCTCTTTTCTATATTGTTGCTTGCGTTTGACGTTTGCAACAATTTGAAATCTTCGCTTCCGACGTCAAGGCTGCGAGACTCTAGCCTTGACACATCAAACTTGTCGCTTAGCTGGCTAACTTTTGCTGGAAATTGATTAAACTCAAACAGATTCTGTTGCAAATTCTCTTTCGCCGTTGCTCTTCCAACTGCTGACTTGCCACTTCTTATGTTGCATGCATAAATATCATCAACTTCACCTCCACCTCTTGGCTCGTGGAAGATGAAATTGGTTTTGTTATTTGTATCACCAATAAACGAATTGCCGGCTTGCAGTCGGAGTTCTAATTTTGGTTTCGGATGTTGTTGTTGTGGTTCTTGCTCTAGTGACTTGTTGGTCTTCAACTTTTTGTTGTTGCAATTGGCCGGCGCAAAGTTCGTGGCCGAAATCTCAAATTCGCCAGCAACGACGTCGTTGTTTTGGACTTCTTCGTTCGCGCTGCTGCAATTCGTTGCTGCTGCCGTCGTCTTGGTCTTGTTCGCCGCTGAGGATTCGTTGCTGCTGTTAGCGTCGTCGTCACAATCCTCTTGTTGCTGCTGCTGCCGCTTCGACTTGGACTCGCTGGTGTCGCTGCTTCCACAGTTGTGTTGTTTTTGCTGTCGCTGCCCTCGGCCGCCGCTGCCTTCACTAGTGCTGCTGCTGCCGCCGCCGCCGGCCGACGCACAGTGCTGTGTGTTGGCGTCGCCAGCAGCAGCGGCAGTGGAGCTAAAGCTGCTGTTGTTGTCGTGGTCACAATGTTCGCTGGCTCTGCTGCTATCGCTGGCCGTCGCGCCGCCACTGCCTTTGCCGACGCTTTTGCTTTTGCTTATGCCTCTGCCTCTGCCTCTGCCTCTGTCTCTGCCTCTGCCTCTGCCTCTGCCTCTGCCTCTGCCTCTGCCTCTGCCTCTGCCTCTGCTGCTGCTGCCGCTGCTGCCAGTGACTCCACCAACCTCCTCGTCCTCGGCGTCTGCTCGCTGGCGCCGCCGCTTGCATTGCCTTTGCTGCTCTAGCTTCCACTCCAACTCCACAAGCGGCAGCTCGTTGTTGTCGGCGCGACTCGCGCCTTCGTGCCTGCTAATGCCCTCGCTGCCTCCATCGGCGTCAGCAGCAGCGTCGTCGTCGACGGCAACTGCCAACAACGCTGTTGCTATTCTGTTGCCTGCGATCATTGCCGCTGCCGGTTGTCGCTTGTGAACTTTGGCATCCCCAGCGCAGTCGTGGTGGCGGCTGCTCGGCAGCGAATCAGAGGCACTGTCAAAGGCAAGGCAGCTCAAACTGGGCTCTTTTTTTCGTTCAAACTCTGAATGCCTCTGCAACTTATGCTGCACAAGTTCGCTTTGCGCCTCCATTCGCTCGCCGGTCGTAGGCTGCTGCTGTCGCGGTTGCCGGACGAACTGCGGGCTGTCCGCCGGCTCCGGCCTCCCGGAGGCCGGAGCCGGAGTAGGCCGGCCACCCAAGGGCTCGGACTTGGAGTTGAACGCGCACGCCCACCTCTCTGTCGAGCGCAAGAGTTACCGAGTACCGAAGTGAGGAAAAGGAAGAGAGTTTGGTTAGTAGTTAGTTCGCTTGTTTACCATTCGCTGTCTGCTTAGTTGGCTCACTGGCTGGCGACTCGCCAGTGGCGAGTTGCAATTCACTCACTACACCGGCACAGTGTGAAGTAAAAAGGAGAAGGAGAATGATAAAGAAATACACAGAGAGAAGAGAGACAGTCACTTGTGCCCGCGAAATTCGCCAATCCTGCTCCATGTTCTAGGGCAATGAGAGAATGCGCGCGGAATTCAGCAGCACTGAAGCCGCCAGTTGGCCGGCCAGTCGACGTAAATGGAGAACTTCGAGTGAACTGCAGTCTGCAGGCAAGTCTCTGGCTGAAGCCAGCGGGCAAAGCTGGAGACACGCACTCCAATTGAACTCGTAGCAGCAGCAGCATCGCAGAAGCTTTGTGTGCGTTGGGCTCTGTGCTTTGGGCTTTGGCTGCACTGCAGAGGCAAGGCCTCGGGACAAGCAGAGACTCGCCGGCGCTCGTCCGATCCGCCAACTCCGGCTACCGAGAGTCTCGCACATTCGCCAACCGACTCCTCTCTCACACAAGCGCTCGTCTGCTACTTGCTTGCTCGCTGGCTGGCTGGCCACTCACTACGTCAGCCAGCGTGAAGGAATCCAAGCGACCGACCCACTGGCCAGCCAGCAGACAGGCAGACGACGTCGCGTTGTTAGTGAAGTGAAAGATGGAAAGAGAGAGGGGGAAAGTGTAGCCTTCCTCCCCCCGCCTCCCAACTGCATGCATCATGCATCGCAAGTTCACAAGACGAAGCAGTTGCTGGAGCGCAACTCTCGCTGGCATTGAATCTCGCTTCGTTGCTCTAATGGAGATCCGTTTGTTGTTGTTGTTTTTGTTGTTGTTTTTGTTGCCGTGGCTAGTGATGTCGCTCTGTGTTAGAGTAGAGGATGAGTTTCCTTCTCCATTGCAAAGCAGTGCAAATCGAGCGGGTGGACAAACTAATGGGAGAGGCCAGCGTCCTAACTGCTGCCGCGCTGGCCAACGTAACCGCAGAGAGTGAGAGCGCCAACACTGACCAGCGAAGGCCGCTGTCGCTGCGGGGGAGGCGCGAAATAAAACTGTGCTGAGCGTGTGGGGGCCAAACTTTTTTGGGGCGCAGTCACAACGTTATCCTGTGTGTGTCGCTGCGGATGTGGACCGTTAAGTCGGTCTGTCGGCCGGTGGTTGTCGGCCCCAATGGTCTGTCTGCGTGCAGCGTGTGCAGGTGACGCGCTGCAGCCACCGCCGCCGCCGCGATTGCGCAACAACCATTCGCCCCGTTGCTTTCCCCTCTCTTCCTCTTTGTTCTTACTTCACAAAACACATGAACATAAGTCGCATTAAATATCCCCAGAGTTGACCTGCCCACAAGCCGCCGCGACCTCCAGGCCTCCGGGTGCAAAAAGCAAAATATACCACCGAAATGGAGAGATGACGCACCCACTTGTTAGCGGCTGCGGCTCGCTTGTTGCTGCGGAGTGGCGAGGCACTAAATCAGGAGGACCTGAATGAACTCTCGCTTCAATTTCTCGTTGTCGTTGTCGCCCTCGTCGCGATCAACACGGCGAGGTGCAAAGAAGCTCCCCGATGCGCAGCCATCGAGGCAAAGCCGCAAATCTCACTGAACGAAGTGAAGGGCAAACAAAAATTACTACAACAGAGATAGCAAAACGCTTAGGCTTACGCTTGAGACCCATGAACTCGGAAGCTTTTGGCATCATGTGCCTAAGACCATGGAGATATTTAGCGTCGTTCACCTGTGCACTCTTTTCTCTCTCTCTCACCAAAACTCTGAGGCTGTAGGAGCTCGTCTCGCTTCGTGGGTTAAGCTTGATAGAGAGTATTGGTGTTTGTGTGCCGCTCCCGCCAGTGTTTATATTGAGTGACTATGGTGGCAATTGCACAGAATCTGTATAGAAACTAACGAGCCACCTGCTAGCTCCTATTCCATTCCAGTTGGCTAGCCAAACAGCAAGCCACTTCCTCGTCGTCGTCGCAGTTGTAGTCGTCCTGTCTCGCAAGTCCAGTCCAGTCTTGTCTTGTCTTGTCTTGTCTTGGCAACTCAATGCAACGCAGCAAAACGCAACGCAGCAGCGACGAGCGATGCGCCACTGAAAACTGGAAAGTCCACTTCACTTTGCCTCGGAAACAAAGGGAGTCTTTCCATTCTTGATATCAGCAAGGGAAAGAGTTGCTTGTATTGGTGCGAGTATGAGTGGCACCTGAATGGCTGTTGCAGCAGGTATGTGTTGCTTTCTTCAGTAAGCGCCGCTCTCTCGATAAGCTAAAGCGAGTAGATTGCGTGGGGAGTGCGGATTGGAAGGTCCATTGCCACATGGGCATCAGAGGTAGTGGTTGTGGTGGTGATGGAGGCGAGATTGGCCAGACAAGTACAAGAATGGCATCAGGAGCAGAGGCAATAGAGCAGCAGTCAACGCAAGTGGTTGCCGTGTTGTGTGGATACACGTACACTGCTCACGGCCACCACAGCCGCCGCCGCCACCACCTCTGGCACTAGCTTCACAAGCGCCACAGGTGAACCGCGACTACCAAGATGGGAAGACAGTATAAAGCCAGAATGGCCAACAGGGCCGCCGTGCTAAGCGTTGCTTACACCACGCAATCTCAAAGATAGAGAGGAGCTTGAGAAGAGAGTACCCGAGGCAGTGGTCGTCCGATTAGATGGAAGCAATGTCATTCTATTAGCACGACTTCTATGGCCTGACAATTATCATCCACTGAAGAGGTGCCGGGCCGGCTGTCTGCCATTGCTTGCTTTGGCTGTTGCCCTAGCCGTTGTACAGTCGTCTCTGGTGCCGCCAATCGTCATCCTCCCTCCCCTTTCGTTTTGCTTGGTCATGGTGGTGGCTGTCTCTGGTCTATCGCGAGCAGTCAGCTAGTCAGTTAATGGCCAGCTAGCTGGATGGCAACTCCACTGAAAGCTGCGAAACGACCACTGGCCAAGCAACGAATGAATTGAAGACTCGATACTAGTACTACAACCACCACCACCTTTATTACTACTACTACTAATACCAATACTAAGACTACGAGCTCCACTGCTATCGCTCTAGCTCCTGTTGCTTATGGCACATCTACCACTAACACTACCACTGCTACTTCGACCTCTACCAAGCGAGCCGGGCCAACCTCGGCGCATTCACGGAACTAAAGAGGCAACATTTTTATTGTAGATTATCAGCGACAAGAGAGTATTGGTTGTGGTGGTGGTGGTGCAGAGCAGTTGTAGTGACAAGTCAACTGAGTGCAACAAGTAGCGTCGCTCTCGCCCATGCCGGCAAGCGAGCTTAGTTGCTTGCTTGCTAGTAGTTCCCCGAAAGAGATGTGGAGTTTGAAGGGCCCAGTTTGCCTGCCCTCTTTTGGATCTGCATAAGTATTAGTGCACGGGTGAGCCTTGTGCCTCCTCCAGCTCGAAGGCACATAGCTGCCAGTTGGCCTACTAGTCAGCGAGGGGGCATCCCACGACTAACAGAGAGATAGACTTTCTGTTGGTGATTATTTAGTAATAATGTTTGTTGTGGTTCAACTAGACGGCCACTAGCAACAGGCTATCATCTAGGGCCTCCAGTTTGGTGGCACTCTTAGTTCGCTCTGCTTGTTCGGCTTGCTAGTCTATTTGTCTTTCTACTCGGCGAGTTGATTACGATAAGACTTTTCTATATCATGCTTCGTCACCACAATCATCACAGCCGCCAAGTGTTGCACTCAACCATGAATCGGTATGTATGTATCTACACGCAACTGGTAAAGATAAAAAAGGGCATCTGCAGCAAGAGCCAGCGGGCGCAATTGATTAGATCAATGGGCATGTCCTTTCAACTACTGATCAGCCATTCCACCCTAGTGAATGGATATTGATAGTGAATAGCTTGAGTAGTTATAAAAATACTTGCTCACAGAAAACAAAGCGCCAGACTCACACACAGCCACTATTCTCAACAAGTGTGAAGCTTCGAGTTGGCAAGACGCTATCTTGGTCGCCATCTCTGCTATCACCCACTCATACACTAGAAACTACAAGCTGCTAGCTTATGATGTACAAAACAAAGCCGAACAACAGAGAGTTAGTTGCGGCGGCCGTCATTGCTCTATAGGAATCAAATTTCAGTGCAGACTCTACACTATTTAGTAGTCGTAGTTTTGTTGTCAACGCGCAGCGAATACCCCAGCAAAGATTAGACCCACTAGTCGTAGCCAGTTTATTTTGGCCCTCAAATGCCACGATCACTAGATTCGTTTTCCAGACTCATAACAGTACTTTGGTGGCGGTGGTATTAGCAGCGGGAGCAGCAGCAGCCATCACAAGAGCAACAAAAACAACACAACTCACTGTCACCTTAGCGCCGCCACTGTCCCCCCTCCTTGCCTCCCGCTTCGCGACCTGGCGACTGCCTCCAGTCTACCTGTTTCCTGTCAGGTGAGTCAAGAGGAGGGGGTAGGGAGAACGAAGAGAAAGTGGGAAGCTTCATCGGTAGACTAGAGAGTTGATAGTAGAGTGGTCGCAGGAGAAGTTAAGCTAAGCAAACGGCCATAGGAGTGCAGATAAATGTTTATATTTATGATATCTTTCTATGTATAACTGGAAGCACTTCAGAGTAAACCGCGAACTCAACGGGTGAAGCGGTGCGCCTAGCGCCTAGAGCTAGCATTGAGTTTAGAGAATGAGAGAGTGACGTTTGCTGAATGCGAGTTGTTAGTGCAAAAGCGAGTTTAATATCGTGACGTAAGAAGAGAATGCATTCAGAATTACTAGCAGTACTAGTGGCACCGCTAGTCCCCTGTGAGCTTGCCGTCCATCTAAAGTTCATTCCATTGGATCGGCCTCAATGTTATCGTCGCTGTATACTGACAGACCCGGGTGAAAAGTCGCCCCGTTCTCTAGCGCTTGTATTCGATCTTTCCTGCGCGCTCACAGAACTTGCAAAGGACAGGTGGGCTTTGGCCTAGCCAGCCAGCCTACCGGTTGCCTAGCTCTCTCACTCACTGGCTATGTTGTCACAGGATAAGTGGAGCCCCTACTAGCTCGCTTATCAGCGGTCTCACTAGAGTCAGTGCGGGTGAAGGTAGAGGTTGTACTAGCAGCAGCGGCGGAGGCGGCAGTAGCAGTTTGCGGGCAGGCTACTCACACTAAAATGGTTAACCCGTACCCTATGCGCCCCTCGTGCGCCCAACTCAACCACGAAATAGAGGGAGCTTATGTTCGGCAGCTTGAGCTGCTCTTGGAACTCAGCTAGTTGACTAACACTGACTGCACGAGGAAGACCATGAAGCATAAACACGGATGATATAGCTCGTTAGGCTTCCAGAATTGACAATCTCTAAGTAAGCGGTGCAACAACAACAATAACAACGACGACGATTACGGCAACTTCTACAAAAACAACAACAACTCTCCAAATGTCGACTCCTATTGTCGTAGTGTGATGTTTGTGGTCTACGTAGTTTTGCTGGTGCTCATGTCGATGGAGAGATTTATAAATATCATCGTTGTTTCGTTGATTGCCGATGACAACATGGAACAGGGCAAGTTGATGATGTTGATTTCAAAAGACCCACAAACTCACCGTCACGTCGAAAGCTTTAGCTCATCGTTAGACTACATGGTTCAAGGCATTCGAGTAACAAAAACAAGTTGCAACTAATAAGTGGTTGTGGTTTTATAAATTACAATCCAATGGAGATGCTTCGCAACATTTCGGCAAATCCTCCTACACAGAGAGTCGCTGCAGTAGCTCGTAAACAACAATAATGTAATGATCTAGAATTGCGGTGGTGACTCAAACCCAGTTACCATAATGACCATACACTAGAGAGTTGTAGATGGACCGGCAATGTGAGCGATTACGAGCCTTCAAATTTGTATCGATTGGCCAAGACTTACTTCCCCACTAGCATCTTTCCTACTTTCCTACTTCACTTCTTTGCGCCTTGAACATAGAAACTAACACCAATCAAATCGATTCTCTCGCTACCCGGCCACCAATTAAGAGTTTCATTACATTGGAAAGCAAACAAAGTTAGTAAAATCTACACCTCTAAAGTGATAATTCACTTGGCAGTCGAGATGAATAAGCACCCAAATAAACCGACTTTTTTAGGAGAAACACAATCGTCAACTAGCTCTCTCCCTCTCGTTGCTCTTTGGCCGGCTAGCTAATCTTTGTTGTGGTGGTGGTGGCAAAAGTAGTGACGGTATTGATCACTGATTAGGTCAATCCGACTATTTCCACATACACATTGTCATCATGATAATCTAAAGAGACTGGAGGCAGACAGACTGCTGCTCTTTACAGTAATCGGACTAGATCGGTACCAAAGTGATGATATGTCGCCGCCGCCACACGGCTCTCTTCAATATGGAGGTTTACTTAAGGTCATATGCTCTTGCACTTCGCTTTCTGTTCTGCTCCTTTCTCATCTGCTGTCAGAAGCTGATAGTTGGAAGGACAACCATCATTGGCTAACATGTTTAGTAATTGACTGACCAAACGAGCAGACAAGTGGAAGGCGGAAAAGGGAGATGTTGACTTTGGCGAGCAATTAGTGGTTGTTTAGTTTCCATCAATGGAGTTCAGATGATGGGCGAGAGTTGATTGCATTAATTGTAAGTAGATCAGTGAGAAGAAACGAGTCCATCAGACTTGATGGGTCGCTGGTTTAGCCGACAGAGCAAACAATGGGCAACTCTCGTTTGTTGGTCCTCTCTCTTCCCGTCCATCTTTGTTGAGTCAGTGGTTGTCGTTGGCAGAGGTTGCAGCAGCGCTTGCGGGCGCATTACTGGAGGTGTCATCTTAGTGCTATGGCGCTGACTGCTGTCGATAGTAAGCTAGCTAGTTTGCCACTCTGATACATAAAAACCGTATTGTATGCAATAATCCAACAGCAATCTCCATGACAACACGAGGAATATTACGGTGGTGGCAGCAGCAGCAGCTTTAGTGGTATAGTGGTAATAATAATAATAATAACAGCAGCGTCAACGTCGATAATCACACTAATTGAGTTATGATAACTTGTGTAGCGTCGGCACTAATATGGCTCTTTGGCAACTATTGCCATAATAGACACAACAAACAATTTCTAGTATCCAAACTCACGTTTGCACCACTTGTGCACTAACTACCCGATGGACCGAGGAGGACATCGCTGTTAGAGATACACGCGACGAGCTAGTGACTAGCTTGTTTTCCAGTTTGTCTCTCAGTGACTGAGACACTGTCAAAAGTTGCTGGTCTGAAATTGAGAGAACCAGCCGATCGATTAGTGCCGTCGCCGCCGCCGCTACGGCTGCTACGACTAAAATCATCAGATTTCTTGGAAGCGAATATAACATACTTGCAATAGCTAATTGCGTTTATAATTAACCAAAAGTTCATTCGTTGCTGTCGCGGGAGATATTAAATTACTTCCATAGTGTAAACTGGAAGCTTTCCTCATTGCAACAAAACAAAGATAGCAGCCAAGACAACAGGAGGCGCAATAGAAAACTTGCGTGAACCTTCGACACTCTCTCTAGCGTTTAACCTTTGCTTCACAAAATGTTGCCTTCGTCATTGTTGTTATTGCTGCCGGTTAAGTCTACGAAAGATTGAGTAACCTTTTTACAGTTATCCCAACTTCTCACCAGTTCTTGAGCAAGTCAACGTCTAGCCTATCGAAACCTCAAATCAGCTTCACCACAACAACAACAACAACTAAAGCCTCCTGGGAAATGGCTATCACCAAGCAGCAACAGCAGCTTGGTGCTATCCACTTTCACCATCCACGTTTTAAGCCGAGTGATCAAGCTAGCTAGCTGGCCAAATTTTCACGGTTGACTTCGTTTATTTGTTGCTGTTGCTCTGTCGTTGCAGGTACAAGGTGAGTGATCATGTCAGTTTTATTATGTATGGCCCCCGGAAATTTCGGTATCCTTTGATCAAGTAGGCGTGCCGGGCGTTCGCTCATAGGCATGCTAACATGAGCACACGAGCACAATGGGGGCTGCAAGAGAAAGAAATTTTGTAAAAAAGCGATCGAACCAAAGCGAGCGCTTCCGGGAATCGCAACTTTTTCTTCTTCTTTTGCTCCTCGACTTGCTAAGGTTTACCCGTCTGAATTGACTCTAGGCGACTCAACGAATACCAATAATACTCGCGCTAATCGAGACTTAAGTGAAAGAGACTGAGATAACAAAACAAAAATAACCGGATCAACTAACTTACCTTTGTCGTCATTTCGACTATCTAAATGGTTGCCGGGGCTAGTTGTAGTGGCCAAGGTTAATGGAATGGTATTTTTGGTGGCCAACATGCCGCCTCTGCTTGAAAATAAAGGCGGCGATAAGATGGAGAAAAAGGATGAGGTTGACGACGAGGACGATGATGAGTTTGCTGATGCCGCAAGGACGAGGAAATCTTCATCGTCTTCTTTGGTATTTGGATTAGTGGTTTCATTTGTGCCATCAGCCTCGAGACTTCTAGTGAGTCCGCTGCCACCAATCTTATAGTCGTCAAGCTTTCCACTATAACTACTTGTTTGTCCTACAGCAGCATCACCACCGATCCCAATGGATGTAGGCTTACTTTCGTCAAGTGCCTCCAAGCGAAGCATATGAGATAAAAAGTTTCTTCCATCAATGGTTGCTCCCTTGCCGCTTGATGATGCAACCAAATTTAGAGGCGGCGGTCGAGGGGCAATAGTGGAGAATGGCGAGGGGAAGTTTCTTTCGGCTTGGCGCTCGCTGGCTGCTTGCAAGTCCCTCGTCGCTTGTCGCTCGGCATATCGTCCAGTCGACGATTTGCTTGCTACCGGTTCCTCTAATCCACGGTCATGATCGTTGGTCGCAGTCGCGGCTGTCGCGGCTCTTAATGGTCGCGAGCCACCACTGCCACCTGAGGATGAGAATGTTGACGGCGATGCAAAGGACGAACAGTTTAGCATGCTTGTTAGCGGCGGAGATTTGGCTCGCCTCTGATTCGTTTCAAATTGACCGGCCACAGCTGCTGCTGCTGAGGTTGTGGTTGCTGTTGTGGTACCACTTGTTAGTTTGCCGCTACTCGAGCTGCTATTGCTGCTGTCTCTACTGGCATTTCGACCGATCAATATGGTCGCAGCCGATCCACTGCCAGCAGCGACACCAATCAACGAGGAACTCATGATGGAAAGCTGGGCGGTTTGCGCGGCCAGCCGCTGATTCGAACGCTGCGGCCGGCGTCTTGAGATTCCGCCGCCACCGTTGTCGTCTAAACAACCGTAATTTTGCCAACCACCCTGCCCACCAACATCGCCCTCTATCAGCGACTCAACCAAACCCTCGTTGAGTAGGTGCATCTCTAATAGTGTTGGATCCTCTTGATGTTCCTCTAACACAGTGTCATCAATAACTGTCAGTTGGCGGTTGTTTTCGTTGTAGGAGATTATCACAGCTGTGTACCATTGAGTGGTGCCTAGGCAACGATAAACTTTTGCTCGATTCCCAACCAATAGGGTGGCAGTACAAACATTGCCCAGTAGACTTTGGGCGTCCTGAAATCTATGCCAATCTTTGAGCTCTTGAATCAAGCTAGGAAATGGCCATAGAATTTTCATCAATTTGCTACTCTTAACATTCTTATAATGTTGCTTCTGCTCTTCCGTCATTGTGACAGTTATTTCGCTTTCTTCTGACTCAATTTCCGTCGAGCAACCTTTAGCCTTACTCGAGGAATCTAAACTCGATTGCACGAAATTGTAGAAACGTAGAAATCTCTTAAATGAGCCCAAAGTCGCACTCTTATCCTTAGATGCAACCACCTGTGTGCCAGCCAATGAGCTCCTCCCTGTGCAAAATGCTTCCGGTAGCTGGAGAGGAGCAGTGTTTAAATGTTTCCGAGCATCTTCTCGCTTGTCATCATCATCCGAAGGCATCGCCAGGGTGTAGATGTCTGTCTCGTGAACAAACTGAACTTTAGGTGAACAGCAGCCGGAAGTTTTGCGGGCTATGCGTAATTTATCATCCTCTTCGGGGGAACAAGGCGCTTCTCTTGATTCCACGCGATTGACAAAGTGAAGCGAATCTCGATGATCACTGTGGAACTCTCGTGCCAACTCCGAGGCGGCTAGTATCTCGTCATAAGCCATTATATCATTTTTCTTAGGATCAATGTATTCCACCGCTCTAATTCCAGGATTTGCAGAACTATACGCCTCTTTTGAAAAGAGATTCACTCTGTCCACAAGCACATCGAATAACTGCAGTTTCCGCGATTATGGTCGGAGTTTTTGAGGGGATAAAATTAAGGTTAGTTTCCTTATTACAACGGAAATGATAAAATGTGTAGGTGATGTGGCAATAAATCGCTTCGTAACTATTGTCGCGGCACAAGGTGCAACAAAATTAGTGCTCAACAGACTCGAATATTTCCTCTAATTTGTATACAAACAAGATAGTTAGAAAGACTCGAGGAAGTATTTTTAGCCGCTTGTTTACACTCTCATCTACAATACCAACTCCAACGGAAGACTAGAGAATTGATCGGTATTTGTAAGGAGGAGGAAGCGTAGAGGTATCTAGCTAGTGGTCTTGTAATTACTGCCTTGTCATTCAGCGTAGTTAGCGGTAGAGTAGTCAAAGAAGTGGAGGTGAAAAATGTTATAGTGGCGATATCTAACTAGTTATCTCCCTTTCAGATACTTACCAACGCGGGCCACAAGTCTCTTCCTCCATTAGGTGATAAATTCCTATTCAAACAACACATGGAAGTTTCTATGAGCACAACATTGAAATCTCCGTCGAGTGGTTTAGTTCCACCACCAATACTATTGTCGTGGCTTAAATTTCCTTCATCTTCTGCTTTAGTTGAAGTTTGACCAGTTGCTTGCTTATCACCAAGTCTTCCATTATCATCTTGTCTGTTACATTCATTGCCTTTATTAGCATTGTCCCCTGCTTTGTTGTCCGGCTTATAAGTAAAGTTTCCGTCTCCACTTACACTAGAACTGAAACCATTCACTTGGTACCAGTCGCGTGTCTGCCAATGCAAAAGATCAAATTCAATCATAACACTCAACGAGTTATTCTGATTCTCACCACTCAGATCATAATCATCATTATCTGAATGATTATTATCATCTCCATTGTAACTGACAGCACGAATTGTGCCGATGCGCCAAGGTAATGAGCTAAAGTAAGTGGCTGCCGTTGATTGGTCTCGGTCTTGGTGTTTATGTTGATATTGTTGTTGATTGTTTAGTTTCTGTTCTAGTTGCCGTTGTATCTCCAAGCAGCTGGAAGGGCCGCTGCTACAGCTGTTATCATCATCAGCCACTTGGCATAGTCGACAAGTTGTTGTTGTCGCTTTTGATTGAGTTGTTTTTCTTGGTACTTCTGTTGCTATTGTTGTTGTTGTTGTTTTATCTTGAAGATAAGCTAATTCGTTTGTTTCTGTAATTGGATAAGTACTGCAATCAACAAAGATTGAGTCACCGCCTCTGGCCTCTTGCTGTTCCAGTAGCTCGCTTGGCAGAAGTCTCTGAATTGTGTTGTGATGATTATCCCTGGAGTTGAGAGTTTTCATGACCGAATATGAGGTTGAAGAATCCTTAATGCTCTGGCTTCCTGACTGAGCATTGCCGCTAGCGGTCTGTCGGGCATTCCGACTGCGAACCCTCTTATTACCTGTAAGATCTGATTGCTGATCGCCCGTCTTGCTATCAAGCTTTTGGATAAGTTGACTAATTTTCTCATAACTAGGCTCGTCTTGGTGATGATGATGTTTTGGGCACCACTGCAATTTATTCAATAGATAATCAGGTTGGTGCTCCTCCTGATCGCGTGCCAGAACTTCTCTCAGTGCACCAAGTAGATTTGGTCTCCATAACCGCGAGGAAATTTGGACAGGCGAAGGCGTAGGCACTCGAAAGGTTTTGGGCAAACATAAAATCCGTTTGCCAACTAGATCATTTCGATTTCTTCTAAGTATTGCATTCGAAAGGCTCAATTTGTCGCTTGCTTGCTGCTGATTTGAATCTTGATCTGTCTCGCTTGTATTTTTGATCTTACTGGCTGGCATCTTGATCAATTCCTCCACATTGGCTACTTCGGATGACTCGCTTGCCTGGTCTGGCTTCCCGAGGTCCGGTGACTCTGTTAAACTTGCTAGCGCCATTTCTTACTTTGCTACCTACACCCTGGCATAGGTTAATGGCTTGACTAAACTTGTAGACTATTGCACTGTGATACTCAATCGCTTTAGTATGACATATTGGTTGATACGACAACTTGATTTTGACCAAGCAAATTGCAAAGGTTTGTTTT
This sequence comes from Aculops lycopersici, assembly GCA_015350385.1. Taxonomy (NCBI): domain Eukaryota; kingdom Metazoa; phylum Arthropoda; class Arachnida; order Trombidiformes; family Eriophyidae; genus Aculops; species Aculops lycopersici. The sequence continues at coordinate 3,407,659 of WNKI01000003.1, read as the reverse complement.
TATTTTGCAAAAATTCGTTCCGATAAAATTCTCTCTTTTTTCCACGCAGACAGATGCGCTGTACGCTGTACACGCGAAGATCTCTCCGTAGACTTCTGTAGAGGTTTGTGCTAGTGTGTGTGCGGCAATGTACATGTATTTTACGCTGCTATGCTCGTAAGAGTGAAATGAAAACAAACGCTCGCTCGGCTAGTGCATCTGTACAAATTTCACTAAAGGAGTCAGAGTCGCGTGTAGTCTGCGCAGAAAAAATCTGAACTCTCTTGCCCAGAAACTGGATGAGAAGAAAGTTTGGTTTTGTTAAACTTATCTACATCATTTCACTATTATTACTATCATTATCACCATCATCATCATTATCATATTCATTACATCAAATTTTATGAAATCCACTATTAGCATTTTAATCAACTCAATATAAACAACTCATAACCATCCATCGAATAAAAAAACGAAAGATTTAGCAACGACAGAAACCATGCAAATTCGTGTAACTCATAGTCACTAAATAAAATCCTACATGTGCAATAAGAACAAGAGGAGGAAGAAGAAGAAGAGGAAGCCATTTATTTAGAACAAACTCTTACCTTCAACATATTAAGATCCTTTAACCTCCTTCATCTCAAATGGTTTCGCCAACCAAGATGAAGGATTCACCAAACTCAAGTGGCTCGCCAATGATGCTTAGGAGTCATTGTCGTTCAACTCCAGATTTAATACCAAATTATTATGACCACAATCATCAACTAAAACAATTACCGAATCGTGTAATGTGGTTCACGATGTTTGCAATTTGTTTAGCCTCACAAGCAATCTTATATGTACAATATATTTTACCAATGAAGGAACAAATTGGAGAGACAATCAAATATACTGCTCAACTTAAAAGAGAACATGATAATTGTTTAAAAAGAACTGAGCATCTTATTAAAAAAGAAATTAGTTTATATGATGCTGATAAGACAAATTTAACTGATTATGCCTTAGAATCAAGCGGTGGAACAATAGTGTCAACAAGATGTACAGATAGTTATTTAGAGAAAAATATTCAATACTCAGTTGATGGATTAATACCTGTATTTTTTACTTCAAATTCACCCCGTGTTGTTATACAACCAAATGTTATACCTGGCGAGTGTTGGTCATTTGCCGGCTCGGAAGGAGTTTTAGTTGTTCAACTATCACGAACTATCATACCCACCTCATTTACATATGAACATATAAGAAAAGAATTATCACCAGATCTAAATATTGAATCTGCGCCAAAACATTTCCGAGTCAAAAGTCTAAAGGATGCAAATGATCGCGAAGGTTTACTATTGGGCGAATATGATTATGATAAAGATGGTGATCCAATGCAAAAATTTAAAGTGCAACACCCAAACCCAGTGCCAACAAGATTCATTGAATTGATTGTACAATCAAATCATGGAGAATTGCTATACACGTGCCTCTATAGATTTAGAGTTCACGGCAATAAATATTGATGCCAAATAGTTCGTGATTGAAGTGAAACAGGACGATACGAAAAAAGTGGAGTCGGATTTTACTTACTGTTCACTCATTAATTTTATTCATTCGAGATTACCACATATCGTCTTTATTGTTTTTGATTGCTATCAATCACTGATCGATTTCAAGTTACGATGGACAGATGAGTTACTGTCAATCAACTAGTCTCTGAAGAAACTTTTCAAGTAATTTAGAGGACCACCACGACCACGAGAGCTTCGACCGCGACGGGATCTAGGAGAAGTTTGTCTAATTGCTTGCGCCTGTTTACTCGACGTTCGACTAGCTGATGAGCTTGATCTCCGTCTTGGAGGCGCGACCGGGCCGGTTCGACTGCTTGTTGAGCTCGATCTTCGCCTCGGTGGCGCAACTGGACTAGCTCGGCTAGCTGTCGAGCTCGATCTTCGTCTTGGAGGAGCAACTGGACTCGCTCGGCTGCTGACACTCGATGATCTACTCCTCGGGGCGGCCGGCAGGCCACTTGCCATAGACTTGGAGGCGACGGATGAAGCTCTCGTCTTAATGACTCGGGTTGTACTCGTTCGACGCACTTGCTTAGTACTGCTCCTGGATCGGCTACCTCGCCTGTTGACCCTGCCTCGGCCCCTAGCTCGGCCGCGTTGCCTACTAGTACCTCTCCTGCGTTTAACTTCTTGAAATACCGCAATCAGCTTCTTCGCGACCCGAGGCCTCGAGGTTGCACGACCACGACCACGACTACGACCTCGCCTACCTCTATTGACTTCTAGCGCTCGAGTTTCCTCAATCATGGATCGACTCTCAGTCTCAGATGCAATTCTACTTGACTCCAGAGCTCGCACTCGTGCCTCCAAGGTTCTAAATCGAGTCTCTAAAGATTCAACATCACTTTGAGTTCCTTCCGAGGGTTGTGTCCGTCCAACAGACTGAGTCTCTCTTTGTTGTTGTTGTCCCACTTGTTGCTGATGTACATGATGATGTTCGTGATGTTGTTCATGATGTTGGTGATGATGTTGTTCCCTCTCGTGTTGCAACTGTTGCTGTCGTGGTTGTTCCAGACGTTGTTGTTCCTGTCGTTGTTGTTCCTGACGTTGTTGTATCTCTAGCTGCTCTTGTTGTCGCTGTCTCTCCTGTTGTTGTTGTTGTTCCTGTTGTTGTTGTTCCTGTTGTTGTTGTTCCTGTCGTTGTTGTTCCTGACGTTGTTGTATCTCTAGCTGCTCTTGTTGTCGCTGTCTCTCCTCTTGTTGTTGTAACTGTCGTTGTCTCTCTATCAATTGTTGTCTTTCTAGTTGTTGTTGCCTCTCAAGTTGTTGTTGCTGTTGTCTTTCTAGCTGTTCTTTCGCTTTTCGTTGTTGCTCTTCTAGTTCCTGCTGCTGTTGTCTCTCTAGGTGTTCTTTCGCTTTTCGTTGTTGCTCTTCTAGTTCCTGCTGCTGTTGTCTTTCTAGCTGTTCTTTCGCTTTTCGTTGTTGCTCTTCTAGTTCCTGCTGCTGTTGTCTCTCTAGGTGTTCTTTCGCTTTTCGTTGTTGCTCTTCTAGTTCCTGCTGCTGTTGTCTTTCTAGCTGTAGTTGTCTCTCTTGTTGTTCTTCTATCTCTTTCTGTCGCTGCTGTCGCTGTCTCTCTAGCTCTTGTTGCTCCTCCTCTTGCTGTCTCTCCAACTCTAGTTGTCTATCTTGTTGCAGTTGTCGAGCTCGCTGTCGTTCTCTTTCTAGTTCTTGTTGCTGTCGTTGATGCTGTTGTTGTTGCTGATGATGCCTTTGTTGCCTCTTTTGCTGATTCTGTCGCGCTTGAGGAGGCGAACGTGACGCAACCCTAACCGGACGCGACACCTGTTGCTGCTCCCTTGATTTTTGAGGTGGACTTCTCTCCAGAGACCTTGACTCACTTGAGGATGACCGACGACGGTTCATCTCCTCCTCTTTCTTCCTCTGTTGCTCAAATATCTTAATCCTCTGAGCTGATCTCTCCTCTTCTTCCTTCCTCTGTTTCAAGATGCGATCAATCTCTTTCTGTTTCCTCGTCTTAGGCTTATCCTCGTCATCTCTGTCCATCCCTCCTAAGCCGCTAGTTGATGCTCTATTGTTAGGTTCAATCAACGAGAACTCGGCTATTGTTGATAGCTCCTCTCTGTTTCGGAATCTTCCTTCGCTATCGCTCGCTTCCTTTTCGTTCTCTGCCTCCTTGGTCAACTTCTCGTCGTTGCCATGATTACCTTTACTCATCATAACGATTTATATCTCAAAACGAGAAATAAGACAGACGAAGTTCCAGTCTGACTTGGGAAACAAAAAACGATCGCCTCCTAGTCCAACCGTAGGGTACCTAGCAGACGAAGTCTGACCCGTTCGAGAAACCAGTACCGGTGCGCAAAAAGACCATAAGCATCGCTATAGTGCATATGAAAATTATTCCACGCTCACAGTAGGGCTATTCGGACGTTTACCCGCATGCATGCTTGAAGCTTGCGGTTGGTGCGGGTAGTAGTGCCACGCCTTTTCAAAATGGTAGTGGGGTTTGCCTACCAAATAGAGTGCGATTGTATAGTTTCTTGTGGAAATCAGGCGGGGAAAAAAGGCGAGAGGAGATGGTTTGTGCTATGAAAAAAGAGGGGTCGCATGGGAAAATTTCGTCTACGGGGGGAAAAAGCTTTCTGTGCGAGCACAAAAATAGAGAGGTCAAAAAGGAGAAACGAAAAATAGAACTAATGCCAATAAGGCATTTAAGTATCAGATTTAAGTATTAGATGATATATCGAGCATATTCAAATAGATTCTATAATTATTGCTACTATTACTACTATTGCATGTCCGGGACGAAGTAGAAAATTTGCAATCTCATCACGGGCAGTCTCGATCAGGTAATAGAGAGATCCGAGCGCAAAATTTTATTCATCGAGTAGAACCAAAACATTGCCAAGTTATCAAGAAACTTATCCAAAATCATCTAGAAGAAGGTTGTAGAATGAGATTAACTAAACATCCTAGATTTAGCTCTTTGCTCTCAAATGCGTCCCTATCAACATCAACAACAGCTGGCGGTACAAATGGAGTTGCAAAAACAACGAATGGACCCGCGCCAGCTGCGGCTGCATCCACGGCAGGTGAATCGTCGAATGAATCCGAGTCCACCAGTAATCTGGAGCCGGCTCTACCCGAAGGCTGGGAGGAGAGACAGGATGCAAATGGACGAACGTATTATGTTAACCACATTGCCAGAGAAACTCAATGGGAGCGTCCTTCGGTGACGTCGAGTGATAGTGAGAATCTAGAGTTTAATAATAGGAGGCAAGCAAATAATTTAGCAAGAACAATTGACTTTCTAAGTCGAATACAGATAAGTGAAGAGCATTCTGAGCAAACAGAAAGCGACTCGGCGCCACCAAGTGCAAACAATATCAATTCTACGTCGCAAATGAGCAACTCAACAAGTGGTGGCGTCAGCGAGGAAGAGGCGAGCGGCGGCCCTCTGGGGCAATCAGTGGAGCAGGGCGGCAGCGGCAATGGGCACAACACAAGCGTAAAACTTGGAGGCGACGAAGATGATAAGAATGATTCTGGCAATACAAGAGTCGACGATGATGGCGCCGCAGGTGTCAACGGCGCCCAATCTGAAAGCAACTCTGCCGACAACACTGACAATAACACTACCACCTTAACTGAAAGCACCATTCCAGCATCTCAACAGCAAGAGAACAACGACGATTCGGGTATCGCATCCTCTCGTGATACTTCATTCAACACCACGACCCCCACCGATAACAATAACACCGCGAGCAATATGGGTAACGTAGAAAGCCACCAACGGGCATCTGCCACCCCAGAACAATCATCAATTTCCGCCCTGAATACCCCAAGTGATACTCAGGGTAGCTCTAGTTCAAGCTGGACAGAATCAGCTACAACAAACGAATTACTTAACTCATCTGGCCACCCCCTCCGAAGAGTCAAGAAGAAATCGCACGATGGTTTGTTGAAATCAACACCAAGACAATCCCTACCTGCTGCTACTACAAACCCATCGAGTGCTGGCCTACCCGCTGGGTGGTCCATGCAAGTTGCGCCAAATGGGCGCGTATTCTTCATCGATCACACTCACAAATCAACCACTTGGATAGACCCTAGAACAAACCAACCAAGTCAGGTGCCCAAGAGGAACAACATTCCAAATAGACTTAGAAACACCTATGTAGACGACTTAGGTCCACTGCCTGATGGTTGGGAGGAGAGAGTCCACTCTGATGGTAGGATATTCTTCATCGACCACAACAAGCGCACAACTCAATGGGAGGATCCGAGACTAAACAACCCAAATATCGCCGGCCAAGCGGTACCCTATTCACGAGACTACCGGCGTAAATACGAGTATTTACAAATGAAACTACCCCGGCCAACCAGTGTGCCCACAAAGTTAGAGATCAAAGTATCGAGATCAAATATATTCGAGGACTCATATCGTATTATTTCAAGTGTTTCTCGATGCGAATTATTACGTACAAAGCTATGGATCGAATTTGATGGCGAGGAAGTTCTTGATTATGGAGGAGCTTCAAGGGAATGGTTTTATTTGCTATCAAAGGAAATGTTTAATCCTTATTACGGCCTTTTTGAATACTCGGCCGCTGATAATTACACTCTACAAATTAATCCAATTTCGGGATTGTGCAATGAGGAGCACCTATCCTACTTCAAGTTTATTGGACGAGTTGCTGCAATGGCCGTTTATCATGGCAAGCTCCTCGATGCTTTCTTCATTCGTCCCTTCTACAAGATGATGCTTAAGAAGCCAATTCAACTGAAAGATATGGAAAGTGTTGATATGGAATATTATAATTCTCTTAGATGGATTATGGATAACGACCCCGAGGAGCTGGATCTTTACTTTGCGGTCGACGAGGACTTCTTTGGTCAAATGCAACAGCACGAGCTGAAGACTGGCGGAATGGATATAGCCGTTACAAATGAGAACAAACAAGAGTATATTGACCTCGTCATACAATGGAGATTTGTCTCTAGAATACAACCACAAATGACTGCCTTCTTGGATGGATTCGACGAAGTATTACCACTCAATTTAATTAAGCTGTTCGATGAGAATGAGCTCGAGTTACTTATGTGCGGCATTGGCGAAATTGATGTCCGCGATTGGAAGAGGCACACCGTGTATAAGAGTGGATATCATGCAAATCATATTGTTATTCAATGGTTTTGGCGAGTCGTATTGTCTTTCACCAACGAGATGCGCTCTAGATTGTTGCAATTTGTAACAGGAACCTCGCGTGTACCTATGAATGGCTTTAAAGAGTTATATGGATCCAATGGATTGCAATCGTTTACCATAGAAAAGTGGGGAACCCCAGAAAATTTGCCCAGATCGCACACTTGCTTCAATCGCATCGACTTACCACCTTATGAAAGTTACCAGGAGCTTAGAGGAAAGCTCATCAAAGCCATTGAAGGCTCAGAGACGTTCTCTGGAGTCGACTGAGTGTTGTGATAGAAATCTCAGTTTTAACATTCATAGTCAGCGAAAGTGTAGAGAATTAATGATACATTAAACATTGAAAAGGATGGAATACTCTACGAGTGTCAACCTTAGTCCTACTAGTTGCTGCTTTCTTCCTCTATGTTTGCTCCGCCTCATATTCAATGACTCGACTGATCGAAATGACAAGTGTCGCGAACTGGAGAGGTGATGACACGGCATTAATAGTAGTGTTTGCAAAGAGTTACCTATGGTCACTAATCAGCGAAAACAAACAACAATCAATCAACGTCACCGCAGTTCATTAAGCTTTCATTTTATGTCTAATTCAATGAACTCGGGGATCAGTCTTTATGGAAGCCGGTAGATCAGTGGAGAAGATTAGTGTAATGAGCACTCGCTCACCATACCGAGGCATTATTTCGTTAGCTTGACACCAGTCAACAGCAGTGGAAACACACTATAGCCCACGATCTTGACTAGCTGATAATTGGAGTGCCTCGCTGAGGCAGAGCGCTATTAATTGTTATTATTGATACCACATTCAATGTGTTTCTTCTCATTCTTTCAACACTCAAAAAATTATATTACAAACTCAGGTGGTCCTTCGATAGGATGACCAAAGAATCGCTTAGCCTCAGCAAATAGATAGACAGGAAAAACATGAATTGATTACCTGGATATAGTAATGGCGACCATAGAACCCGACCAGCAGCTTCAGCAACAGCAACAACCACATAGACAAATACAGTTGCATTCGCGACAAGCATCCTTTAGACAAGATGAAACGAGTCAGTATAACGATAAATTGTACGATAGGATTCGCGTCCTTGGCCAGGGTTCATTTGGGACGGCCACAGTGCACAGGCGTCGAGCTGATTGCGCTTTGGTTGTATTAAAGGAGATTAATTTGTCCAAATTTAAGGGCGAGAATGAGAGATCTCAAGCCATAAACGAGGCTCTCATTATGTCCACATTGAATCATGTCAATATTATAAAGTACTTTAATTCCTTTACAACGGAAACAAAGTTGATTATTGAGATGGAGTACGCAAGCTTGGGAACTCTGATATCATTTTTGAATCTTCACGGTCCATTGGATGAGCAAGAAATTTTGATTATATTTCGCCAGGTAACCTCGGGTCTCAATTATTTGCACTCGAAGAATATAATCCATTTGGACTTGAAGATGACAAACATTTTTGTGTCCATCGAGGGATTTGTCAAGATTGGCGACTTTGGTATTGCTCAGTATTTAGACAACGATCATGTCACTGGACTTGGTAGCGGAAATTACTCGGCAACAACTTCAAACTCACCTGTTGGTCAATTAGGTACTCTGGCCTACAGTAGCCCGGAAAGGTGCACTGGTGGGCAGACCGACTTCAAGTCGGACATCTGGTCGCTCGGTTGCATCCTCTACGAATTGATCACATGCGAGCCTTTGTTCAATAGCGAGAGTTTACCTGAGTTGGTTTATTGCATTACTAACATTCAATATAGGCCAATCAAAAGGAAAATCTCGCCACCAATTAGGGATTTGTTTGAACAAATGATTGCCCGCCACCCTGAGCATCGACCGAACGCCCACGAGCTGTTATGTTTGGTTGATCAAATTTTATCCAGAATTTACGTTAGAATTTCATCCCAACGAAGAGCTCAACTAAACCAAAAGCGACACCACAATCATCGCTTCGAGCTATCCACTGAATTCTTTTCTCAAAATCATCATCAGACTGAAATGACTCAAATCAATTATTTGCACTCTTTAGTCTATCAAGTGAAACTAGACTCGCGACATGTTCAAGTTAATCGCGTTAATTTGCCTCAGAGCAAGAGAATAAAAGAAATTTCAAAGGGCAAATCTCACTACCTGGTGCTCACCTACGACAACATTGTTTACGGTTGGGGCAGCAAAACCTATGGCCAACTGGGCGCTTGCGGTCTAACTCATGGGCGACATCTAGCCCGTTTGGCCTCCATGGCTGCGCCATCAGCTGCAGGCAACATGGGTATCGGTAGTCCGATCCAATCAACGCCAAGCTCCTTAGCCTCATCAACACAAACCATAATAATGTCACCCAGTTTAAGTCAGCAGCAACAGCAACAACAGAGGTCACCTGCATTACCACCGTTAAAAAGCAATAATAATCTCCAGCTGACGAGACAACTAGTGATTAGTATGCTCAGGGAGTCGCAGCCAGCAACAAAACCTTTTGTTATCAACGAGCTAAACCATCGCAAGATCACACAGGTGGCGGCGGGAAACAATTTCAGTGTGTTTCTAACTAAAACCGGAATTGTCATGACCTGCGGCCACGGATCGAGCGGATGTCTGGGTCGAGGAGAGACGCTAGGCGCTTGTTTTATGCCTTGCATGGTAGACAGTCTGTTGAATATGGATGTGGTTTGCATCGCCTCCGGCCCGAATCATGTTGTTGCCGTTTGCGGCAACGGCAAAGTCTATGCTTGGGGCAAGGCAACTTGCGGCCGCTTAGGAGTGGGCAGAGTTCAACCCTCCATCCCACTAAATGACCCAACAGGTGAGCTGACATCATGCAAAAAATTCCTGAACTACGTGCTAAAACCCCAACTCTGCATCTTTCCCGAAGGCGTGTTAATCAAACAAGTTTTCTGCGGCGACAGGTGCACTATCTTCGTGGACTCTGACAGGAAATGTTGGGCCTGTGGCGAGAATAGATTCAACAAGCTAGGCTTGGATGTCAAGCGGAGATTTAAGCGAACATTAGTGGTGGACAAATGCTGGCTTCCAACTGAGATTCCATCACTTAATCAGTACGAAATAGTAACCTGTAATATTGGAAAGAATCATACAACTTTCGTGACAACTGACAATAAGTTAATTGTATTCGGCCAAGATATAGATCATGGCTACAGGCTAGAGAGCGATATAATTGATGCTCGCAAGAGTCATAGGCGCATATCGTTTGAGTTACAAACTGGCCGAAAGTTGAATGCTAAAATGACAAGCAAACAGAATTACTTCAATAATAATAATAACCAATCCAATAGAATCACAAATCCGCCATTTCGAGTTTGTAACCACGAACGTCTCGTCAAGTTGGCGTTGAAAAGCAACCAAATCTCAGGCTACAAACTAAAAATCAATGATCTCATGTATGGTTGTGATAATGATTTTGAACTATATTCATCGGGTGGATTTATGGGTGGTAGTGGCAATTGTGATCTCAAATTAGGTAAAGATATACAAAAACAATTAGATTTATATGTTAAAAAGTCAAGGGCAATTAAGAGGATGTCTTTTGATGGTGTAATAAGTGCCTCTTGTACGCCCAAATTTACTCTCACCTTAACGGACGATAATAGAGTCTACTTCTGGGGTACAAGATCCTACAGAATGTCAACTGACAACGATGCGGCGACAGGAATAGGTTATAATCGCAAATCAACGGAACCCCAATTGACGGCCATTAACTTAGACGATTGTTTCATCAAAATTGGCAAAACAAATAACTCCCTCATGGCCAGTATACAGAAACTTGGCTCTGATCAGCCGATAATTCATGCTCAAGATCCAAGACTCAAGGCAAACTCACTAGCCGACTTGTGGATTTTGGATTACAAACCAACCGAACAGCACTCCAACTCGCCAAGCTCCTCGATTAGCTCTCTTTCGGGTTCCTTGGAGAGTAGTTGCGACTCCACCTGTTGCAGTTCCTGTTGCAGTTCCTGTTGCACGGAGTGTTTTATTGACAACAATGCAGCTAGCAACACAAATTTGAAACACGATGTTATACTAGAGCCACATCCAATAATCAGCCTCTACGTTCCCTCAATGTATAATCATCCGAGTTGTTCAGTTCGATTGGTGGACTTGTTTTGTTTTGATGAGAATAAATTTTACCTCATTTTAGATACAACGGTGAAAATGCAACAACAACACGCAAGTAGTCAGCTTCATGTATTCTCGCCACAATATCCACACCATCAGCATCAAAATCAAAGGAACCAGACACAGGGTAGCCACCAGCAAGCAAATTCTAGTTTATCATCGAGACAAACGGCAACAAATGGAAGCAATCTAGTCAAGAAACATTCCTTTTGTAATGCTAAAACCAATCAGCAGATCAGGTCCACTCGACTCAGTTCCTTGTCGAGCAATATCCGGTTGGCCCGAGAGAGCGAGCAACTGGTTCCCGGGGAGCCAGTTGCGACAGTAGCGGCAAACTATGATGTGAACAATGAAAGGTATCCAGAGGAGGAGAAGGTACAAGCAGGAGACAAGGATGATCTAGCGACAGTCATTGAGGGGAAACCCAGTCATTGTGATGACATGAGCCAATTGGATAGTAATAATAACAACAGCAATAGCATCTCGGATCAGCAGGTGGTCAAGATATTGGAACACTCGGCAACCGATAGTGACTTAAGCGATCGCCTCGCGCCCACGAGTCAGTTTGGCATTAGCAGTTTGGACGAGCCAAGATCTTTCTCAACTTTTGCCAATGGATTAGACAACCAAATTATCATTGGACCCACACTGCGACGCAATGACTTGCAAGAGCAACATTTGCATCCACTTAACTTCAACTCGCCACCCGAATCCTCGCCGCTTGATTTGAATAACTGCGATAGTCCAGATGATAATCAAGTTCAATACTTTAGTTCAAAAAGAAGACAGCGAACTCGGCTTAAAACCGACCAATCCGAGTTAACAAACACAACCAATGGCGGTACTGGGTATCATGATGAGACAAGCTCAATGCCGAGTTGGGTTAGAAACGAGTTTAACCAATGCGAGGTGGCAGCCGTGAATGGAGCTCAGATGTTTGTATTTGACTCGCCTGACGAGGATAGTTCATTGGATGGTTTACTGAACGCGCACTCTCTATTTAGAAACGAAAAAGACGAACCGGAAGACGAGGATGTACTTACCTGTGTAAGCGAGAGCCGGCTACAAACACAGCAACAGAATCTAACAAGCAATTCCGCAAGCCTTCCATCTCTCGTTGGTGAATTCGATGTTAATATCTCCACTCTTAATGACATGTCCTCGACTAATTCCAACTCCTCCCTCTCGCCCTGTCAAATAGGCGGGATAGGCGGTTCTCACTCTGTAGGCGGAAGTAGTAGTCATTTAGGGGAAACTAGTGACTCGGATCGGGACAAAGAGAATAGAATCAACAATGACATCGACCAAAGACTCGTTCAATCCCTAAGTCCAGGTAAACGAATGCTGGCTCACAGTCTCTCTCAACCAGACATGTCACAAGCGATAATTAATCGAGATCGATCAGACGAGGATTTGGCAACGAGGATGGAGCTCAGACGCAACTCGATGGCCGCCGAGAACGAGGATCAGCAGACCAACCTGTTGGACTGCAAAGTCTACCAAGATTCTCGCCGGCAGCAGCTACATCAAAACGAAATATCGGATGCATCGAATCTTTGCTTGAACTCGAGAGCAGGAAGCAACAGTCTTCTAATTCAAGCAACAGGTGATGATAATCTTGTAGGCGAAGACCAGAACAACCTTCTAGTTTTTAGCGAGTCTAGCAAGCAACGTATCTTTTGGCCTCGGAGCCACAAGTATTCCGTGGTGAAATCTAACAAGCAGCTCAAGAGGAACCTCGAACCCCAACTTGGTAATCATAAAAATTTGAGCAAGTCAATCCAAATTAGTATATCCAAAGCAACAGGTGATACCAAGTCGAGTGACCATTCCTATCACCCGAGACTGAACAAAACTCAGTCAACCAACTCGCTCGGCGTTCTGCGGAAATCTCTGTTGAGATTATTTTGCTGAAAGAACTACGGGAGTCTATACTATTATTGATATAATAGTATAGGACCATCATTGATATAATTTAAATGTTGAAAATTTTTGATCCGAATAGTTACAGAGAGAGGTGTAGTGTGAGTGTTATTTTTTAGAAGTGCCTTTGAAAGATCATCGAGGCCAAATAGATTTTGAGCCCTCTAGGCGACTAGCGGCAGGCGTCTGCAGAAGATCAACCATCTCGTTTCACCGGTAAAGCAAAAATTATGAGCAACAAGCCAGTGTTTTAATCATGGTTCCGGTGCCAATCAGTGGCCACTACTTCAAGCAAACCCCATCAAATTCTCCATATCAGTTGTGCTTATCTCTAGCTCGGCTGTGACTAATCTATGTGACAACCACTACTATCATGGTGAATTGCCTTGCAAGTTACCATAGAAGATGAGTCACACTATTGTGGCAGCTCGATATAAAAATTGTGACATTGTAATGGAAGATTGGAGTACCAAATCAATTATCTCATGCTGTGTATATTAAACGCTAATGATTGGGCTTTTTGCTATGCCTTTCATAGAGCAGCATCGCAACTACCGACCGCGACTCTTCGAGGACGTCGGGTGCAAATAGTCCAATGGAGAAAAAATTGCTTGGTTAAAAAAGAAGTCCCACATTGGACTTGTCTTTTTTGATGAAAACAATCGCTAATAAATAAATTTCGATCAATTCCCGTAGAACTGAGTAATTGATATATTCCCTCCAGGTAAGACTTTTGATTGACACTTAAATATTTCAAACTATTTATTATTATCATTTTAAGAGTCTGAATATTAATCAAAATTACTCGCCGCAAAACAGCACCTAGTAGCTTGGGTCATCAGTCGACCGGCGCCAGAATGTATCAACAAAACAATCCCGGCAACTACCAGGCAATTCCCGAGGGAGGCCACAGTAAGTATCATTCAATAAAACAATCACAGGTGATTTTCTTAATCTATAACTAAACTGTTCTAGCTAATCTAATCCAATTTATAATTCTCCATCGATACAGACTACTACTTTGTTGGCGGCCAGGGAAACATGTTTGATACCAAAGCCATTAGGGCAGCATTTGTATCAAAAGTGTACTCAATCCTTGTTATTCAACTAGTTGCCACCTCACTTCTCATAGCTCTTTTCACCTTTCACCAACCGACAAAGAATTACTTCCAAGCAAATGGAGAATATTACGTCTATGGAGCAATGGGCTTGGGACTTGTGGTCTACATGGTATTGATTTGTGTAGAATCGGCCCGCCGGTCGACCCCATGGAACTACTTATTGTTGATCCTATTAACTGTAGCCTATGGATTCATAGCTGCTGCATTAAGTGCACGATTTAACACAATCACCGTGCTAACTGCCTTCGGAGCTACCGCAATTGCAACGACCATTGTGATGCTCTTGGCTAAGTATTCATCCCTCGACATGACCACCTGTGGCTGTGGCCTTTGCGTTTTGGCCATGTGCCACCTGTTATTGGGCATCCTGTTGATCGTTATCCTCGTGCCACTTGGTTACGCGCAGACCGCCTCACTTATTATCGCTGGACTAGGCGCTTTCCTTGTCAGTCTTTATATGATGTTCGACCTACAGATGATTATGGGCGGTCGAAGCATGGAGCTCTCACCCGAGGAATACATTCTGGGTGCTGTATTACTTTATATCGACATCATTCACCTATTTCAATACATGCTAATTCTATTCGCTAGAGATTAGGCTCCACTAAATCCCATAGACTGACACAAGAACTTGTTCGATGTTATCGCACCAAGACAAAATAATTCTTATCTAGCTAAAGAACTCGAAGTATGAGAAATAACAACGACATCAATCAATAAACTTAACAAGAACTTGAAAGCAGAGTAAGATCATTCTCGAATATGCACTAAGGCAGTTCCATGATTCTTGTTTCAACAGTCCTTTAGAGATAACAAGGTAGACTCGCTCTAACCTTCAAGTTTTTTTGAAAAGGATTTTGAATCCCATGAATGATTTCAGTTAGTTCTAAAGATCTTGGCCGAGACCATAGAAGTCTTCTCATTTAAACACATTCCGCCGGACACGACTTATAGTCCGCTATCCAAGTGCTACATCCGTTCTCAATAGACTTGCAAGCACAGATGTAGATGTTTCTATACTGTTCCGGAAATAGGAGTTGATAGAAAGTTGGCAACTTTAAATAAAGGTTTACCTGCCAGAGAGTAATTATATATTGAGCTCCCTTCTATCAATGAGACCCAGTAATAGTTATACTAGACCTAAGCGGTACATAGCTCATAGGCTGCTATCCAAGTCACCGCGGGAAGCCCGATGAGCAATCTCTCAAAGTACATTCTCAATGTGCGACCTGATTTTTTTTTGTAATTTTATATTATCGTATTTCAGTGATCGACAAAGTTCGTCCATCATCAATGATGGTTGGTTGGTTACAGGTATCCGGTGACAACTTTGAATCAAGTTATCTGGCATTCGAAGTCGATTTCGGGTAACGCGAGCGCGAATCCATTCGCTCGTGTGTTATGCTTCGTTATGGCGCCACAGCTGATGAAAATTTCTGTTGTTTTTGAATCAAACATTTTTTCTCGCTTCCTTGAGAGAATTTGTCAAATTATATCATGTATTATATCAAAACTTATCTTTTATTTTAAACATCAATTCCATTTTACTGACATCACTATTAATTATGCAATCATAATTTATAAACTCGATAAAGTTTCATCTGTAACAGAACTTGCAGAGAGGTACATTATAACCTCATCTCACAAGTAATAAAACAACAAATGTTATCCGCACCCAATTGTGGTGATTCAATCTGTCGTGATGACTTCTATCAAGTTTAGAGCCTTGACTCATAATGAGCATAAGCTCTTCTTTGAGGCTTTAGGTGAATACGGAAAGGATTTTCAAAACATTCAGCAATATATATCCCAGAGGAGAGGCAAAAATCAAACTCAAGCAAGTAAAAGTACAGACCAAAGTTGTAACAAAGTGACAATCAATGATCCTCAAGAAAGAAAGGACAACGAGAAGAAGGAGGAGGACAAAAAGAGGGAACAAATCAGAAACTTTTACAACAAGCTCTATGGCAAGCTATCTGAATGGTTTGGAAACTTGGATGATCGAATAGAGAAAGTCAATCAGGAACTATACATCCTTATAAACTATGGTGAAATTTGGAAGAAATATGGTTTTAAGTTTAACAAAAAAACAAAGAAACATTTGGAGGAGTTAGTTTTCTATGGTTCCACCTCGCTAAGATTCAACGGTCGTCAGGTTCGCCTACGAACACCACCTTGCAAGGCTCTCAAAAAGATCAATGAAATCGGCATCGACGAGAAAGTAAAAGTGGTCACAACGCGAGAGTTACCCAAGGATGTGATAGTTGAATTTCATCCAGCTACAAATCGCGATTGGCTGCGAGTTCAATCTCTATCACAAAATCCTAGAGTTAGAGCAAAGCTTTCAATACAAAAGAAAATGACAACGATCATTGATTTTCTGGAAAGTAAATGGAACCTGGCTTCGGAGAAACTTAATCGAACCGTCGATGTTTGGTTGAAAGTACAACCCAATAGCAATTCTCAGCTTATATCTGAAGACCAAGTGACAAACCCTTTAGCCTTATCAAATAGTACTACAACTCAAGCAAATTCAACCTTCGCCACCACAAATGATCCGAACGGAGCAACAACATCGAATGTAGCTCACGTCACCCACGTTTCGGGAATCCGATTGAAGCCTTCTGCTCAACATGAGCTTAATGAGGTTAATATAACCCGAATAATACCTGATAATCATCTTGATCTCAGCTTGAATGCCTATATGAAGCGATTTAGTGATACCAAAGTTAATGCGAAGGAAGATGGTCAGCAGCAAGTGCATCAACAAGCGGCATTCAGTAAGAATAACAATAACAACAGTAGTATCACCACCACCACCACCACCACCACCCCCGGTTCCATTAGTACAAATATCAATATCAATACTACAGTGAACCATAATGCAAGCCAGAATGACCTCAACAAGGATCTTACTTTTACAATAGCCAATCCCATGGAGGGTGGATTGAACTTTTCCGATCAATTTGAGCTATCTCAGAGTGCGATGTCGACGAGCTCTCGTTTACCTACCTCACTAACCACACCTGATGCTTCTCTTCTATTCGAGAAGAATAATCACTTTGACGCACCAAGTTTAGCTCAAAAGAATGCCTGTCGAAAAAATATCAACTTTATGAAAACTTTAGCTGGGTCCTTTGGTTGTGACAACTCGCGCACCATCGGCGAGGATACTCAAGATCGTCTCTTTCCTGCTCCGCCTCAATTTAACGAATTGATGGTAAATCAATCATCACTCAATTGCAACAATGCCCATCCTGATCCTATTCCAAGTATATTGCTCAACAATAGTATACCTGCACTTTTTGATGAAAATGCAGCGATAGAACCGGATCTTACTGCTACTACCCAACCAAGTATCAATCAATTATCGCAACAACATAATTTGGAGCAAAAAATCTCACATCTTACCGTTTATCCAAACAACCAAATAAGTGACTTTGCATCCCAGAATAGCAAGTCAGTTGACAGTTTCAATGTACCCGAGGGTATGAATCTAGCTGACTACTTTAAACTCAAGATGGGCGCCACTATTGGTGGAGATCAAGTTAACCAAGCTCAGGAGGGCAACAGCGAGAGCAGACATCTGCAAGACCCAATTAACAACGAGTCTGATAATCATATCGATGGACCGGAAGCGGACGGAGAAATGTCCTCTAGAGAGGAGGTGAGTGAGAATAATAATTCAATGGAACAAAAGAGTTGCCTACAGAATGCCAACCTACTAAAGCCTCATAACCATATGATTGAAATCAAGAAGATAGCCGAGGGTTGGACAAGGGGAGATGAGTCTTCTATCACGATTGGCGAATTATATTTAGCCCTCAAGTGTCCGGAAAAGATAGTAATGGAGTATCAATTTGAGGGTGATACAAGCTCTACTGCTAACCCCACGGAACCAATGGAAACAGGAACTACTACAAATTTTGGAGAAAACAAGACATTGATCTTCAAGCTTTTAACTGCAGCGAGTTTATCTCTAGCTCAAATTGAACGCCAGAAACTAGAACAACAGCACAAGCTTCAAGAGCAAGCGCCACTCTCGAAGTTGAAACGACGAAAAGGGCCGAGCAATCCAAACACCATCAAATACTTGCGACGAGAAGACAACCAGCTGATGTTGCTAAACAATCAATCGCTTGCTTCGGCTAGTAGTGGCATTCTTCCGGAAGGTCATGAACAAATGCAACAATTGCACATATACAACAACAACTATGTCAATGCTGGTGATAAGAGTCAAGTTCAAGGTCATTCTCACCAAACTAGCGTTATGACAACTCTGGACATCGAGGCCACAAATCAACGCGTTGAAGAGGCACTCAAGCAGTTGCAACCAACTAGACTCAGTGTATTTAGACGAGCGAGATAATTGTTCTCTCCAACGTTTAGTACACATTTACAGACCTGTAAAAGCTCTCAATGCTGTCCACAAACTCTCTTTCTATCAATAATAATAAATTTTATATATAGTTTTATATATAATATCAATAGAGTAATAATAAGGGGTAATAATAGAGTTAATATTAATTAATTAATGTCATCATTAATAATATAATATTGGAAAATTTATTCCTCGTCGTCTCTATTCTCCTGGTTGACATCCCAGATCTCTGCAAGAAACTCTGGCAGGCGATGATTCTTAACTTTCAACGAGAAACAGACGTCACTATTGACAATACCTAACGCTCTAAGCTCTGGTAATAACGACAACAATCTAGCAAACTTGTTCTGTTCTGATTGCTCGCGAGACATAACATAAGCATGCATCAGCTCCAAATAAGCGTCCTGAATTTGTTCGACCTTCGCCGGTTCGCGTAGGTTGGGCCTCTCACTAAATAAAATCAATACAGTAATCAAGGCATACTCAGCTGGATCTAGACGTAGTAAAACAGTTGACCTGCAAAAGTTAAACATGGCGTCGGCAATATCACCAATGTGGGCCTTGCGGTAATTTTCACGAGTAAATGGTTGATTGTTTGCAAACAATATGCTGTCATTCCTGATGTCATACTTTCTTGTTGATCTCAACATCATAATCTCGCTAGCGCTTGCCTTTAACAATGTAATCTGATCCTCGCGTTCCAGTTGGCCAAATCCCTCAACATTCTTGGCAAATTCTACAATGAGTCTAACTGTGAGAATTGTCATCTCAGTGATGTGCTTGAACTGACCCTCACTGTGGCAATCATCAAAGGGGGCAATTTTTTGCAACTCTTCCTCGGGTGGCGATTCAAATTGCTCCTGATGAGCCACTAAACTTTCAATGATCTTCATCTTACTATCCAAGATATTCTTTGCCCTTAATAATAGACAATTCTCTAGAGGCGTATATGGTTGCTGTTGAGTTGGAGATGGGCCATTAATTGATGTTGGCGTCATAATACCGCCACCAACACTAAATCCACCTCCGCCACCAATAGGGTGAGGCGATTGACCATTAATATTGTGATTAGTATGATGGTGAGAGTGAATCTGTGTTTGTGGTGGTACTGATTGTTGTTGCGGCTGCTGAGGCTGGTGAGGTGAGTATGGTTGTTGTTGACTTGGCGATGGGCCATTGATTGATGTAGGCGTAATACCGATGGTTGCAGCGCCAATCTGCTGAGGCGAATGGCCATTCATGTGATGATTGTGTAGTTGCTGTTGGTGAGGTTTGTATGTTGTTTGCTGTTGTTGTTGTTGGCTAGGTGACAAACCATTTAGCGAGTTTGGAGTGATAAGAACTGAAGCTGTCGGTGGAACACCGGCAAGCTGATGAGGCGCTTGGCTTCCGTTAAGTCCGCCAAGACTATTGGTGTGGTGGTGATGGAGTTGTTGCTGTGAGCCAGCTAGTGATGTAGGTGTAATAATGTCTGCCGAGCCACCGAGTTGTTGCGGTGAGTGGCCGTTCATACTATGAGCTGTATGATGGTGATGTAATTGTGACCCTTGGCCACCTGTTGGGGCCATGGAGGCTGGCGTTATGATACCATTGACTCCAACGCCGCCCATTTGCAAAGGCGACCGACCATTATTCAATGAGGCCGGGTGATTATTGGTGTGATGATGGTGTTGCGGTTGATGTTGGTGGTGTGAGTGTTGGTGGATATGCTGTGACGATTGGTGGTGTTGTTGTTGTTGTTGTTGTTGTTGCTGCTGCTGCTGTTGTATAGAGTGTAAATTGATTTGTGTAGTCTGTTGTTGTGGTTGGCTCATCATGCCTAGCGGGTTGCCACCGGTGCCATTGCTATTATTGTGATTGTTGTTGCTAAGATGGCTTAGCTGATTTTTACTATTACCATTTGGTGTACAATCTCTCGTAGTTGAATTAGGTTTATCTTTATCCTTTTGAGCACGTTTCGATTCTCGCTTAATGGCGCACTGAACCTCTGGTACAACGCACTCCTGTTTCATTCCAACGGCCTTGCATTTTTTCAATCTACAAGCTTGACATTTTCGCCTCATATACATATCAATCTCGCAATTGCCACCATATTTACACTCATATTTGACATTCTTCGTGATGGACCTTCTAAAGAAACCCTTGCATCCTTCGCAGGAGAGCTGGCCATAATGATAGCCTGAGGCTCGATCGCCGCAAATGAGACAAACGTCATCTTGTTGTCCAGTTGCATTTGCCATCATCATGGTGTCGCATTTGGTTACTGGTCTTGGGCGCTACGGTAGCTGCGATAGTTTTTTCTCTTTTGTGTATAATTGAGTTAAGTCAGTAGTATAGATATCTTTGTTTAGATGAACCAACTAAATTCAACACAACTCCCTAGATTCCGATTGATGCTTTTGTTTGAGTGTTGTTTGTGTCAATAATGTTGTCTTCATTGGCGGGGAAACTGGATGAAATAAGTGTGTACAGCACGACAAAATGACACCAGGTTGAATAAAGTGAGCAACTGGCAAGCGAGCGGGTTGAGTGGCCGCGAATGTTTCTATTTGTTCCACTTGCCTGGTAATATAGTGTATCAACTATGATGCTGAAGCTGATGCTGGTGATGATTTTACTATTGGCAGGCTGGAGAAATTGTCTAGACCACTGCTCTGTGAAGTTGCAAACTGCAGGATATTATTGTCTCCTCCTTTTGATGGTTAGCTCTCAGTTGTTTGGGTAGACAGAGAGACAGCAAAATTGTTGATTGGGTCGAGGTGTAGAAGAAGTAGCGACGTTGGCAGGCTAATAAAAGGTTGCCCTGCTGTGCCGCTTTTTCAGGTGTAAAACCCGTGCGCTAAAAGAGTGTAAAAATAATATCGTGGGCGCAAAGTATGGAGCTGCAAGTGACTTTACCTGATGAGTAAAGTGATGTGTGTGTCTCCGCCTGTTGGTGGTATAATAGTCCAATAATAGTAATAAAGTAATAGTGATAATATATCAATAATAATAATAATATAATAATAATAATAATGATAGTGATAATGATGAAGGTAGTGAGAATGAAAATATCTCTTCTCCTCTCTTTCTCTCTCTCGCTTGCTCTCTCGACGGTCGACGTCGATGGCAGCAGCAGCGAGCGACGGTGGTGATGACGACGGTGATAGGGATCTGCTGTGTGTATGTGAGTGTATCTCTCTCTGCTCTAGACAGCCTGTGCGCTCTGTGCGCTGTGTAACATTACGAAGGGATGGAGGAGTTGGAGAGACGTAGAGCCAGCCAGCCAGCCAGCCGGAGAGCAAAGTAGCAGCAGGAGCAACAGCAAGCGAAATTGCTTCAGTGTTGTTCTGTTCGGCTCTTTGGCTGCCGCCATCGTCGTCGTCGTCGTCGTCGTGCGAGCGAGCGAGCGAGCGAGCGAGCAAATGTTGCTCTCTCGCTGGGCGCCGCCAGCAGCAGCAGCGGCGGCGGCGGCAATGGCAGTGGCAGCCAGCCAGGCGGCCGGCCATCCAGCCAGTCAACCAGCTTAAGCGACGCCGCCGCCGCCGCCGCACAGTGCAGAGCAGTGAACTGCGATATAGTGTAGAGATAGAGCCAGAGCAAGAGAAAAGTGTACACATACAAAAACCGCACTGGACTCTGTGTGAGCGACGGCCGTCCGGCTGACTGGCTGCCTTCAACTCTGCTGCCGTGGTGCTGTGGTTGCTGCTGCTGCTGTTGTTGTTGTTGTTGTCGTCGTTGGCAGCAGCGCGACTGTTTTTAGCTCTCTCACTGGCGGCGGCACCGCTGCCACCATACCATAGAGCCAGAGAATAAAAGGCTACCAACTTGCCGCCACCGCCGCCGCCTGGCAGCGTGAGTGTTGTGTGCGCTCGACAATGGCATTGAAACTCGACAGCAACAGCAACCACAGAAACAGCAACTGAACTTGTCTTGCCCGCGCCTAGCGAGGGGGCGGCAGTGGAACGCAGATGCACTATAATGACCGGCGCCACTGCCAGCTGCCTCCGCTGCAGCCCCCACTGAAGCCTGTATGTTCGCCTGTATGGCAGTCCGCGTTGGTGCATGTTGATGTTGTGTGCGCGCCAGCAGCAGCCAAATAGAAGCCCAGTGCGGGCGAAACACACGCGAGCCAATGGGGAATCGCCTTTGGGAGCTCGTGTGCCCAATTCGCGGCCAGATTCCTGTGCAGAATGGTCCCGGTTGTTGTTGTTGTTGTCTCTTCGACCTTCCCTCTGTGTCGCTCGAATGGGCCATAAAATATGGGCGCACACACACAACACGGCACAACACAACACAACTTGCAGTCGCTGGCAAAGGCACACACATCGCCAGCTGCCATCCTTCTTCTTCTCCTTCGCTCAAAGAGCCGAAGAGTTTTAACCAAAGCACAGGAAGTGCGCTAGTTGACTTGGCAGTAGCATTGTGAGCTGAGCTGTGCTAGAGTCCGAATTGGAAAGCTCCGTTTTAGGCGGCTCGGCTGTTGATTTTCAAGAGCTCACTCAAGCTGAGCTGCCAAAGCTCGGCAATAACTCGACCGGCTCGAGCCGAGCCATAGAAACTCGCAGCTCACATCCCTACTTGGCAGCACAAGACTGGCTGTTGACTGGCAATTTGTGCGCGGCTGTGCACAAATTGCCAGTCTTGGTGAGCCAAAATTAAGCCAATACTAAGCTCGCTGTCGCAGTTCCATGACGGCAAGCGAGAGTCTGCGCAAAGTTGACTCGGCTCCATTGAGAGTTCAATCCACTCGCCAGGCGGCCACTCGCCTGTGGTTGCTGTTGCGTAGCTCGCGACTTGCCTAGGCCAACGTAGCCCAACGCTCGTTCGCTTCCCTTCTCTCTCTCTCTCTCTCTCTCTCTCTCTCTTTCTCAGTGCGACTCGGATAGACTCAACTCACGCAAATAAAAGCAGCTTACGTATGATCGCTGCCTTGCCGGCATTATGCTCGCAATCTCTCGCGCACAAGCCCATTGAGCGAGTCCTTGAATATTAACGCTGACACTGGCATAGGGCTGGTCGCTAGGCTGGCGACCCACCGACTGAATGACTGGCTCGCCGCGGCTTGTCTCGTCGAGAGCCGATGGCTGCATGTGTGCCAGCGAGGCATCCACTGCAGTTCTGTGAGCAGTCAGTCTGGCTAGACGAATGCAGGCGAGAAATGCGCGCTGTTCCCGCCACGCAACTCGGCGGCCGCGGCGCCGACGACGACGATGGCGAAGGGGGAAGGCAAACGGCTTGCCATTCGGCTGGTGATTGCTAAGTTCGAAGCAACGCCGGTGGCATTGGAATTAGCAAAAGACTCTCTCTCTCTCACTCTATTAGGCGGCGGCGGCGCTAGTGGTTTTGTTGGTGGTGGTTCAATTGCATAGGAGGGTTGACGCAACACACAGTGAGTGCACGCGCGACGAGTGGAGGCGGCACAAGCGCTCAGGTTGCGCCCCGCTCCCATAAGCGGCCAGCAAACATGGTGTTATCAAGTCACGCCCGTTCACTATGCACGCATCTCGGGTCCAAATTCCCGCGCTCGCTTGCTGGCACTCAGGTGAGCGCCCAGCGCTCGCGGCGACAATGAACTTGAACGCAAAGTACGGGTTGAGCGTTGTTCGCGCGAGTCACTCAGACCCGGAGAGTGCGAGATAGATTTCCAGTCAGTCAATGCGCCATGCGCGTGCTGTTACCAAGCGAGAGCGCACCTGTATCCTGTCTCCTGTCGCTGCGTCGCGTTGCGTCAGTCGGGTTCAGCAGCAACGTGAGCAGCGTCGACGTCGGAGTCGGCGTTGAAGCCAACTGCTCCACCTAGCTCCAATAACATCAACTCCAGGTGATGACGGCGAAAACGTGCACCTGTGCGCAGTCCGCTTGCCAGAAAACATAGCGCCACAATGCCAACGATCGACGTCTCATCGTCGAGGTAATCGTAGTCGTAATTCACGACACGACCCCGAGGGGTTAGCTAGTTTTCTCATCCACTAAACCAAGCGGGAGGCCAGCCGTTCAGCCCTCTAATTTGGCGGCAAGCTCGTCATCGATGACGAGCTTGCCGGCTAGCAGCCTGCTGATACTGTCACCGGGGAACAGAAAGAGAGTAAGAGAGTGTTGACTTTACTCATAAGCCTGCTGTGCTCACTTGATAGGTTTCCAAAGAAGAGAAAAAGTTAAATTGCACCTGCACTTCAGTCTCTCGCTGCCGCCTAGAGACGAGAAAAAAAGAAAGTGCCACAATCCCCATTTTGTCTACTTGAAACTTTTGGCACCTAGCACCTCGACTTTCACTTGAGCTACGAAATTGTGTCGCTCTCTCGCTCTCTTTCTCTCCCTCTCAAATCGCCAAGTGGCTAGTTTAATGCAGTCTAATGTGGCCGCTACCTCACATCACACTCCATCCCCAAGCGCGTCCTCCTTTTTTCCGGAGGGAGCCAGCAGCAGCGCGCTTGTCTAACGAATAGTCGCAGTCTTAAAAATGGTGTATGTTCGTGGGGGCGGCAAATGCCGATGAGTCGGCAAACTGGAGGGCGAGAGAGAGGGAGCAATTTTAGCGGCGATTGCCTCGTCGTAATGTTACGTAAGTGACACAAATTGTGTGTTGCATGGTCACTGGAGTTGTTTCGAGTGGAGTCTACCGCAAACTGCAAACTCTACTCCAACGACGGGAAAGCTCCAGAACTACTTTTTCGAGCTTTGAGGTTGACAGCAACGGCAACGGTGCTGGCGGCGGCGACGACGACGACGGCGTCACGGCAACAGGGAGCCGCAATGTCCGCCTGTCGCGCGCCCAGCAAGCGGCAGTCGCCGTGAGCTGAGGTGGCGGTTGGAGTTGGAGTTGTGGTGGAGATGTCGAGGTTGTCGCTGTGGAAGCGGAGGCATCAGCGGAACCACTTAGCTAGCAGGATGCCGGATGCTGCGTTAGTTCTCGTTGTTGTTGTTTTTCCGTTTGCAAACGCCTGAACAACGTGAAGTCTCGATTGGGGAAAGCTAGCTGGGGATTTAGTTTTCAGAAGAGCGCCGCAAGTGGTTGGAATCATCAGTCGCCAAATGGCCGGCCATCATCAACGGCACACAACTTTTGTTGCCACTCATGGTCTAGCCAGTCTTCGGATGGCAGCAACATCGAGAAGAATGGCAAGCTAGCCGAGCAACAAAAGCGAATCCAATCGAACTTGGCAAACTTTTCTCTCGCTCGCTAGATTTAGTGGCAGCAGCGGACAATCGAGTGGATGGAGCCACACAGCAGCAACTACCTGGCGGCCAATAGAAGATCGCCGAGTGGCTAGAGGTATAAAAATGCCAACGCTGCCAATTCCATCGCCTTGTACCTGTCACAAAGCAAAGTTGGTGTGCTGTTACTGCTACGGCAGTTGTTCTGCAGTGTTCGCGGCCGTCAGGTGAGCAACGAAATGCACAAGAGATTGGGGAGTACAGCTGCCACCTGCCATATAGCCAGTCAGTCAGCCTGCTCACTAGCTCCTCGCTCGCTATTTGCTCATAGAAAAGTTTCCACAATTCCTGTTGCATGATTGAAATCGACAGCAAGCTGGCCTACTATGTGCCAGATTAGAAGCGGCATTCGACTGGAGAAACGAAGCGAATGGCAACTGTCCTTTCAGTTGGAGCTGTCGGCGTCATTTAGTCCAGAGTTTCCGCAAATCCGACATCGCAACCAAACAACCACCAGATGATTCCGCTAGCCAAAGACGGCTGCCACTGCCTGCAAGTATTTCTGCACAGGTACTTTTCTCTATCTCAACTGCTGTCTGGTCGTTTGTTCAACATAATCATTCGTCCGCCATCCAAGCTGAACTTGACTAAAACTCTAGCTAAAACTGTCGCCGACGCTCGGCAGCAACCACCACCGAGCAACTGGCTAGCCAGCAGGCGGACAGGCGACAAACTTGCTGCTCTACTCCACTACACACGGTGCAGAAAATTGAATCGGCCATCAGAGTCGATGTGTCGTCTTCATTGCACCGCGTTTTCTCTCGCCCCTGCGAGCGTTTACCTGCTGTATCCCTGTGTAGGTCAAGTTCGTCGAGCTCCAATTTCCAATGTTGTTTAAGGTAGATCGCCGCAACTATGACTCCGTGGGCAAACCGCAACGTTTTACTGGCCAATTTGGCGTCACGAGGATGCGACACAGAAAGAAAAAACCTGCAACTCTCATAGCTGTGAATGTCCCCTTGATGTTGATATCAGCTTGAATTCCAAATATTCTGCTGCCATGTACCCAGCGAGTATCGCTTACAAGCTCGACTTTCTGTCCCCCTCCACTCTGTCTTTCGTTAGATAACTTAGATCAACTCACAATCTTGTCTTACCCATACAGTTGCTTCAAATGCTCGTCTATTATCATATCGTCCTACAGCAAATAGCATCCACTGATGCCATTGGCTTTGTTGTGACAAATAACCTCCAGTTAAACTGTCACAGGGTAAAGGGTGGAAGTATCAGTATAAGCAGTAATATTATTGTGGTTATATCAAAGTTAGATCGATCTAAGCCATCGAAGTTTACAAGGGAAATCTTAATGGTCACTAAGTAAATACACCCACTACTTAGAGGCTCGACTGCAAAGGCTAATTAATCATGAGGATTAGTAGAGGATGTTTGCACCATGAGCCCCACTCGGTCTGATTGATTCTTGGCGGCAGTGGCGACGACGGTGGCGCCGTCTAGGTAATTCTATTTAATCCAATCCATCGAGTCTTGTGATCGAGTGGGGGTGGCTGACTGCATTCTTAGATTGACTAACTTCATGAGCAACGTGCAAGCTCGTTATAATTGAGAAACGAAGTATAGGTACGAGATTGGTAATTTGAGCTCACTGTTAGACCAATCACCGATTAACCCTTAGCCATTTCACGTTCCGCCTAACTCGCTCACTTATCCTCTGGCGCCCTTGTGATCATTGAGCATGTGCAATTAGTTGGCATTCGTATTGGGTAATCAGCGCATAGGTTGTTTGCGTGGGAACCGGCTGGGGGGCATTCCGCAGTGAGAGTAAAACTATTCGATGTCGACTCCTTTGAGCCTTAGTCATTAGTCTCTCAAATGATCACTGACCCAGCCTTGGGTACCGATCTGCAGGAGCCAAACCGTATTAGAGAGGTTGAAGGGGGGGGGGCGATCGATCGAAATGATCATCTGGTCGACTTGTCCTCCATTGGAACCCCAAGGTGTTGAGATTAGCAGAGTTTCTAAGACTTGTTTTTCGTACACTACTGTTTCTTAAGTGAGATCAGTGCGGAACAAAATGTTTCTTGCACCTCACAAGTAACTCGTGGCTCGACAAAGCGGAAGCTTCGCTCCCTCATCGCAATGCGACGGAAACGGACACGAGCTTAGCAGCGTGGTAACAAAACAACTAAGACGATCGTATTGCCTAGCGTCCACAACTCCAATGAAATGAACTTTCATCCTTGACAATCACCCAAATTTGAACGAAACAAATTGATGACAGCTCCACTGCAAACATCATCTCAAACCCGGAGCTTGGATTCGTCAAATCGGTTGCTCTATTGGATGCCTTGAGCACGAACGCTTGCATTATGCCGCATGCCTACCTGAATCAAAGGTGCCAGTCACTAGGCACACAAATATACTCACTGGTTGCTCATTCTAGAAAGTTGAACTCAGATTCCGGTGGTGCCAATACTGATCCTTGAATGGAAAACTCCTCTAATGCGTCTCAAAAATGGGTTCTCACTTTAGATTTCTCTCGAAGACTTATCTCAGAATCAGAGGTTTAGTCAGAAAATTTCTCCTGTAGGTTACTGGAAGTGACTTTTTTGGACTATAGAGCGCTACCAAGTTTGAGCTTCTTTGTGACCCCAACAATAACTCAAATGCTGGGTACCTGTTCAAAACAATGATATTATATATTGTGTCTATAGTTATAGCATTATTACTAATTAGTCTCAGTTTATTTTCAACAAGTTGATCAAATCGAGTTGGCGTCGTTTGGGAATATTAAGGAGAAAATGACTCATAGTCTAGTGGCTTCTGAGCGATTTTTTACGTATTCGACAAAGCGATAAAGTCTACCCAGCTCGTCCGATGTATACTTGACCTTTGGGTGATTTGTCTGTTGGAATTGCTCCCTAATAATGGCTCGATCCAAAAGCACCAGCGCCTGTCCGTCTACACCCTCGGCAACCATCTGTGGATTGAAGCGACCTAGTCCATTTAACTTTAAGTGCTCGGCAACCTCCTCTACTGTCCATCCCTCGGGCAAGCCGACGATGTTAAACTCCAATGGTATCGTTTTTGCTCTCAAGTTAACCGGCAACTTCCGCTCGGTAGCGTTTGGCTCGTCAGTCGCCGATACCCTTTGGTTGGTTTCCTCGTGCAAAGCTGATATTTCTCTCTGCTGCTGTTGCACCTGTTCCTCTTTTATCGCTTCCTGCAAAGCAGTAAGATTTTCTTTGGCGTCGTTGATACCTGTTGACGATGGGCGACTGCCAGTGGCGTTGGCGGAACCATTGTTGTCGGTCCTATTGGTTGTGGTTAGGTTGATGGCTCCATTTGCGGCCTCAGACCTTGACATGCTAGAATTTGAACTCGATGAATCGCGGCCAGCGTATCGAGCTCGCGAATTCGACTTGTTGCTCGACTTTGACTTGGAGCTAGCAGGATTGTCGGTATTGTTGCTAGTGCTGTTCTCATTGGTATACTCTCCGTTTCTTGCCTTCTCTCGGTAGTAGGCCGCACGTTTCATAAATTTGTTGCTCTTGGTCAAGGCACGACAATGGCCAGGACAATCGTCGCCATCGTATGAATTGGGTCCAATCAAATTGTAGCAACATTTGAGATGCTCGCAAACGCATTCGCAATAACGCAATACATCATTGGGATTCAAGCAAACCGGAACACACTCTCGGTGGACTCGCTTCTGGTACTTGGCCTTGAATTCCATCTCGCTAGTGTTTGTTAGATTTCGAGCCAGAAGCAATTCCTTGAAACTATTCGAGCTGAGGTCATTTAAAACTCTTGGTGGCACATAGGCAACAGAGATTATCTTTGTCATAACTTCCTCCATGACCAACTTGAAACGACCCGGGCCCACGTATCTGGGTAGCGAGCAAATCTTGCTTTTACTTAGGGTTGGTCCTGTGAAGCACTTATGATTGAAATAAATTTGTACGACATCCTCGTCGGATAGAAAGTCACTATGTAGGGCGCGTAGGCTCGTTGATCCTAAATCTAATTCTTCAATTTCATAGTCATTATCGTCGCTGAGCAGTGTCTGTTGCTTATCATTTGGATTAATTAGTTGTCGAGAGTCTTCGTGAGATATTTTGACTCGCTTGTTGCGATTGTTCTTGCCATTGATATCACTTGAATTCTTAGTTCGCTTTCTAATTCTATGTGGCAATAGATTAGACAGTGAATAGCCATTAGCAGCACACCAGCCGGACGGATAGATGTAGGTCGAGTTGAATGGTAGTAGGGTGTAGGTAAACTCGGAGATTTGTATCCATAGGAGAGGATACACCATCTTTCTGATTCTACCAAGGCATATTTTGGAGTTTGAATCTGGATGAGCAACTTCCACTTGTTGCATCAACTTGAATTGAGAAGAAAATTCATCTTCGTGTCTTCTGTTGAGAGATATTTCTATTGTCATAGAGGATTCCTTTGAAGATTCTAATTGTGGACATGTCTCTTGGGTTGGCTGGCATTCTTGACTACTGATCTCACTTTTTTGGCTTACTTCGGGTGATATGTCCACTTTAGGCAAAGACTCCTCTTGGGTGGCCAAGTTTGTGATATCTGGAGTTGGATTTGAACTTGGCTGATATGAGAGGCAATCCTCGTGTGTTGTAGCCCATTCAACAGGTAGGATAGTATAAGAGGTGTCATAAGGATAAATGAACTTGACTATCTCATTGGTGTCCTCAATGGGTTCTGTATGGATCAGTAACTCCACACTACTATCAATGGTGGCCTCAACAATTTTTCCCTTCACTACTTTGGTAAGATTTCGGCAAGCTACCAAGACTGGTGTGAACGACTTGGCTTGTGATTGATCTTGGCGAGACTCAATTTCGATTATCTTCGGCATTTTCTCGCGAGACTTGAGTGTAAGATGGTCTATTAGTGGACGATCACGATCGAGATCCACACGTCTTAAAGTTTGGATGAAATGAACTTGCTGAGATTCAAATTGAGCCGTACCCTCTGCTCCAAGTTGCGCCTCGAGAAAGTTGGACATTTTGTATGGCAACTTGAGTTTTCTAGCTGGATTGTAGTTTGCATATTGGTTGAAAGTTTGTATACATGGATTGCAAAAGTGCATGGTAAATGTCAACAACTCTGCATTCAACTTGTCGCCACAACCGGACTCGTCTATGGTTGACATTTCCTCGGGCGATTTGACTTCCTTTTTCAAACTGATATTGCTGCCATCGTTTGCAGTTAAATTATTGTTATTGCTCTTGGCAGAAGCTAACTCTAGCTCAGATGCTTGCTCCTGAATAAGTTCTGACTTGATAGATTTCATTTCCAGGCGACCCTGCTTGAATTTGGGATCATCACAGAGGAACCAACGTAATGTCAACAATCCGCTAGTATTCTTCAAAACAATAGCATACCAATGGGCCGTCCAAAGATCATTACCCTCTACCTTGGACTCGGGTCCAACGTTATCTCGCATTACATGGGCTACTTCCAATATTGTTCCTGGCACCACTAGTCGCTCGTGGTTCAGTCCTCCAAGATCAAAGATTTGCTTTGGCTTAACCTCGAGCTCTTGTTTCATGTATTTTCCTAGACCCGAGTACTTGCCTGTCAAACTGGCACTAGTTTGGAGATTCTCGCATATTATTCGTAGGTTCTCATTAGTGTTTTGCCCTTCGGCTGATCCTTGCTTGAACCTTTGGTTATCAATAGACGATAATGATGGCGCCAGGTTATCTTTTGGTGTCTCTGTGGAGGTGGGTGGAGAGGAACTCATGCCCGAGTCGTACTGACTCTTGACTGTGTCAGTAGTCGATTCATTTTGGTTACTAGCAGATGATACCTCCGGAATGGGAAAGGAACTAGACGAGTCAGTGTCGGTGGCTGATTGCAATAGTTGGTCGGTAGTAATAAGGGTGGAATCTACTTCTTTCGATTCAACGACCAGATTTTCATCCTTTATGTTGTCACTTGTCATTGTTTTATAATGATCTTCATCTCTAGGTAGTTGTGACTCATTAGAAGTCGCACCCTCACTCTCTCTAACTGGCAGTGAAGATCTAGGTTCAGGTTGTTGTTGTTGTTGGTTTTGCACAACAACACCAGAGTCAATGTCGTTCAAATTTTGTAATGCCGCCTCTAGCTCGTCGGCATCCTCTTGTCCATAATCTATTTTTGTCTTGGCTATCACAATATGCTCCTCTTCGTCATCATGTCGCTTGTTCTCTAATAATCTTGCGCTAGTTTCAAGGGAACTCTTAATCTTGTTCATGTTGAGCGCCAACAAGTCGTCGAGATTTTGAACATTTGCATATGGGTCATTAGCCGGATTGTACATGGAGGGTTTCTCTAAAACTTTACTCGGTTGCTCGAGTATGAATTGGCATCGCGAGACACATTTCTTATGATGACCAAGACGGAATATCCTCTTTGGCCTGTAGTAAGTTTTTCCATCGCTTAGCTGGCGGACGGGATTATTCGAGGGGTCGTTCTGTAGTGAGGCATCAATCCAAAAGTCCCCATAATCACCGAGCCACTTCAATAAAACCAGACTCTTGAATGAATACTCCACTGTTGCAAGCCAATATTTGTTTGGCTCATGAACAACCTCAACTATATCCCCTTGCTCATAACCTGAGTATAAACTCATCTTCGAGTGCCAAAAGGTAACTCCATCCTTGGGGCCAGTGTTGCCATTCATCCTCTTGCTCTTTGCCGCTATTGTACTTGTTTCTATGATGACTATGTTGCTAGACTAATGTTGGAATAAAGTTTCTGATATGTAGGTGAGAGGGAGAGTAATGAGTGGAAGAAACTTTTACTCTTACACTCTACTAATTAACAAATTCAATTAAATTCATCTGAATCGATGAAATGTTTTTTGATGATGTAAAGTTTCTCTGGCTCATATCCTGATGATGATAATCGTCTCAACCAGACTGATAGAGAGTGAGTCTTGGCTTGGTTCGGGTTAAAGGTTAGTCTCGCTTTGCAAATGTGTGACTGAGTGAGTGAGCGAGCAACCGAGCGAGCACTGACTCGCTTGTGGGCTCTTGCAGCACGCAGTTCGTATTATGGCGCCAGTGTGTTGCAAACGTCGAGGGCGCAAGCGCACAAGTGAAACTTTTTGACTGTGAGTATAACGTTAATGCAGCAGATTACAGGCTGCGAGCTCGTATTCAAGCAGGGCAAAATACAACGGTAACAAACTGCAGGCTGGAGCTAATATTTGCATCAAGAGAGGAGAGTTGCATCGCGCACCAATCGTTGCCCGGCACCATAATAGTTTATATTTTGTTTACATTAAAATTTTTAGCCTGTCGACCCTACCTCCTCATATCAGCCTCTCCACAATCATGGCCTCGCAACCCCCAAGACCACCAATCATTTGTTACGATTTGCACTCAAATTCCAATATCAGACGCCAGAGACCACCGATGCCAAAACAGGCAACCACAACCGATAAAAGAACGGACTATCGCTGCACGTGCAAGAATGACGTAACACCAACATTTATCTCCGCCAATGAGACCAGATTTGCTTACGATCAGGCCATCAGGCAACGAGTCGAGGATCAAGCGAGAGTTAAGGAGAGGGAAAGACACAGGAGCAAGCTTATAATGGAAATAGATAGAATCAAGAATGATCTCAGTGTGGTCAAGCAAGGAGTTGACGAGGCGCCCGAGATGATGGGAATGAGCCATAAGACTGCTCAGTATGTAGAGAACATGCTACAAGAGATTGTTGCCTTGAGGCGTCAGTTTAATCTTTATACCGAGAATCGCTCCAAGGAAGTTGAAAGGAAAACGTTGATGCTTAAGCAAAGGGAGCGAGAACTCGATATGGAGGCACGAAGGTTGCGAAATCTGCCAAACAACCAGACGCAAAACTCCGACAACATGTCAAATAATTCCTCATCAATCAGCTCACAATCTTCGACCTCATCCATATCATCGCCCCAGTCCTTCTCAACGCCCATTATCAAATCCAAGACAACACCAAAGATGACCACCTCAACTGCAAGTCGTGGCGCTAGGAGTATCAGGTTCGATGATAATGTAACCATCAATCTAGACACAGACTCCAGCGTCTCGTCCCTCTCGCCACCTAATCAGTCAAACAGATTGGGAAATAGTTATCTAGATCGATTCAGTTTTTACAAAGGTAGACCAGAAGGAGAAAATTCGACTCTTGAAATCACAGATTTAGAATTCTTTGACAAACTTGAGGACAAAACTATGATGGAAGTCCAAGGATTGGTTAACAGGATGCAGTCAGTATTGAAAGAGGTTGAAAATGAGAAGATCTCATTCCAGTAATATTGCTCAATTTCAAAATTAAATAAGATCCAATCTAATTTATTCACTCATGAATCTATCTTTGCAACTAGATTCCTCTTTGTTTTGTGGCCGCATAGCGAACAGGTAATTTGCAGTGATCCACCTGCGCAATTTATGCTATCAACATTCACAAAAGCTTGGCAAACTTTGCAGCGCATTAACTTGGGCGAATCGGCGCCATTTATGTGAATCTGATGCTTGCTTGATATTTTTTTGGCCACATAACCCAATCGGGCGGCTTGAGAGGCACAGTCTTTACTGACCATCTGACTAACCTGTTGCAGATAGCTTAGGTGTAATGATTGTTGTGTGGACATTTTACATTGGATTAGATTTGGTCTTTAACTATAATTGAAATTGAAACAATAGTGATAGTATTAGTGGCGCGGAAAATCTCGCTAATGGCAATAGGTACAGCGACTGTATAGTGACCCAGCAGAAGGGATTGCGAATTATTGGCCCGAGGCCGTGGGTGAAGCAACAACAATAATAATAACAACAACGAAAACACATGCAATGATTTATACATTGTATTGTATATCAGCCCGTTACAAGCTGACATGTGACGGCGCGCAGATAAAAATTTCACTAGTTCTAAATCGCAAATGAAGATTTAACTTTAGAAAGCAATCAGAAATATTAGTCATGTCATCGTCATCAGAAGAAGAAGAAGAAGAAGCTGAGTATATTGTGGAAGCGATTAGGGCATGGAGATATCATGACAGCAACCGACGTCACGAGTTTCTCATCAAGTGGCAAGGTTGGGACGAGAAGGACAATACCTGGGAACCTAGGAGCAACTTGAGCTGCGATGAACTCTTGAAAAGTTTTATTGACAACCTCGACGAGAAACAGAAGCTCTACTTTCATGATCCAGATCCAAGTAGATTGACCGGATTCCAGAGGAACGCAACATTTGTCAGGTGCGTCGGCGCCGATGGACCCCACGATTCTGATGTAGATGAGACGTCAGATAAACAGGACAAGCAACCTTATTACGTGTTAGTCATGTTCAATGATTCTGAGTTGGCCGAGGAGGTGACCATAAAAGAACTATACAAAAACAAGCCGGATGTGGCGTTAGAATTTTGTGAGTCTCGAGTTCTACTCAATAATAAAGTTTAATAAGTTTACTTTGGATAGGCACTTTGGGCCAATTGTTTCAACTCCTCTCCTTCAAACTCTTTCCTTATTGGCTCCAAGAGTCGGTTGATGTAGGTTGCCGTTGAGGTCTTCAAGTCGCTCTCGCTTATTGTGCCAGCTACAAAGTCTTCGACTAGACTCGCGTGATTGTCGTATTCCTTTGGAAGAGATTCAATTTTGAATTTGCCATCAAATAATGGCCTAATAACGTGTTCGATGTAAGCTAGAACTCCAAAATAGTGAAACTAACAAATACAACGGGAGCAACTACGATAACAATAACATTGATTGATATAACCAAGCTCGCCGAGACCATTGATTTGCGTCGTTGATTGGGATCGCAAAGTTGCGTGGGCCAGTGGCAGCCAAAGTAGCAATCTAGCTAACTAATAGAGCCTTAGTTCGACAATCTTTTTTCGATGATTTAATCTTGGACCATTCACCGGGATAGTTGGCATGTGTGAAGTATATTCAAATTTTATCGTTGAAAGATGATATTATTGATTTACAAAAGTCACCTGTCGCAACTTCCGTCCCCCAAGCAGCGCACTCAATTACCTCAGCAACGATAAACTACTTAAATGATCACAAAAAGATAAGCTACCTGTTTCAATTTTTTCCCTTAAAACATCCATGTAGCTACATATCACAGCTACACAACATATCGACTCCGCGGTACTCAAAAGACCAATCAATTCAAATCATTCAAGTGAAACAAACCCATTCAAATCAATTTCTACTTAACTTGAAAGGAACTAAAAGAGAAAACTTAGTAGTGGTTATACAGAAGATAACAATGAGACCTTTGCTCAGCTGCTTGACCTTGGCGCTGGTCGCCATTATAACCTTGACTTCAGGTGGTCAGGTAACCGAAGGTGCATCCATTTGGCAGAGTATTCCAGGTGCGGGTTTTTTGAGAGACATGACCGTTGGAACACTGGGAATGGTAAACGATGCTATTGATAGTGGAATGAACTCGTTGCTATATGAGACTGGCATACAGGATGCAATCAATGAATGTTTAGATTGTCCCAATGATCCGGATACAAAGCGAAACGTTTCGGAAATCATCAGATCGCGTGGATTTGAGGCGGAGGAATACGATGTGGTGACCAAGGACGGTTATATACTAACCATTCAACGCATCGTAAATCCATTGGTGGCCGCCGATTATAAGCCAAAGATGAAGCCTGTAATTATGCAACACGGACTCATGTCTTCCTCAGTGGATTGGGTCATAAATTCCCAGCAAGTCCACCCGGAAATCTACCCGGCAAAGAGTGATGGCGGCGAAGCGGGTGAGGATAACCGAGTTGGTGCTAAGCCAAATGAGTCCTTTAGTTGGCGACACACAGGAGCATCCAAACTCGTTGGGCTTTTATTTGGCCAACAAGGGTTACGATGTATTTTTGGCCAACTCCAGAGGCAACATCTATGGCCAGCGCCACGTTAACATGTCCAGCTGGCGGCCAAAGTTTTGGAACTTCACCTTCGACGAGCAAATCATCTACGACTTACCTGATACCATTGCTTTCATTCAAAAGCTCACCGGCCACACTAAAGTCGGCTACGTCGGTCACTCTCAGGGAACTGCAATGATGTTTGGCCTCCTGTCAGATCAGCCAGATTATGCCGATATTGTTGAGCCCTTTGTGGCACTGGCACCTGTCGCCTACGTCCGCCACACAATCTCGCCAGCCAAGTACTTTGCCATCTACACTCCCATAGCTGAGCGCTTAAACATGTGGTTTGCAACCAGCAATGTGGCCGTCCGTTATCTCGGCCCCATTGTTTGCGGCCCCAAAGTGATTAGACGCGACGTTTGCGAAAACTTAGTCTTCCTGGGCACAGGATTCAACGAGGATGAAATGGACGACACCCGAGTCTCGGCCTATCTGGCTCACATGCCCTCAGGCACAAGTGTCAAGAATATTGCCCACTACGGACAGGAGATTATTTCAGGTAAATTCCGTCACTTTGATCACGGAGTTTCGGGCAACCAATTACGCTACGGCAGGCCAACTCCACCCGACTACGACCTAAGCAAGATTCGCTCCAAGTCGATTGCGCTCTTCATTGCCTCAAACGATTGGCTCGCAGCGCCGAAGGATGTGGCTCATCTGAGGTCCGACCTCAAGGTCGAGCCATTCAGAGTGCACAATATGACTGAGGTTATGCCAAAGTGGAACCACATCGACTATGTTTACGGTAAGCACGCTGGCGAGTTAGTAAACACCAAGATCTTCGACATAATGGAACACTTCAGAAACGATTGAAGAGTTTTATTACGGTGATTTGGTTGCAGATCTGAGGTCTTCAAATAGTGAGAGACAATATATAATTTAAATTCATATCAAGGTGTATACCTAACAGGAAAAAAGAGCGTAGATTTAGGATTCTTTGTCAAACTTGAGGACAAAACTATGATGGAAGTCCAAGGATTGGTTAACAGGATGCAGTCAGTATTGAAAGAGGTTGAAAATGAGAAGATCTCATTCCAGTAATGTTGCTCAATTTGAAAATTAAATAAGATCCGATCTAATTTATTCACTCATGAATCTATCTTTGCAACTAGATTCCTCTTTGTTTTGTGGCCACATAGCGAACAGGTAATTTGCAGTGCTCCACCTGCGCAATTTATGCTATCAACATTCACAAAAGCTTGACAAACTTTGCAGCGCATTAACTTGGGCGAATCGGCGCCATTTATGTGAATCTGATGCTTGCTTGATATTTTTTTGGCCACATAACCCAATCGGGCGGCTTGAGAGGCACAGTCTTTACTGACCAACTGACTAACCTGTTGCAGATAGCTTAGGTGTAATGATTGTTGTGTGGACATTTTACATTGGATTAGATTTGGTCTCTAACTATAATTGAAATTGAAACAATAGTGATAGTATTAGTGGCGCGGAAAATCTCGCTAATGGCAATAGGTACAGCGATTGTATAGTGACCCAGCAGAAGGGATTGCGAATTATTGGCCCGAGGCCGTGGGTGAAGCAACAACAATAATAATAACAACAACGAAAACACATGCAATGATTTATACATTGTATTGTATATCAGCCCGTTACAAGCTGACATGTGACGGCGCGCAGATAAAAATTTCACTAGTTCTAAATCGCAAATGAAGATTTAACTTTAGAAAGCAATCAGAAATATTAGTCATGTCATCGTCATCGTCATCGTCATCAGAAGAAGAAGAAGCTGAGTACATTGTGGAAGCGATTAGGGCATGGAGATACCATGACAGCAACCGACGTCACGAGTTTCTCATCAAGTGGCAAGGTTGGGACGAGAAGGACAATACCTGGGAACCTAGGAGCAACTTGAGCTGCGATGAACTCTTGAAAAGTTTTATTGACAACCTCGACGAGAAACAGAAGCTCTACTTTCATGATCCAGATCCAAGTAGATTGACCGGATTCCAGAGGAACGCAACATTTGTCAGGTGCGTCGGCGCCGATGGACCCCACGATTCTGATGTAGATGAGACGTCAGATAAACAGGACAAGCAACCTTATTACGTGTTAGTCATGTTCAATGATTCTGAGTTGGCCGAGGAGGTGACCATAAAAGAACTATACAAAAACAAGCCGGATGTGGCGTTAGAATTTTGTGAGTCTCGAGTTCTACTCAATAATAAAGTTTAATAAGTTTACTTTGGATAGGCACTTTGGGCCAATTGTTTCAACTCCTCTCCTTCAAACTCTTTCCTTATTGGCTCCAAGAGTCGGTTGATGTAGGTTGCCGTTGAGGTCTTCAAGTCGCTCTCGCTTATTGTGCCAGCTACAAAGTCTTCGACTAGACTCGCGTGATTGTCGTATTCCTTTGGAAGAGATTCAATTTTGAATTTGCCATCAAATAATGGCCTAATAACGTGTTCGATGAAAGCTAGAACTCCATTTTCAGTTGGATTATTGCGATCACATAGTGCACCATTTAGTTTACACCTGATGGTCTCTTCATCATCAAGTAGATCAATCTTGGATTCAATTTCGGATGAGCTCATCTTGCCCCCTGAAAGCCCAGGAACCATGGGGTTCATTAGGTGTATCCTCTTTGTATATCCAATTTGTGGTAGGTACTTTTCTGCGTAGGTGAAAATTTTGCGCTGGTCGACTCCACCAAATTGAGCGTCGCAATCGAGATACTCTTCATCAAGGGCTTGCAGTAGAGGATACAACAAGCTACCGATCAATGGATCGGACGTTTGCTTGACAACTTCAGCACCAGCCTTCTTGGCGTCGTGGAGGGTTGTTAATGATATGAGTCTAAATAAGTCATTGCTAAAGTCGCCACTAAGCTCAAATGTAGTTCCACGGACAAACTTCAGTTTCTCGATCGGTACCCCAATTGACTTCAACATGGCAACTAAGATACATTGGTAGTATTTAGTTCTAGCATCCAGTAAGTCCCAAGGAGCCTTCTGGCTATCCAAGTAACCGTGCAGATCTGCCAATAAGATTGTCACCTCACAACCAGCTTTCAGGAAGTCTGCAATCTTGGCCATTGGGACAAAGTAGGCAACATGTGGTCGTCCAGTGGTGGCTGTGCCCCAATATATTCTGAGATTTCTCTCCTTCAGTATTGTTTCCATTGATTCCTTCTGCAACACCTCTTGCAGACCTCTTGTTATCAGATTCACTTTTGTGTCGAAATCCATACCATTATCCTCCAATGATAATCCTTCAAGATCAATCGACTTTTTATCCCTTATTGGTGTTGGTGGTGGTGGTCTCTTATCTTTCTTCAATGGGAATGCGGTCAAGTTGGCACTCTGAAATTCTTGCGACGATAAGTAAAAATTGCGCAATTCCTCTAGAAGCTGGTTGATCCTAACCTCAACTCCCTTCTTCAAGTCACCCGGATGTAATTTCAGTTCCTTAAAATCAATCTCCACCTGTTCTATCGTTGAATATTGGACATCTCCTCCATACTCAGCCGGTCTAATAATGTCAAGCTTTTTGAAAACTGGGAACAGGATATTTCTAAGAATCGGCAAAACCCCATTGTCTTCAATATTTCCTGGCTCACAAAAGGCCTTACTCAATTTCTTCTTTACCTGTCTTGGTTCATCGAGGATATCAATTTGATCATCTTCTTCATTCAAAACCGGTACCTTTCCGGCGCTCAAGCCCGACAATGGCGTGTAGAGGATTCTTGTTCCTGGTTGGTATTTGATTTTGCCGCACAAGTTATCCGCAAATGACAAAATATTCTTCTCCAAGTCACTAGCAAGTTGGCCAGTCACTTCGACATACTTTTCATCAACTGTCCTGACAATTGGATACACGAGACCCCCTAAAAGCGGATGCTTAACTGGCTTGATTACATCTACTCCAGCTTCGGTTGCCTTGTCGATTGGAGTTGAGCCGGCGATGAGGTAAAAATCTAGCATGAAGTCCTTGTTCAACTCCTTCTCGGATCCATCTACTATGCTTAGGTTCTCAATATTATTGCAAACCTTGCTAATCATCAATTTTATGGCATATCGATAGAAGTTGCACTTTGCCTTTATTGCCGGACTCTTGTCTCCCAAGATCTGAGAGTGCAAATCGCCCAATAGGACGACAACTTGGTTACCTGAGTCCAAAAGTTTTCCAATCTCGATGGCTGGAATAAACTGAGCAATACTAATTCGGTTGGTTATTGGCAAGGACCAATAGATTCTTTTGATGCTGGCTGTCTCCATGCTTATGGTTGTTATCCTAACAGTAGGTAGCGTTGGTGGCGTGATTATTGTTGTTACTGTTGCAGGCGCAAGTATTAAATAGAAGTTTCTTATAAGTGATACTAAATTGATTTAATATAAATATAACCTATGAGTAAATAAATGTTAGCCCAAAGTGAAAGGCATCTCAATAGAATGGCTTCTGTTCAATTAGGATAATTTGGTGAATGATCTACAGATATGATATAAATCTTGATGATTCGCTAATCGGGTACGCCGGTTAGTTGCAGAATCTCTGGCACACATGACATGACTGCGCCTCTCTGAAAGAAGCGCATGCTTTCGGTAGGTATGGTTGTGCTATTCAAATTCCACTGGCGCGTTTTGGCTGCCTCTCTTACGTAAACTCTATTAGCTTGTCGAGTCTTTAATAGGGGATTATGAAGGAAATACAGCTGTAGAATAGTATTGTAATAAAGTGTATGATTCGGTGAACAAAAAGAACGGTTAAGGTGCGTTTATTGTCTTATCATGAGCTCAAGGAGGGATGATGATTGAGCTAGGACTCGAGTTATACCTACAAATCTCACGATGAACTCGACTCTTCCGCTTGAGATTCTATCCGATCTGTTGCTTCCGTTGTGGATTCCATTGCTAAATATGAATTTTTGTAAATTTTTTCTATAACTTTAATATATATATATACTTTTATAAAATACTATTACTCTTGGACCTACAGTCTGGCTTTCATGTATCCAATTAGTGGCTTGTCATCCGTGAACTCCCTGTACCAATCGGGTCTTTGCATCGCGTTCTTTGCGTTCATAATTGAGTCATAGATGTTCTTATATATCTGGCCGTCCGACTTACCAAGCGCCGAGTTGAGTACAAAGTCAGTGGGTGCCATTGCATCGACTAGAGCCACAGCATCGTTCTTAATCTCTGAGCAAAGTTTCAGAATGCCAGCCCTAATATATTCGGTTGGCTTTGGTCCCTCAAAGTATCCGGCTTGATACAAGGTGGCCAAGTGTTTCTCTAATGCCCATAGGCCATACAATATTCCCAATCTCTCGAGCACTTGGCTCAGTGAGTGCTCTAGTTCCTCAACGTTGGTAAAATTGTGCCATCTTTCTAGTACAAGCTCCTCGCAGAAGGCAAACGATAATGTCCTAGAAAAGTATACCTGCGAGTTGCTCTTTGCAATGAACGAATCCTTATCGATCCCCGTTCGCTCCTTCAACTTTTTCGACGATATCTTTAGCAACCAGCAGACCAGAAACTTGTATGATTCAATTATAAAGTTCATGTTCATTACGTCGCTAAGTGAGCTAACATTTGCCTTTGTCTTGAGTATTGAATCCAAATTGTCCAAATAATCAGTGGATCCAAATGGCGAGCTTATAGTCGTTCCATTCTCACACTTTTGGTCGTATAT
The DNA here is from genome assembly GCA_015350385.1 of Aculops lycopersici. NCBI lineage: Eukaryota > Metazoa > Arthropoda > Arachnida > Trombidiformes > Eriophyidae > Aculops > Aculops lycopersici. The sequence goes on along the minus strand of WNKI01000003.1, from coordinate 3,365,642 downwards.
TCTAAGCAAATAATTACTCGTTTGCTGCTGTAGAACATTATTATCACCCTCGTAAGTATTATTGGCATCGTGATCCGATCTCAAATCGCCCAAACCCGAAGCCTTCAGGTAGCCGTGGCCACCGCAAGCCTCGCGACACTCTTGAATTGCATCGCGGCAAATAAAACCGGCGAGACCTTTGGCGGCACTAGAGACTGCGTGAATCTCGGCACCCTGCTCGCCAATATCATCCTGGTCACCACCAAACATAACGGCCACTTGGAAGTTGATGAAGTTTCTCAAGAAGGTCATGCTAAAGTTTTGCCATAAATAAGTGGCCGCCAAGTAGGGGAATAGACGCCATTGTTGCATTTGATACTCCAAAATTGGAAGCTCCTCTTCGTCTTGGGGTCCAAATTGGCGCCTAGCTGCTGAGTATCTTATTGCAATGGTCATTGCTTTTTCCAGATTTGAAACAGACATTCCAACAATACCCACTCGGCCCATGGAAAGTGTGCCCAACATAACGCCCATCCGTTTCTTTGTATTTGAATCTCCCGTGTACTTGCCCTTCTTATCCATATCGCCCGCCCTGTTGAACATACAATCCTTTGGGATTCTATGGTTCTTGAATTGCAAAAATCCATTATCAACTCCATTCAAGCCAATCTTGGGTCCCATGTCGCCAACAACAATCCCCGAATATGGCAGCAGAGTTTGGGGACATCTAATGGGCACTATGAAGGCATTTAAACCCTTACAGCTGCCATCGTCGGTGTATAGTTGAGCAAAAACCACTGCATGAGTCGCCGTCTGGCCCATATTGCCTGACCAACACTTTGTTGCCTCAAAATTTGGGGTATTCAATACAAATTCCTCTGTCTTTGGATCATAATCTGCTCTAGTCAGCATGTTCTTTGTATTACTTCCATGACCGATTTCAGTCAATGCAAAGCAACCCAACGCCTTGAAGCTCATGATATCGTCTAAAACTTTCAAGTGTCTAGCTGAACCTTGATTACGCAAACTATTTGTCACAAACTCATAGGATAGAAATAATTTCATTGACAGAGACCAATCGTATTGGCCGATTAGATTATAAAGCACCTGAGTTAGAGCTGGATTTGCATAAAACTCGTCCTCATCTAGGAGCTCAAATTTGACTAATCGCTTCATTCTAACAAGTGTCAATCGTCTATGTTCATCTCGCGACAATTCCTCAGATGGATGACGGAAGAAAACCGAATCCGTCTCTAGAGTCTTGGAAACCTTGTGCTTAAATCTCAATATCTCATCTCCATCCCTTAACAATCTCATCTTTCTCCAATCAAAACTAGCCCTCCGCCGATAACAATCCAGCGGACCGGGAGCAAAGTCCGGCATGAGCTCTTTTAATTCTGGCGTGATAGTTAGATCGCAGACTTCCATGTTGATGTTTTTCTGTTAGTTTTTGTGATTTATCTATCTATCTGTCTATCTATCTATATATAAATATATATGTATATATATTCGTGTTCTTATAGTGGCCTTTCAATTAGTAACTTTGGTTCTCGCTGACTGGCAGGTAGCTTCGTGTTTTGATTTGTTTTTTCTCGATTTGATTGTTATGAGTCAGACAGAGGATGACGAGATTTGGAGGGAAAAAAGTTTTTAGTTTAAACTCACTTGTTGCTACTAATTCCTGCTCGCATTGTGGTCAATTTGTGCTCAAACTTTTCCTCTCTTCTGAAGTCTTGATAAAATAGTGTATTATTGTTGTATTAGCTGGTAGTTAGTTTTTTATTTATTCATTATGATGATATGATAATATTACGTCGTCGTTGGACTCGGAGCTCACTATTGCTTCTTCCCTCACTAGCCACCAAGCTCTTGGTGGTATTTCAATGGACTTGCTAGTGTTAATTTTAGTGTTGGTTTTTCTCTCTCTCTCTCTCTCTCTCTCTCCCTCCTATTAGAATCTAAGTTTCTTGCTCTCTTGTCGTTCTAGTTATTTTCAGTTAACGTTGTCTCGCCATACGTCTTTTTATTCCTCTCAAAGCAGTGTGTCTTGCACACTATCTCAACTGTATCTTAGGTTAGCTCACTTGCTTGCGTTTATTCAGGTGATTGTGCGTACGCGCACCACACTTCTTCTCCTCCTTTTTCTAATTCCAAGCTGAACATATGAGCGAAAGGTCCACACGGTCAACAGGTAGTCTTTCTCTCTATCTCTTTCTTATGACTCACAAAGCTAGCTAGCTAGTGAACGCGAGTAAGCGAAGTTCTGTATTCGATGATAATACGCGAATTGTGGCCACAACAGCAGCAGCAATGGCGGCGGATGGTCGGAAGGCAGGGAAATATCAGTAGGGACGATAACGACAAATGCGAGTGGAGTGCATTAGTTGCTCTATCCAATAGGATGGCGAGTAGGCAAGCCAACGCGCTAGAAAGAAAGACCAAGTCGACGACGACGACGACTAGCAAGACCAAGAAGAAGAATTGAAGGACATGCGAGCTCAAGGCGGAGAGGCTAGCAAAAGACGACAACAACAAGTGGTCGCCGCCACTGCCGCTGGCAAGGCAAAGCCAGCAAGGCGAAGCTGGCCGACTCCTTGGCTATGGGCTTCGACCGGCACAATGTTAGTGGCATGGGCAGAGACTCGCCGTCTGACTATGGCTTTGCCATAGTGGCTCCTTCTAGATGCGCACATGGAAGCGTGCGTTTGTGTGTCTTTACCGGCAACCACCGGCCGCCAAGTCACAGGTGGGTCGTTAGCTGTTGGGAACACAATTGACGTCTCAGTCGGTTTTAGAGTAGCTCTTAGTCTCGGTCTCTCGGTCAACTCGGCCAGTCAGCGCTCAGTCAGCTTGGTCTTGGACTTGGACTTGGATTTTCGGCTATCTTCTTTCCATCGTTACTCCCCCTCACTCGCTCGCTCGAGCTCCACTTGCCTCGCCGCCAATCCAACTTTTAGTCACCACTGGACCAACCGCTGGCCAAAGTCGACACAGCTAGCAACAGGCATGCCTGTTTCGTGCTTAGTTACAACTCACAGAGGTGAGCCAGTGTGCCGAGCTCAGCGATGGCCAAGGTCTGTCTCTCTTTCTCGCGTAGAGAGAACTCAGGTGAATCAATTGGCATCCGTCCGATTGATGCGCTCGCTTGGTCAGCTCGCCCCAGTCGGACTCACAACAGAGACTCACTTGGTGTTGGCGGTGGAATCATCATCAATACCAATGGCCAGCCACTGACTTCCATTGAATTTGCAGTAACTCTAGCGGAAAGCTGAACAAACAAACAAAGGAACTCTTCCGATGAGTCATCTCTCACTCGCTTGAGGTTTTCCCAAGTTGTAGTATTTTCCTCTATTAGCTAGTGAAGGAAGTCTGACCACCAACTTTTAGCGCCTTTCTGTAGGATCGGAGTGAGGTATGTCAAAAAGTGAAAGTTTTGTATCGCGAATCTGAGTTGGGCAAGCCGCGATAAAAAGCAATCAAAAACTTACCTGCGAACCGAGAGCAGGGTTGGGAGGGAAAGATTGGGAAAGAGAGGACGAGACGACAACCACTTGTAGCTCTAACGCGCTTCCTTGCTCATGAAGATTAGAAAGTTTCCGCTTCTTTTAGAGCAAATCTGGAGTTCTTTCTATTCTTTGTAGCCAATCAGCTAACTCTCGCACAAACGCTCTCAAGTTGAGCTCATTACCAACCCCTTAGAAATTTGATTCAGGATGTTGATTGCTCGCAGGCAAACTGACAAACGAAACCACCACCAGGAGTTACCTATTATTGATTCAACGATATGGCCTAAAACACGCACAATCTTGCATCAGCTTAGTTTTTTAATTAGTAAACTCTTTCTACTTCTCGTTCATTCATAAACAACAACAACAACAACAACAAACCGATGCCTTAGCTATATTCTGATCAAGAAGCAATCTTTCTCAGATTGCCTTCAGTAGGGCGGCGTGCGGATCCTCGAGAAATTGTTTGAGTAAATTGGAAAAACGACTTATGGTTGCGCCGTCGACAATTCGATGATCCGCCGACCAAACCAACTGAACCACTTGTCTCGCTTCAATTCCTCCCTGAGAATTGAACCTTGGTAAAACTCTCGTCCTTCCCAAAGCTCCAATGACGAGCTCAGGTGAAACGATGACGGGAACGCCAAAGATGCCACCGATTGCTCCAATGTTCGACAGGCTAATTGTTCCACCTGTTAGGTCTGTTGGGGTTAGCTTGCCTGAGTAGCCGAGCTCACGGAGACGCAACATCTCAGAGTTCACCTGTTCCACTGTGAGACTTTGGACATTCTTTATGTTGGGCACAATTAATCCTTGTTTAGTGTCAATGGCAACTCCAATGTTGTGATAATGTTTCACAATCAACTTTTCATTCGACGAATCAAGCGAAGCATTCAACTCAGGATATTCGCGTAAAGCCATCGAGACCATCTTAATGATAAAGGCAAAATTTGCAATCTTAACGCCAGTCGAGTTGTGATAGCGCTTTGTGGCCTCAGTCAATAGTGTCAAGTCCACCTCATCGGCATAGTTGAAGTGGGGAATTTTCAACGACTGCGTCATCGTCTTAAACATAACTCGTTGGATATGTTTTAATGGCACCTCCACCTCCAGTGACAAGTTACCTGCTATTGGTGTGGTGGTTGTATTAGTGTGTCCAACAGGTTGCTGCTGCTCCTGCTGCCTTTGTTGTGTGAGATACCTGTCCAGATCTTCGCGTAAAATGCGCCCATGTTTGCCGCTGGGAGTCACCCTACTCAAATCAACTCCATTCTCATGTGCCAGCCTCCTTATTGAGGGCAAAGTTGGTATAGTTTGTCCCTGCGTTTGGCCAACCTGTTGTTGTATCGGTTTTTGTTGCTGGCCACCAGAAGTAGGGGGAGCAGTAGCTCTTTGAGCACCCGAAGTCTCTGGGTTTGAAGCGCTAGTTGGGGTTACAGCAGAAGAGGCATCATCACCACTAGTCAACTCAATATCAACCAGTGGTTGGCCAACGCTCGCTGTGTCACCAGCTTGATAGTGTATCTTGCTGATGATTCCCTCGAAACGACTACTTATTGTGGCCGTTGCTTTGTCGCTCTCTACTTCGCAAATTCCATCAAACTCTTTCACCGAGTCACCTACCTTGATCTGCCACTCTCTAATAACAACCTCCTTTATACCCTCGCCAATGTCAGGTAGGATAAAGGGCACCACTCTTTTGCCACCACCACTAGTTGAGCTTTGGTGACGCTTGAGATGCAAGTCATACCGACGGCTCATTTTAGTGTCATCTGTCAGGATGTTTCTACTGTTGGCATTGATGCCTCCTACTCCTTCTTTTCCAATGAAGCTGCCGCTAATGTTTGGAGGGAATCTAGCCAGAGTCGACTGGGCGAAGTGGCGCTGTTGCGGTAGTTGCTCAAGAAATTGACTCGAATACCTCAATAACCTGTAATTACCCAGTGCAATAGTGCAAACTTTACTCCTAGTTCCAGAGTGCACTTGACACAATAGAGTTGGCACAGTTAGAATTGTTGCTAATCTTCTGGATGTAGACATTTTGCTAGATTTATATATGCAGAATGGGCCAAATTAAAAAACAATAGTATAGTAGAGGTGCAATAGAGTTACCTGAAAAAGATGGGGCAAGTAATTCGATTATATGGACACATGGCTCAATATATCATAATAAAATATAAGAACATTAATTTATTTTCGCCAATTGTTGCCAAGGAGGTGGTCTGAATCTTCTTCGCCACATTATAGTCTGTCTGCAAAGTGACAGTTATCAGGCCGCCAAGATCAGTCTGATAGATCTTTGCATTTCTCCTATGCTAGTTCTCGAAGACATTGTGAAAAATGAGCGTCGTCTGGCCTTTTGTTCGAGCGGATCTCGATAAAATCCTCGGTGAGTGTTCAAATGATGGATCCAGAATTTGCGTTTCGATCGACATGATACATTGATAATTCCTTGTCGACAGGAATACAAGTAGAAATGGCGTGTATCAATTGAATTCGATGAGATCAGGTTATTGCTTGGTAGTGTTATTCGGTGCTGTCAGCTGTTTGCTTTCAAGGTTGTAGTTTATGTACGAGTCTAATCTCTATCCCTCTTCTCCTTCTTAACCTCTTGTTTAATTTCACTCTTAACTTTAATCTCAGGTGCCTTTTCTTCCTCTCTATTGGGCGCTTGATTGTCTTTATTCTCGGCAGGTGGATGATCCTTGTCTCTTCTCTTCATCTGTGTTACTGCACTTCCCTCAACGTAGTCCTTGTTGATACCAAAACTTCGCTTCAACCTATCCTCTCGATCACTTTCTGTCATTTTAGCAAGCTCGTCCAATTTCCTCTGTCTATAGTGATTAATCTCAATGTCGATCTTTTCGGGTCGCCATCCCTCCTCCTCCAGTTCCTTTCTGAATTGGAGACATTTCGATTCTATTTGACGCTTCTTCTGGTGCAATATAATGTCGAAACTGGGCCCTTTGTTGACCACCCTATCGGGCTCGCTTACAATAGAGGACTTGAGAGCTCGAGTCTTCCTAACATGAGCTAAATTCTTTTGGACATATCCATTGGTTCCACTGCCTCTCGCAGTGGGAAGGCCAATTCCATTATACATTTTATATTTTGGCTTCAATTGATTAGTGTATCTTTAGTTAGTTTGTGTAGAGTGGATTTCCTGTAGAAATATGGTTGAAAAAGTCGCGAGTTTCCCAGTGAAAAAATGTAAACAGATAATTTTTGCATTCTACACGAACGACAACAAAACTGCACTGAAGGCTCGCTGATTTTCTGCAGCGCACTGTATGCTCATGCGAACAACAGCGACGCCAGCAAAGAAGCGCGTATAATGAGCAACACCGCAACCTGAGGATCCTCACAATTGTTTCGTAATCAAGAATTGTGGGATGGTCATATAAATCAAAGATTTATCTATGGCCAGCTGGTGGTGAATGAGTTGGTAAATTAACTGCGGTATTGGCAAATAAATCACATCGCCAGCGAGCACCACGAGTATCCGTTTCCGGCTAGCGAGCAACAGTTGTTTTTTAGAGCTTTTGTGGCGTTATTATATTTTCTGTTTGATATATGCACCATCACTTTACTGGCTGGTGGCTTCATGGTTTAAATTGCTTTTGTTTCGCTCGAATGCTCATACTCAGTAGCGGAGTTTACTATGAAGTTAAGTTAGATTCGGTCCGGTGTGGTCTAGTTCGGTGCAGTTCAGTTAATAATAATAATCATGATCATAATGAAAATAATGATAACTTGCAAATGTGTGACTAATAACTAAAACTGGTGACTGGACATAATCATACTTTTGGTTTTTTGCTTGGCTAATTCTCATAACTTTGCTCGTAGAGAAGATGGAGAAAAGTATGAATGATAATTTGTTATTGGGTCGTGAATCAAATTTCTCCCAACTAAACTCTCTGGTTGTAGTTTCGATTCACTTTCATTAAGTTACTCTAGTTCTCGGTGTTGAAATGACAGCAAAATGGACCCAACGACGAGACTAGATTCAGACGAAACAAATTTGCGCCAAACTGGAGCGACAGCCAAAGCAGCAACCTGACGTCACCTGAGGCTAGTGTGGTTTTCTATTAGTTGGTCGGGTGGTTGGACAGTTGACATGACAAGTAACAAGTTATGCCATGCTTCTAACATAACGAAACAGCCTCGCGACTCACCACGGCACCCAAACCCGCAATTAGCGGCGTTCCAGTTGAAACTCGTGATAGGTGGCCGATCTAGTGAAGTGAGCAATCCACAGTTGGCCTGCCACACAGACGACAGCCGCTGTTCGGCGGTAGTTGTGGTGCTCCTGGTGGCTACTTGATATTTTCACCCCAGACTCTAACTTTACCCGGCCGGTTGCTAGCGGCGCACAATTTTAGAGGACGTGCAAATGTGCGGTTTTCTCTCTTGGCTCTAACTAAAGGTTTAGTGACAATATGATGACGCAAAAACAATTAGAAAACTCGCCGAATAACAGGTGACATGCGGCGAGATAATTAATTAACTCTTGCTGCTATGCAATTAGTGGTTGCGGAGCGACAGGTGGAACTAGTTCATTTGGTTACCTTTCTGTCGCTCGTCGACTTAAATGATGTTTACAAGTTTTATGAAAATAATGATCCAAGTTCAAATCAGTCGGATGGCAAACTTTGGCGACTTTAGTTGCTTGGAACGAGAATCTAACTAACTGAAAAATTGAACCTTTGGTTAGTGGATGGAATGAAAGTGGCCAAACGCTGCAAGTGGCCAGAAACTTGGAGACTTATATGCTAAATTCAGCTCGAGTGATCAGCGATATGAGATGGAAAATTGGCCAAACCAAGCTGACCACATGACGACAACTTCCAAATGTTGATATCAACTCCCACTCTCCTGGAGAAGCAACTTCCTGTAGTGTAGTCCACTCTGAGTTGTCCTTTAGAGCCATGTGTGCCGTTAAGCTTCCTCTTTTTGCATACGCCAACAACTTACAACTCAACCAGACAAAACTAGACCAAATCTAACGTAATCTCGTTAAAATCAGCCGCCCGTTTTAGCCTCGCGAGCTAATGGGCTGCAAACGGGCGATGACAGCCGCCCACCCCCGTTTCCGTTCTTGCGCAACGTGTGTCCGCCGAACTACCGCCGCCGAGTCTATCTCTGGACATGATATAAGTAAATGTGTATGCAGTGGACGGGGGAGTAATAAGCCGAAAATAACAAACGTGGTGGACACGCGCCATCAAGTTGGCCAAAGTTCAGTGATCGAGAAGTTGTATGCTATTCGATTACTTATAACGAGCTAGTTTGTCGCCGCAACGCAACTTCCTGTTCCCTTCAAGTTTCGCTTGCTCATTTTACTTTCTCTCTATTTAACGCGCGAGACTCCCCCACACTTTGCAATAGGATTTTTTCCTCCTCAGAATGTGCACAATGTTGTGCAACAATCTGCACCGCCACTTTTGGCGCCCAAATTTCCCCTCCCCTCTCACTTCTCATCGTCGCTATCACTAACACTAGTGGTGCTTGTCGTAATTTACATCTGTTGTCACTTGGACGGTCCATTTATGTTGTTGTTGTGCTCATTGCAGTCGATTGTTGCTTCCGGATGGAGAAAGAGAGTCAGATCAATAGAGAGACAGACAGAAAAAACTCAAGTTGCTCCGGATGCTCTCAATTCAATGCTCACCCAATGAACTCAAATCAAAGGTAAGAGAGTGAAAGTGGAAGTCGAGAGACTGGGAGATAGAGGGAAAGTTAAGTGATTTTTAGAGGAAGATAACAACTTGGCGTGTGGGAGGAGCCAGTTGGCAGTTGGCCACGCGACCATTTCGATGGGCCATTTGAAATTGGAGCCAAGTGTCAGCTGGCGTCTTTAGTTTCTGTCTCTCTCTCTCTCTCTATCCTTCAAGTTACTTTTTGGTGGTCAGTTAATGTTAATGTTGTTGCTGCTACTACTTTTTATTCTTGTCTTTGGCACTCGCATATCACTTGGTATCAAAACAAAACAAAGAGTCTGCTTCTCGGTTCTCCTTCTTTTGGGCAGAAGTAGGAGGAGAGTTCATCTCGTTGATGGACACCAGCGAGCAGGACAACAATTGAATTAGCGACTCCTCGAAACTTGAGACGAAAATGTGACAATTATCATGCTTTATGGTCGCGGTTGAGTTGGTATCAATTGCCTACACCGAATACGCTGAAACGTATAAAATCTCTCGCAACGAAGCTAACCACCGGAAGTGGCCACTCAACACACAGCTGACCGCAACAGAGTCTTTGTCTCTCTCTCTATTTTGGTTGCTATTTTTAGGTGCTCATTAAATATGCAACAGATTTCTCCTCTGCGGTTGCGCCATAATGAGATGTAAACAGACTCAGGTGGTCTCTCTTTCAGTTGCTCTCTTTTTTCGCCTCAAATTTTCAGATTTTCGCCTGCTCGCAGCTGGACTCAATTACTAAAATTAGATATCTCTCTTCGTTTTCTTTGATTTCCCTCTTGATACTGATATTTATTACAACACTGAGTGTTAGTTTAATCGTCGCCCTGAGACTTGAGCTCAAGTATTTTAGAAAGTCTCCATCTTTCTTTGGGCCATTGAATCAAGTAGTGTTCAGCTCGCGAGAATGAGAACTTGACTATCACTTTGATACTGGATTTTCACGCGCAATCGTTCAGTGAATGAGTTTAGCCAAGCGGAAGTTGCTCACTCCAAGAAGTTTGTACGTAAGCAAAAAACCACAACAATTGAGCTAAAATCGATCGGCTCGAAATGGAATTGATTCAATTGAGCTGACTTTAAAGTGATACATAGACACACTTTCCAGTGATTACGAGGGAAAAATAGGAAATGACACCGACTAACGGAACTTTCCTCTTTCGTCCGTTACAATGTTGAATGAGAGTTAGAATGTATCTCTCTCTATCTTTCGACTGGAGAGGTACCACCAAAACCAACAGTGATGGGTGGCCATAAATTAACCAACTTTAAGTCGAATCAAGTTGGTTTTTAATCCAAGTTCATCTTGCTCGCCTCTCATTTTGACTTTATTTTCCTTCTCCCTTTCTCGCTGCTTAATGGAAACTGGCTCCGCTATCTTTCGTTGGTCGCGAACAACAATTGATTGCCCATTGCAAAGTTACGCAACGAGCCCCGGCTTCCGCTTGCCGCTTTGAGTTTAGTTCAGCAACTCAAATGGGAGCAATGGATATAAATTAACTGGTGGTTGTAGTTTAGCATTGTGCACGTGCAGCGCCCATTGAGGATGTTGCCTAAGAGGATGAGAAGGAAGGAAGGCAAAACTAGAGTTTGTCTATAGAATGGTTCCAACTTCAGCTTCTCCGATCCACATAAATGGAACACATTGTTTTGCATATGTGCTCGGTGCACCATTCACTTTCATCACTCGGGCGCACGCTCAAACAAATTTGCGTAAATCACGCGCGACTTTTGACTTGTATTTATCTGCTTCGGAAAATAAACAAACTATCAACATAAAAGTTAACATGAAAGTTCACCTTAGATTAAGATTCTCACTTTAGATAAATAGCATTTTTTATATCCCGAGTTCAGTCAATATGATTTCAATTAACGTTAGGGACAACCACGCCCACGAAGTTTCTCCTTTTCTCTCTCTGAGAGTTATCTTATCTCATGCGAGCCATTGAATTGGATTGAGCAAATGTCTCAGATTCTCACCGACTATTTTTGTATCATTTACCAATTCATTTAAGCAAAGAGAGGGGGAGAGAGGGAAAAGAGTGGCCAAGATTCCCATAAAACTAGCACGTCGTCATTGTCGGCCACGACGATGAATTTGTAAGCGGATTTTCTCCTTTGGATCTCAGCGAATAGAGCCATCAAATTTGCGCCTAATCTTAACGGACAAATGGACGGAAAGAAGATTTGGTTTTCGTGTTCTTGGTGCTCGCGTAAGAGTTTCGCACGCGACAGTGAGAGAAATGGAGACGGAAATACATGGCAAAGTGCCTTGCGTTTCGGTACCTAGAGGCCAGGTTTTTTGGTATTGTGGTCTGGTGCGACGAATCAACCGCAAGTTTAAGGCAACAGTAGGGGAATTATAGCCGAAGATTTAGTGGTTCGTGTTTTTTTAGCTTGGCATTGGGGCCGAGGCCACAACACCAGCGGCAACAAAAGCAACACAGATCAACGCTAATCAGCTTTTCTTGCCACTCGCCCGTTTTTGGCTCACTGACGAGCCGATCGGTCGGTAGGTCGTTCGGTTGGCTCAGTTGGTTGACACGGAAGCGCGCAAAGCCGCTAGGTGCCGGCGCTATGTGCCATCACTTCCACTCTCGCTGGCAGCACAATCAATGGGCAAACGTGAGAAGATTTCGGCGGCTCGCTGAATCATCGCTCATTTTAATAGCAGTGTCTATTGTGGTTGCCATTGATGTTGTTGTGCGCATTGTGCCTCTCAAGTGCGAATCTTGCTACTTTGTTTTTTCCCGCAATCATTTTGACACCAGCAGCATCGCGCAAATCCCATTGATGGGATTTGCACGATGATCCCGAGTTCAGCTCATGATTAGGCTCGCGGCTGAGATTCATTTGTGTTCATTTATTCATTAGAGTAGCGCATGGGGAAAAGGTGAAAGAGTCGCTGGATTCGCACGCGTCTTAGGTGGCCGTCACCGTCGCCGTCACTCAATAGCACTTGAGGACTCGTCTCGCCCGTTATCTGTGGTACCCAAAAAGTGCCATACGAGAATCAGGTGGTTGCTGTGTGAACCAAACTGCATTCACTGAGTAAATCGAAGACAACGACTACCACCACGACGTTGAAAGAGGCACCGAATGCGCGGGCGTTTCGAACTTTACCTGCCCAATTGGAATGGAGCCAGCTGCAGCCACTTACTTTCTTCATCCACTCAAGTCCACCAATTTAAAGAGGCGAATTGATCGCTTACCTTGTGCAAAAAGAAGGGTTATTTCCTATTTCAGTCTCGGTGGAAGCGAAGTGAGTACAAATGTATACAAAGTAGTTTGTTTGTTTGTTTTTTCTCTACCAAAAACTATCGCTTGAAATCAGCGCGGTGAATGCTGGAATTGGATACACGTTTTTTTGCTTGCATCATCGCTACAAACTGAACCCCCGATTCAACTGGCAGTCACTTAAGTGAATTGAATCGATCCCTCAAGTTAACGTCCAGAGGTGAAGCAAAAAAAGAGTCTCCATTTACTATGACGACAATCAACTAACTCACTCTCTCCAAGTGGCCATCTGGTTGCTGCTCTCTTTTTGTTCCTGGCACCGGAAGTGGGACAACGCCACTCCTCTACCTATTCACGAGCGGCACGCTTCTGGTGGTGTGGTTGCCACGAGCAACTGGAGAGAGAAACAAAAGATGAGAGAGGAGAAAAAACGGAACCGAACGGAACAAAAAAGAGTTGACGTGATAGGATGATGATAGTTGAATGGGGAGGCAAAGGAGGAAACAAAAACAGGAAGTTGGTTGGTGATGGAATTGGGAATCGCGAGGAGAGTTTTTAGTTTTTGGCTTGGAAGTTTCAAATTTGAAGAGGAGGAGTAGCGAGAGGAAGAGAGAGAGAGAGAGAGAGCAGCGCGACGTGAGCCTGATAAATCAATCCAAACTCGCGACTCCGATTATTAACTCCCCAATTCAATGAACTCACAACGCGCTCCAATTCGAGTCAAGTCAAGTCAACGCAACGCAACGCAACGCAACGTTGTGCACTTGTCTCGCGACAGAGGTTAGTTTATACTGTATGGCGAATAAACAAATTAACTCTGTAAAGTTGGTGATGCAGAAAGCGAGTCACTTGTTTGCCCATCGTGCAATAAATTGCACTGAAAATGGGCGTTCCCTTTGGCTAAAACCAAAGTAAGTCTATTGGGTTCTAGTGCAGAAAAGGAAGTGAGTGCAAAGTGGGCGTGCTGCTTCATGTTGGTCACTCTGCCACTGGCATTATTTTCATTAACTGCTCCGTAACCATCGCGACCATCTATTTGAGTCAATTGATTAGATTAGACAAAGTTGCGCAATCAATTCACTTGTCATTGGGGCTAATCAATTTAACAACTCCACCGCCACCAATTGGTTTCTGTGTGGCGGCAATTAATTTTTAAGCAAACTTTTAAATTTGTAACTGCAGCTTCCGAATTCCAGTTTGCTGTTCTAATTTGTTGTTGCGCTTTCAATTGAGCTTTCAAATTTAGAATGGATTTGAAGATTAACAAAGACAAACTCAATAGCCTGGCAGCTGCAGGCGCATAGTGGTGTTGCCAATGCTCCATGACATGTTAATTGTATCGACTGGCCGGCTGGCCACTTGGGAACCAGCACCAGACGTCGAGAGTCTTAGAACCAGAATGACTTTTATCCCTTTGCCATGTTTAGAATTGAGCAACTTGCTTCCAAATCAAATAACACAACACAACACAACACAACTCAATGCAAGGCAACAAATTTAAAGAGGAGCGAGTTGGTGAGCGAGAACAAGAGCCATTTTGATTGACACTTTTGGGTTCCGGTTCGGTTTTGGTTGTGGTTGAGTTTGCACGCGATTTGCTCGCGTGGTTCCACAAATTGGACACAGGGAAGGGGAAACGCTTTTGTAGGTGAGCCTCTGGTGCTTGTTAAGTGCAGATGTTCCACTTAAGTCAACTGTCGTGTGGCCTCATTGCCACAATTGCAATTGCAATCGCCGTCGGTGTCGGTGTTGCTGTTGCGCCACAACCGCAACAATTTACAACAGCAACTTGTATTTCTTGCTGCACGAGAGGCGGCTTTAAGTGCGCCAAACGCGTTTGCTCTTTTTCACGACGACCCCCTTGGCCAACTTGCGATTGAATCTGATGGACAAGACGACCACCACGAAAGGCGCCAGTCAGTCGGTGAGCTGGTAAGTCAAGAGGCACTGGCCATTGAGCGAAACGATCGCGCCCACTTCCTGTTTGAGGTGACGGTTTACTGCGCGCTTACCTATTGGCCAGAGCGACAGTTGGGCGCATTTATAATAATAATAATCCAATTATTGTGCTATCATTACTGGCGATTTGCCTGGCACTTTTTTGCTTTGGCTTTTTTCCTCTCAACTCCCAATGTGTTGCCATCTCGTCTTCTTTTTCTCCCTTTAAATACTAGCAGCTACTTGTTGATGAGCTAGAACTCGTTTGAACACAACTCCGCCCCAGTGAGCGAGGCGGGCGGAGAAGCGGCCACCTGAGTCAACTTGGTGGCGCTAGTGTCGTTGTGGCAAATTTGGAAGCAACAATTTAGCGTTCGGCCAAAGAGACGTAACATTGTCGCGCATCTTCGGGACGCAAGTCGATCCAATGCGCTTGCGCAGCCAACCAAAACTGCCCGATTGCGCACTTGATGCGTTTCTTGTTTGAGTAAGTGTGGGGCGCGCGACCATAAGCGCGACGACAATTGAGTGCTGCACATTTCGCCCACTGTACTGCACACACTACAATGATTGTGTATGTGTTACGGACAACAATTGATTCGCGTGGCTTATAGTTTAGCGCGCGCGTGCGGCCGACACATGAGATGGAAATTGTAGTTGGTCACTTAGTTTGTTGTTGCGCTAACATGAGGCAACAGCGAGAGATAGAGAGAGAGAGAGAGAGCAGCAGCAGCAGTGGCAACCTGAGAGTATTTAGCTGAGAGATCATGACAATTGAGAGTCAAAGTGTCGCGAGCAGCCGTTGAGATAACATCATCAGTTTGGTAGATGGAAAGGAGCAACATGATAACAATGCAAGCGAGGAGTGTATCAATTGAAACGCAAGACGACGGAGCAATAAATGAGTTAGGCGCAAATAATCGAAGCAAACTAAGTCAAGTAGCTAATTGCCATTCTCCATCGAACAAATTAAGCAGCAGCAACATAATGGAGCACTCATTTGCTCACCTGCGACTTATGCAGTCGATGATTGAGTTGAATGATCCGCACACAAGCCAAAAGCAGCAAGCTCGAACAATGAACCACCCGAGTGACTTGAATCAATTAACTAGATCGTCGAACTCACTAAATGTTGAGCAACAACAACAACAACAACAACAACAACAACAACAACAACAATGCAAATCCTCAATTTCAATAGACTCAAACAACAATGAGAATGAAATCGAGAACGAGAACGAAAACACACATCACCGCTCAAGTCCCGACTGCCTGTCGACGCAAAGTTGCGACCGCCACCTGCTACTAAGACCACCTAATCCACACCAATCAAATATGAGCGAGAGGAGAAGCTTGAGTAGCAACCAGCTAAAGTGGCGCCAGAGACTCAGGGCTCAGGTGGAATTCAGCGAGGAGATTCGGCTAGCGGCGGCAAAGGCACGAGCCTCGCGGTGGCGCCTAATCGGAAGTGAGTTGAGACAAATCAGTGAGCAATTTGAAATGCGATCTCAGCACCAAGATGAAAAACAATTTAAAACTCAATCGTCAACAACGAGACCAGCAACAACTACAACGACAACCACCAGTTGCACAAACTCCAGTCCACTCTTCAGATGGCCCCAAATTCTAGTCGAGCTTTTGTCGCTTATTTATTGATCACATTAGATAGTATTCATTAGAATCTCTCTTAAACTTTACTCGATAGTACTTGATAGTACTTGATGATAATAATAACAACAAGCAAAATCCGTCCAAAAGCTTAAAAATGGAATCTCAACTCAACTTTCTGGTCAGCCAAACTCAAAACTGAAAGCAGCTTATTACCCATCAACCCATCCATCCATCCATCAATTCATAAAACAAGCTTAATAATAAAACATGTTCATTTGGTTAGATTAATCAAACTAAAACTAAAACTAAAACTAAAACAATCGCGCTGAGCCAATATCCATCTTTTCAATGAAAGTAATTTCTATATAAATGTATGTTCGTGTGGGAAAACTTGGCTCGTCTCTTGATGTCGAGTTTCAGTAATAATCATTGTCATTGACGCAAATGAAGCGTAACTATCTCACCAACTCTGTCTCTGTTGCTCTCCATCAATCGGCCCCGTAACCTATTGACTTTTGAGATGTCATTTGTTGTCGTGTTCGTTTTAAACAAACCACTACTACTCCTATCAATACACCAAGAGAGGCTACATTGCGCTAGTGGCGGTGATGGTTACAATCGCGCTGCTCATCAAGCGGCTCAAATGACCCGAATTGCAAGGCTATTAGTGGGTTGTGCAGTTTAAATGTTAAAATGTTTGAATGGAACGTAAACTCCCACACGCTCAATGGGAATTTCCATAGTGAAAGTGGACTGCAGTGTTGGCGGCGCCGACAGCATTAGCATCAACATTAACATCATCCACTTTGCTTCCGCTTCTGCCATTTGCCCCAACTTCCGCCAACGACCGACGACCTGGCGAGAGTGCCAAAGGATTCCACTGTCTCGAACCCGAGTGACAGTTACTATCATTAATCTAGTTACATGTTCTCGTCGTCGTCGCTGTCGCTGTGCTTGCTCTCCATCGTGGGACTTGCACCCAATTCAATCACCGGAAACTTGATCTCAATAAATCACTTCATTAGCTAGCAAGTCGGCGACTGGTGATGCTGCCGCTTGTGGTTAGTTTTAGCTTGAGTGTGAGAACCAAGAGCCCACTCAGTTTCTTAAGCATTTTTGCTGATTAATTTCAAGCGAAAAATTTCCTAAAAGAATTCGCTTAATTGAAATTATAGTTTACCTGGCGAAGAGTTAAAAGAGCAACGATTGTGTGACTGCTCATCGCGCGAGCTCATCGTTTCCAAACTCTCCAGTGGGCACTAGAATTGAAAAGTCAAAATATCATTAGCTCGCTAATAATTGGTCTCGCGTCCAGCGTCAAACTACTGACGATTGGAGCAAACGGGAAGCAAGCAACTCGAGAGAGAAAGAGCGAGGGAGTGGGAGGAGAAGGCGCGTGCCAGTTGGTTGGCGTGAGCAGCCGCGCGAGTGCCGCTGACATTCGGGCATTTAGTTGGAGACAAATCAACGGTGATCATCGAGCATTCAGCTGATTGATTTGGCTGGTAGGTAAAAAATTTAAAAGGGCGGCTAGGTATTTGTCCAGAGAGGAAATGGAAAAAACTGCACCAGCGTTGCGCCGAAATAATGAGTTAAAAGAGCAGCTTATTCGCACAAAGTGACTGATGAATTCCATCAAACTAACAGTTGGAGTCATCAATGAGTTGGCGAGTTTTTTCCCTTTTGTCTCACAATTCGAATGGTCGCCGTAAATGTTGTTGGCACGTACTCGCCAAGATTACCGACGATAGCCTCTTTTTTGGTGCTTTGCCGCCTGGCAAGAGAGAAATCAACGACCACCACGAGTCATGTGAACTTTTTGCATTTCAGAACATCAATTTAAATATGCATGCACAAGACTCGGAAGCTAATGCACTGCTGCCTCCAATTTTAAGGCCAATTTGAGGCTAATGCTGCTGCTGCTGTTGCTGCAATCGCTACCACTTTTACTCGATATTCCGAATGCAGCCATCAAAAGTACAGTGTAGGTAAGTTTTGCACTCGCACAATTGTCGTCAGTTTTGAGGGTTTTAAATCGTCGTCGACGGTGCTGAAGATTCACACAGTTTATGTGCACTGTGAGTGTGTGTGTGACGTAACCGACGACTTGAAGATTAGGTCACGCGTGTTTTACTTCCCTTTGCAGTTTGACAGCTCCATTGAGTTTTTTGAGGAAATTTCAGTTCAACTCGGTTAGTATCTGTGTCTGAATGAAGTAAAAGCCGAGACTCACGTAGACTAAGTCCCCTTTGCTCCATGCCAGATTGCAGTGGTAGAAAATCTCGGTCTGTATTCTTTTTTACTTGCACGCGGCAACTGGAGCGAAATAATGAATACCTAATGCCTAGTTTTTAGTTTTGTCGTTGGCTTCTGCGGCTTCAAGTGGCGCGATGAGTTGCACCAAAGGGACTTGGTTGAAAAATTAAAAAATTTCATAGAGAGAGAGAGCTATGAGAAACGCTGGGGGATGTTGGAGCAAAAAACTCTTGCAAACCGACAAGCGTGTGATACTCGTCAGGTCGGCCAAAGGCCAGCATTGCGATACAAAATCAAGTGTCTGTCAAAACTGTTTTTTGTTTGAAGAGTAAAAAATAAAAATTTCAAAGCTTTCCGTTAGTTTTCTCTCTTCCCCTCCACAGAGCAACAAACTCAACGAGACGATGATTCCTCTCTTTCAATGGTTCATTATTTCGTTCAATCTTCGCCAGAGGAGCCGCCACTTCGTTGTTCATCATCACCATCATCATCATTATGTATGTCATTTGATCCTCTTGCGATTGTTAACACGGATGCAAGAATCAAGTCAACCGGAAGTTTACAAGAAATAGTTATGACGAGTGAGGCAAAAGAGTTGCGCTTTTTGGTTTTGCACTCACTACGCTAGTGGGATGCTCCTGTTGGTTGGTCTAAACAATACTAAAAGCGATCGACTCAATAATAAATGAGCTCTTACGCAACATTGAGACAACTCGTCACTTCCACTCGCTGTTATACCCCACATTAAATTCTCGGGAAAAAAGAGGCAAAAGAGCTTTTCCCTCGCGGATTTATTTTGCAAGATTTAGCTTCCTTGGTTTTCGAAGCTGAAAAAACCTCACTCGCCTGCTAGGCGAAGGGATCGCACGCTTCTCCTGCTCAGATATACCACTATTATGGCTGGCAATTTATTTGCATAACGTAGAGCCCATTAAAAAGTTGCATAAGCTAATCAAACTTCAAAGTACACAGAGAGGGAGGGAGAGTGACGCAAGACGTCCGCAAAGTCCGACAATGGCACAGCGCATTAGGTTGCCGCCGTGTAGTTTATAGTTTATGGCGCCCAACTTCATTGCGTAACGTCATTTCGTTGTATCCATTCAAACAGATAATCTGATTGCTGATTGTTCCGCTCGATGTGTGTGTGTGTGTGTGTGTGTGTGTGTGTGTGTGTTCCAATGCATAAAACGCACTGTTTCTACACTGTATCTCAACTTGCATAACACCAAGTCGAGATAGAAGAACACGCATGCATCATTTAGAAAGAAGAGGCAGCGAGAGAGAAAAAGAACTCTCGCTTATCTCAACGAGCAGGCAACTTGCAGGTGAATCGTGTGAAACCTTTTCCGTTCCTTCCCTTTCCTATGCCGACATTTCAACCATCAGCAGGATGATAGTTTGCACACAGGACAAGTTTCAAAGGGAAGAAATCGAATAGTAAAAAGTTACACAACAATCAGTTGTCACTCAAATGGCGCGCGTTATTTTCCAGTAAATCAATGTGCGCATTGGCAGAGTCGGGCGGTGGGCCACGAGGCGCGCAGCGCACCACGCAGCGCGTGTGAGAGTAAATCAAACGAAATTGGATCAGCAGCAACTGAGTGGCTCTGGGAAGAGGATGATTGCGCATTTGCTTTGCGATTTCATTGCGAGACTTTGGCTAGCAATTAACCAGGAAAAGCCAACTTTTGGTTGATCGTCGGCGAGGATTCAAGATTAGACGAAGCTGGAGTTTATTCGCATCGCACGTAATCTCCTCTTGTCTTTGTTTATATATATATAAATATATTTCTATCTGCACACTCGTGCAAAAACCATAAATCCAACAAAGACACTAGAGACTTTGTATCGGGGGACTAACGCGACGCAATGCGAGGCAATGGAATCACAGAGTCTCCAAAAGGTGGAGTGTAAAAAGAGGCTGCTAGTTAGCAAACTGTCAACTGAACTGAAAATCCGGTTTAATTTAGACTCTGTTTTGGTCCATCTTTAGATGAGGCCAAAAGAGACCATCGCAACTACCTACTGCGAGTGTATCAAAAATTAAATTGGCCACCAGCTACCACAGCTGAGTGCAACACCAACCGCAACTGCATAAGCCACCAGTTGATTCTTTACGAGTGTTTATTTGTATATACCTTTGTATGTATCTCGATGGGATATTGATATCCCATCCATCAGTAAGCCACTGGTTTTGGATTAGGTTGCGCCGCATCCGTTGTATTTGTGGCCAGCAGTAGCAACAACTATGACACGTAATCCATCTCATCGCTGTTTAAAAGGAAACACAGTCGCTAGTAAGAGTTGGGAATCAAATTGGAATCAAATCTACTGGCGTATTGATTTTCATCAACTTTACATTCACCGTCGCCATCTTCGTCGTCGTCGTCGTCGTCGTCGTCGTCGTCGTGAGCCTCATTGTTGCTCTTTTGATCGTGGCAGTCGCAAATCAATCACTTGATTAACGGGATTCGCGAAGCTGATCGTCACTCGTGCACTTCGATTCTGGGTTGACGACTTTACCTTTTGTTTGCGGAATGAAATAAACTGACCTCCAAGTCGCCAGCTTATCGCCACTTTTGGCGCCAAAACTCGAAATTTTACATGAAATCATGCAGCCAATAGGAGTTTACTTCGTTGAAATATGAAAACCAAGTGAGCGGAAGGAGGAGGATCTCAAATTTCTCGCCGAACGTGATGAGTTTGATGTGATGAGTTTGCTGGGTATGAGTTGTGTGGTCACTCACAAATCTTCCAGCGGTTTGCGAGGAGTAGTTTCAGAGGGTAGTGAAAGTTTTCCTGTTAAATCTAGAAAATATTGTTCAGGGAAGTAACAAGGGCTAACGGGACACGCAGAGCTAGCGGAAGCTTGATGACGACTCACCGAGGATGTCGTTGATGCTGTTTTGAATGAGCGATGATTTATTGGCCACCAGCCACCAGCCAATAGTCAATCATTGGCCAAGTTTTCCAGTGACATTTAAAAACCAGATCCAAGTGGTGAGGGGGACAGCGCGTGTCGAAGTGCATTAGAGCGCATAGTTCGAGTTTTAAATTGCCCTCTGGACTTGTGGAGACCTGGAGGCAGCTGAAGCTCATTGTGTGTGAGCAACCTCCTCGATGTAGTATCCTTCGACCAAGTGGCACCACAAGCGAGCGACTAATGGAGCTGAGTCACTCATCATCATAAACCCGTTAAACGGAAGCGGCGCGGTGCGATGCTTGGTGCGACGTGAGATGCGAGATGCGAGATGCGAGATGCGAGATGCGAGATGCGAGATGCGACAACCAAAGGTGAACCACCGTTTGATCCAAGCTCCAGGTGCAGCTCCAATTGGCCCATTGATTTCGTGCCAAAACTGAGGTCACTCAAATTTGGCTCTGAAGGCAAATGTTGCCACCGGGCGGCTGATGGTTGGAGAGTGAAGATAGCGAAAGTGAACGGTATGAGCAGCAGTGGCTAGTGTAGTTGGTGGTGGTTGACTGTTGCTGCTCATTTGCCTGTTGGCGCGTGGCCTGCGCGTGGGTCACGATTTCTCCAGCAAACACCAGCTTCCCTATGCACGAATGTCGCCACCAATAGAGAGAAACTAAACTTAGAATTCAAAACCAAAAGGCTAATCATCATCTGGTGGTGGTGGTGGTTGTTGTGGTCGGGAGGAGCGGCGATCAGAGGTTGTTGCTCAAAGTGGCCAAGTTCTAAATTTGCAAACAGCACAGCGACATTTTCGGTCGATAATCGTGGCCGAGTTGAGTGACAGAGACAAATGAGCGAACAATGAGCTTGTGGTCAGCGGGTTTTGTGTGGCCGCCGTCGCCGCAACCGATGCTCTTTTGCCCCCACTCGATGAGAGAAGGCCATCGTTGCCAAGATTAAGGTTAACTGTTGAGTGGCATTTGGCTCGCAAATAAACGCCCACAAGCGGCAGTGGGAATTGTGCAAAAACCTGGGGCCAAATGAGCAGCCATGTCCTAGCTGATCTATTTCTGGCCCTACGACGACGACGACGATGAGTTGACATCAGTCGCTGATTTGATCTCCGTTTGATTGACGAGTGGCGCGAGAGCAGTCGACGAGTTGAGCAGCAAATTGCGTGGGCAGTGGGCCGACTTTATGTAATGCATAATCCCATCTACCAATCCAATGGGATGTTGCACAAGACGTCGCTCCAATTATTTTGCCACCGAAGGCAACAGCAGCCATCATATACTTTACAATAGCAACAACGACACGACTTCTGATCCAATTGCCTGATACTAATCCCCTTCTCATCAGCTGCTTCTGTTGTCGATGCAACTAGCACCATGTATTTGCTTCAATTTACTGAAAAAAGTAATCGCCAAAAAGGGAAAAAACTTGACCACTTGAGTGGACATTCACTAATTCAGAGTGTAAAATAAGATTATCTAACTTTTCCCTCCTCCTCGTTGCAGAATCGAATGAATGATCAATTTCAAACTCAAAACTGAAATGAACTTCGCTTCAGCTTTATTACCAACATGTTGTGCGCCACTTTGCCAACCTACAATCTCGAATTACGCTTGAAACTTGGGGTTCAAGTGGGACGAGCAGATTGGCGGCGTGTTTGCGCCCAAGGTAACCATGTTGATAACGTAACAATACCAAGCGATCGCCAGCTTGAGAGGGCGATGACATCACACGACGACGAGTTTTGCCTAAATTTACCTGGATGATCGATTGCTCGATCACTTTTTTTCGTTTTAGTCTATCGAAGAGCGCTTCTTTTCTCTTCCGTTTCTATCATCGAAGAGAAAATAAACTGTCCACTAGGTCTTTTCTCCACCTCTCGTTCGAATACAACCAATGCTAACTCGCCCACCTGTTGATTGCTCAATAATTGACTTTCTATTCGAAAGTATTCTATTGCTTCTTGCAGCAACACAACACACTCGAACCGGAGTACTTGTAGTCACCGGAAGTGTAGGATAATTCCTCGTGCTCGCATTTCGCCTTGCATTTTGGCTCCGGATTTCTTAATTCTATCAAAGATTCAAAATCCTTTAGTTCTCGTTGCTCGCCGACGCAACCGGCCAGGTCTTTTTCCATGTAATCTTGTAGCATATCCAAAAGCCCAGCTTCGGCTTGTTGCTTGTTTGAAACACTCAATAGACAAACAGCCACAAGGGCAAGCGAGAAGATGAATGACTTTAGCATCATTTTTGAAGAGAAATTGTAATAGAATATTGGTGAGATGGGAAACAAGGTAGTGGATTTGCGAAATAGAAATCGCTTTTTTTCTACGACGAAAAAATAGAAAACTAAAAAACTCGGCGCAAATAGAGATAAAAGAGTTTATTTTTAGCTGTAGCTACCTGTTGTCTGTCTCTAATAAAATCTCAACTATGCCCCGCCGACTGCAGTTGCGACCATCGCATCGTCCACCAAATGCCTGTAGTGCACTATGAACTCCGACTTGTTGAATGAACGCGAGTATTTGCGCCGAATATCTCGACTCGACGAGCTCAGGTAATCTAGTTCGATGGACTCAATTGGGTTTGCCATTAAATCTGCAGCGCGCACCTGTTGCCGGCGTCTGTAGTTGGAGGGATCGTTGTTATAGGAGACCAAGATATTGCTAATAATTGATGGCTGGCCGCCCAAGTTGCGGCCCGAATCGGAGCCTGAAGAGGACGTCGGCGACGACGATGGGGAGTCGAGCAGTTCGAAGAGTCCGGTTAGAGTTCGATCATCTAGTCCAGTTAGCTCGTCCACTTGTTGATCTCTGTTGTAAAGGGGCTCCCATGGGCCCCAAAGTTTAACCGAGTCGCCTCCTTGTCGACTGTCACTCGACGCATCCCTCACATTTAGCATTTCCGCCTCCTCTCGTCCGCCCAATACAAATCTCAACGTTAGCCACTCGCTTTTGAAGGTGCCGCCAAGAGATTTGAGCACCAACGGGTCGAGCTTAACGCGAACCCGGTAAGTTGCGCTGCAATAATTGGCCTCGTCCTGTCCAATTTGCATGTAGTAAACGCGGCGCTCGTTGTAGGGCACGCCACCTGGCGGTTGGCCAAGATACGCGTCCAACTCGTTGGAGGTGGTGTTGCTCATGAAACTGGAGTGCCTTGTGATGTGCCTCAATGCATTAACCACCGAAGGTTGCGCTTTTTGCCATTCAAAGTCCATTGTGTAGCACTGAGCTGGCGAATTGCAAAAACCACAGCGACCGCGAGAGAAACTCTTGTAGGAATCACAGGCGACACCGACGAACGAGCAACTTGGTGGCAGGGATTTGTGGGCAAAGCGGGTGGCAAAATAGTGGTCGCAGGTGAGGACGTCGTTGTGGCCAATGTTGCCGAGCATAAATCTAACTGCGGCCCTAAAATATTCCGTTGCCACCTCAGTCTTGCGCCAAACGCTACAGGAGCGTTGAAAGAACCCATTGCTTAGTCTAACATTGTATTGCGCAACCTGGTACCTGTTTCCAAATGGCGACCTGTTGGAATAATAGGCGTCAACTAGTAGCGCATCGCTAGGTCTCAATCCTTTGAATCTGGTCTCGTTCTTAATTGACAATTCGTAACAGAAACCTCCCGGGTCGAGTCCCGTGATTCTGCCCATTCGCCTGGCCGGCAATCTACCTGCCACCTTGGTGTCGGCCCTTCGAGCTTGCGGCGGGAAGGCCATGCGCGCAGCTTGGCCGCAAATGTGCGTGCCAATCGAGTGGCCCAAACAATGCATTAGCTCGGGTTTCAATTGGCCCACGGGGCCGGCCAATTGTTCTAGCAAAGAGGCCAGCCGCCTGCTAACCTTGAAGCTATTTTGCGTTGCCGCAAATAAAGAGCCATGAGCAAACTCCGACCAATCGACCACAATGACATTCGGCCTGAATGTTGCGGCCAATTTTGGTCGTGGCGTTGTTGTAACATTAAACCTGTTGGTATTTAAACCGTCGGGTTCACGGAATAATTGGATCAGATTGCGCAATTGTAAGGCAACATTTCGCGATTCAGTTAGCCAAAGCTCATTCTTGATGCCACCGAGCCAACCGTGAACCAATATGACGGTCATTTGATTGGGATCGAATTGAGCCTCTTGAACCATTTCGTTGGTAATGTCGTCCGTTGCATATATTCTAAATGCCATCTCTCGCTCATGGGGATTATTAAAGACAAACAAAGTAGGCTGATCCTCAATCTCTCGCCCAGTTTCACGCAATAACAAGGGACACAGTATTCGACTGTTGAATCTAACCACCGAGGCCGACCCGTAAACCACCGTTTTAGCCACCTGTCCAAATAAGGACTCAACGGCTGAGTTTTGGCCCTCAGTCGATTGATTCTTTATCGAGGCTTGACTTGCGTCCGATGGATCGAAAGGTGGAAGTGTTTGCACATAATTACTGCTGTCCTCTAGATTGTCGTAATCTTCATGAAGGTAATTATTACTATTGTCGTGGTTGAGTACTAATGTCGCCTTGCTGACCAGTTTCCGGTTGTGGCTTGAGTTTATGAGAATAAATACAATTAGTAGCTGTGAAGTGGCCCAGGGGATTCTCATTTTGTGTTATTATTTGATTATTTGGTATCTCGGCTTCCGAATCAAAACCAAAACACTTGGTGGTTATTAATCACACTCATAGAAACAATGATTCAGTTGCAGTTACTAAACCCAACTGAACCATTAATTTGGCTTCCAAGTTGACACTTTGATATTAATTAAAAGAGAAGTTTCCAACCAGTCGAACAGATTGAAACAATGTGCTTAAAACTAGAGTAGGCCAAGCGAAATGGACGACAAATTTTCGAAAAAATTTGCATTGAAAGTTTCAATCCGAAAGCGAGCGGAAAAATGCAAATCATCGCCAAATTCTCACACAATCGACAGATTAGCTTTCTCTCCTCTTGATCAGAAAAGACTTGCAGCAGCAGCAGCAGCAGCTACCACTACTTTTGAATAAGAATAAGAATTAGGGGAAAGATTTGATTTGAAGAGAGAGGCTCTTTGCTTTTGATGTGGCAAATGCATCCTTTTATCGATGAGTTGGCACAAGTTTCAGATTGTAAGTGACGTAACACGAAACACGAGTAACGGATTTCCAATAGAAGAAGCTGACGCTGACTGATTCGCACGACTCTTTGCATTTTTAGCTAGATGGATGCCAGCCAAGTGGTGGGTGTTTTTGGTTTGGTTCAAGAGTAAACCAAAGCGTGCGACTGCCACGCGAGTTGAGCCATCAACTTGTGCCACTAACAATCCTCGGAGATTGTGACGTAACTGGTCAACGAAACGTTAGGTCAGGATACGTTACGTTACGTTACGTTACCTTGCAACCTTAATCTCGATATATTCGTCGGCCAACTGCACAAATTCAAATAGAACTATGAGCCACTTTTTTTGACCAAAATGGTGGCTGTTGTTGCGCAAGTTGCGCGCCACACGCGCCCTAGTCCATAGTGAGAGGGCAATGAATTTTTCAGTGTTATTATGTTAAATTTACCGATACTTTTCTAGCTCAATGGCAGTGCAACCGACTATTGAGGGTCAGTGGAATTTGGAATTGAAATTTGGATTTGGGGTTCAAAATTAACATTGCAATTGCAACTGAGAGGACACTAACAACAATAAGAAAAAGCGCTTGCTCATCGTCTTTCTTTTCTGTTTACTTTTCGAGGTCAGCCGAGCGACGCTTTGTTTCCCTCGTGTTTGTGTTTGGTTATGTACAGCTCGATTCTACATTAAAATGGTCCACTTTTTAAGTCAATCAAACGAAACATGACACCGCGCGCACCTGAGTGCATTTTTCATCATAAGTGCAAAGTGGCAGATGGAGGACGGAGAGATAATCGTAGTTCCTTTGATTCGTTTGCCAGATAAGCTAGATTCAGCCTCCTCATTCATTGACTGTCCTTTTGTCCACTTGAAGTTTAGTTTTGTTGCAACAAGATTCACACATAAGAACGGAGAGTTTTTTGGCTGCTCTGTGATGCCATTTATCCTCACTGTCCTTTAAACTAAATCTATGGACACTATCGCGGCCAACTGATCAGCATGACAACCAACTTCCGGTTTGTCAGAAACTCCAGCTGAGGGGCACAAAAGACTGCGCTCTTTTCTTGGCTTTTGTTGTTGCTGTTGCCATCTCGAGTCTATTCAGTTGAGTTTGTTGTACTTGTTGATGTTGGGCGCTAGTCTTTGTGTTAGCATTTGATAACTCGTCGATGGTCTGTTTGTTTTCTCGCCACCTTTTGTGGGACCATTCTCACGCTGACACTTTTCGCTATTTACTGCGCCGTTGGCTTCTGTCTGATCGCAAAGTAAGGCGCACAAATTTTTGAAAATCCACACACACATAAAGCAACACGCGCTAGCAACCTAATCAATCTCTTACACTTGATTGAATTTAAACTAACAGACCAACTGAAATAACAACAAAACTAAAGCCCAACTGGACAACTAGAATCGCACTCAATAATTTGAGCCCCCGATCAAAGTGGCGGCCATATACCAAAGTAAGTGAATGCTAAAAAAACCAAAACAATGGCCAGTTTCAGGTTTCTCATTCGGCCAACGTAAACGTTTGGTCCCAAATGTTAGCTCGCCAACAACACCACCACCAACAACAACAGTGTGGTTGCGTAATGCACGAACTTTGAACTGTCCTATTACTGTTTTCACACAATCGCCAGCTAATCAAGTGCAATGAGCAGTGCACTAGCACCGTGAATGGGGATTCCTCTCTGATGAGTCTCCCTTGCTTCCCATACAAAACAACTTAAAGCGTAGGGCGACCGGAGGAGGTCAAGCAAAGTGATCGACATTTCGTTAAACTCTAAGCAGTTGTTTTGACAACTACACTGAGGATCAACAACCACTGCCGTTGCGTTACGTCAACCAACCAACCACTAACGATAGTAATTAATTTATCATCGTCAAAATAACTTGCAGCCAGCCAGCCAGCGACTTGACCATCGCACGTCGTGCTCTCGCTTCACTGGACACTCTACACAAGATACTCTCATTGATCTCCCTTCCTTTTACACTGAGTTTCGTCTCGGTTTTTGTTTTTGGTTTCGGTTTGGATTTCGATTTAGTTTTCTTCTTGGAAGAAAGATAAACCCACACAATCACTTATGCTCATAACCAACCAACCGGCCAACTGCTTGCTATATATCGAGTTCCCACGGTGATGTCTGTCCAGCTAGAAAGCGCAAAGAAGTTGCTAATAAACTCCAACCAACTAGCTAATGGTTGGGGACACTTGCTTCTGTTTGTCCACTCAAAGAGTGGCACCAAGCGGCCAGCTTAATTGGACAGGTAAGCTGAACGAGCGTCCAGTGCTAACGTCAAACTAATAGCCGCCAGGTGAGCATATGGTCGCGCTCGGCGTCATTAGACAGTGGGTTGAAATAGAACAGGAAGTCGCTAGTGGCTCGTGAGTATTATCGGGGCGCCCGCAGGTGATTATGTAGCCGATGATCCAGATTAACGTTTTTTCCCTCTTCTCTCTCGACTTCTCTCTTCCGCCTCCCGAAATTTTGCGGATATAAAACGAGAAGAACATCGTGCTGCTCGCTCATTTGGCGATTATGTAACGTGAGGCTAGCGAGTCAGTTGAGCAAATCAAAATAAAGAAGCAACATCAGCTAAATAAAAAGCCAGAAAGTGATAGAAATCTTGGATCAAAAAATCAAATATCAAACCAAAATCAATTCAGTCAAAAATCCGAGGCAAGATGTTCAAATTTCGCTCCACCTTCCTGGTGCTGCTCATTGTCGTTCAACTGATCGGCTTTTACCTCAGCGGAAGTGGGGCGCAATTCTTCACCAAGTCATCAAAATCGATCCCTCGAATGGGAAGGCGAAGCGTTGGAACAGGAAATGAGCTTGCAACGAGCTCCTACCGTCGAATGCTAATTGACAATCTAGTCGACGAGTATGGGCCAAATTTGTTGACTGCCCTAGCGGTGAGTGTCAGCGCACTGGTAGCTATTAGTTAGCATGAGAAATGGACTTTCCAAAACTCTTTTTACATCTTTGTCTCTGATTTAAACTAATATTAAATCATCTATTTATTCATTCATTCATTCATTTATCAGATGGCTAGAGCCAACGAGGAGCGCCAACTTCAATCAAGCAACTTGATGGGCTCAAGCAGCGAGTTTGTTGTTCGTAATGATCAACCATTCGATTTTGTGGACATGGCTGCAAATGAAAACCAACGCGACCCAAGATCGGCAACAAACTCGGCGGATTCGGCTAGCTTGGCAATGCGCGCACTAACTGCCAACCGTTACCTGCAGCACCTGGCTTCCGGTCAGCCGCTAGGCGCCTATGCAAAGCAGGTGCAGCAGCAACAACCTCAGCGATCATCGGCCATGAGCGACAAGTGAGCCACTCAAAGATCAACATGTGTTTTCTATAAGAGATAGAGAGAAGAACATAGCGGTCTGAACTAGACTCAGTGACGACGAGCTTACGATTGATCTCTTTCATTGGAATTCATTACATAACTGGAGGAGAGGGAAACTGGAAAATGTAGCAGTCAAGCTTGGCGGATAAATTATTCAAAAGGGGCAGAGAACGAAACAGTTAAGGGGCAGACGGGGATTCTATTGAGTCGCAGAGATGCATCGAGAAAAGGTTGGGGGTAGACGAGGACGAGAGTGGCGATAATAATAAATTAACTTGAATGAAAAATAATTGGGCGCCAGTTGAGGTAGCGGAACAGTTAGTTTTTACTCTCTTGTCTGATTGTTGCTCTTTTGTTTAATTTTGAGCCTAGTTTTTTACCTCGCTCCTCTCGATGGAACCTGAGGAAATGCGGGCCTTCAGTCTGGCTGTGGTCATTATTATTATTATTCCAACTAGCCCCTGCTCAGGTAGCTGCACGCTCAGGTGAGCGAACGAGCGTCAGTTGCTCACTTTACCTTGTTAGCTCAGCCACGAACTCGGTGGCCTAGATTCCCGTCGTCCGTTTGCTCGCTTGCTCAGGTAAGCGTTGCTGCTCTAATTTGAATGCTCGCAAATTTTCAATGCCCGGGCCTCAGGTCTGGATTTGAAGCGAGAGAAAGGAGTTGTTGCCCAGGATTCTTCTTGCTTGTCACTTGGATTTTACCTACCGGTACTGGATATATACACAGTCGAGGACATTTCACAATTTCATTTCGCTCCATCTCTCTCTCTCTCTCTCTCCCTCTCACTTCATTGGAGAACAAGAACCGCACAATCAGGCAACGAATGGGAGCATAGGCGTCGAATGGACAATCAGAACTTGGATCTAATGTAAAGCGGACTAACCTGAGTGAGTTTTTTTTTGAGATATAATAAAGGTAAAAGTGAAACCAACACCCACACGACCAACGGACTTTCTCACACTTTCTGTCCAACTGAACTCTCCCAATACTCCTCCAGGTAAATTGAAGGAGATTTGTCACTTTCACTTGCCTGTTGCCTCGTATCGTGATCTACTAGTTCAACCATGAAAATTTGCTGATTTTCTGATGGTTGTTGTCAAATATTGAGCCCGGACTTCTTTTGTGAGCGTTACATTTTGGTTGCTCGTATTCAATTTGCAGCGTAGCTGCTCCGAATCAGACAATCAGACAACCAGGTAGCGTTACGCAATCGCGCACAAAATCTCAGGTAATGACGCATGGAAATGGTGCCAGGAATTAGAATAAAAGAGTGAAGTGTGTTATTTGATCGAGACAAACTAAGAATCACAATAATAGTCGTGTCTTCTCACGCAAAACCGCCGCCTTCAACTCGTCCAACCACTCGACGGCGACGATGTCGACTAAGACCCCGACGACGAGCGGCCCAAGAATGAATTGGCAAAGCCGGTAGGCTGGTTACCTGGTCGTTACCTGGTCCACTACAAGCGTACGTTTCCGAGTTACTTTGCTGGAGCTTCTGGCACTCGAGAATCGGATTCCCGATCGCATCTCCTGCTTTAAACTCAGCGTCGTGACGCCAAAGTGTCTGGTCACTTCATAAGCCCGCGCATATTGATAGATTGCGCTATGGGAGCTTTTGCTGGATCATATCGAGGAGCGCCGCTTGCTTGGAACCAGCGAGTGTGAGCAGTTTATAGAGAGTGTCAATAAACTATCAACTAGCAACAGATGGCCCGGCGCCGCTCGTTTGGTGAGCGAGTTTTTGTAGGCGTGTCCTCTTAACCTGTCCATCTTACGTAACGTAACGAAGCGCAGCGCAACGAATGCAAGTTACACTCTGCTAAAACTGCAGACTTTGCACAATGAATGATGGATTCAACAGCGACTTGTTGTTGCTTCTGCTCTTCGAGTGGTTGGTTACCGAAATTTTCAATTTGTTTGCTGATGATGGCCATTCCATTTTAAAATTAGCGTTCAATTTATCAGCCAGCCAGCCAGTCAGCAGGAGTACAGAAGATTAACGTCATCGGTGTTGTTGTCGTCGTCCACTTAAAACCCCTGGGCTCACATCTCGGCAAATAGAATAGCAGCGCCACAAACTGAACCTACTTGACAACCCATCTGCTCGTTTCGTAACCTTTCATTCGCTTAGTTCCTCGCTCCTTCTCGTTTCGAGGCGAGTAAAAGGATCATTAAATTGAAAGTAGCCACCAGTTGCTCGATTGCATTACCTGATCACCTCATCGTGACGCTCAACTCCCTCCCTATCACAAACACACACATACACAAAAATCTTATCCTGAGACAAACAGTAACTTAGCTGTGCTAGGTAGCCACTTGTTGCCCAACTGCCACTGTCCTTGCTGTGCTATGCGCGCGCGACGGCCACTCGATCAAATGACCGCTTCTGCTGGATCGTTTTCGTCCAGGATGCAAAAGAGCAGCTAAGTTACGTAAGCGCAAATCCGCGAAATCATTTGTGCCACTTGATGAGCCAATAGATAGATGAGGAATGAGCTGCGAATTGTTGCCCGCCAATCGTCGCTTCCACTTGCAACAAGCTCCAATGCAAATGATATGCGACTAATCCCAAAGGAATTTCCTTATTTCCTATTTCCTATCTTCTTTTTCCACTGCCACTTTTCCACTGAACCCGACTCGCTTGTCTCTCAATCTCTTGTTGGCTCGGTCTCCGAGTAGACCATCCGGAGATTAGGCAGCGCATTTGCCGACGACAACGACCACGACCACGTCGGCGCCGAGCCCAGCGAGCCCTCCACAAAAGAGCGTCGGGCAAATTGAATTGCACTTGCAAACAAACTAGTGGGTCCAGCATCGTAAGTGGAAATGAGCAAACAAACGGCGCCCCCTCTCTCCCTCCCAAAAGGCACAATATGGGCGCCAAAATTTGCCAAGTTCCCCTGCCGCCTTTGCCCCAGAGTTGGCCCTCGAAGTCTCGGTGTCTCTGGCTGGCAGCTGGAGCTTTGGGTTGGTGGTAATTGCAAGTTGCTTAGCTTGGCCCGGATTTGCCTGCCAGCCAGCCAGCTAGTTGCGCAATTCAAATGGCCCATCATCTAATTCTCTGGTCTCTAGTGCAAGAGCAACAATCACTTTGTTGTTGTTGTTGGTGGTTGTGTTATAGCATTAGACTCGCGAGCTTGACACTAAAGTTCAAGTCGCAAATCTGGCCGCCATGTCATCGGTAGTCGTCGTCGTCGTCGTCGTCGTAGTTCTTTTCAATCTTGTCCTCCGAATGGTCATTTTTAGAGGCTTATCTTCTGTGTGGTGTCTGTTGTTGTTACGTAAGTTGCACAACAGACACAGTAGGCGGCCACTCGGTGGTGGTGGTGGTGCATTACATAGCAGCAACAAATGCGTTTAGAGTAAAACTTGCGCAGGCTCCTGAGGCTCTTTTTGGGCCAGAGGAGCAAGTTAACGCTAGAACTCTAGTGGCTCTAAATGGAAGGGGCGACCACAAAAGTTTGCCGGACTCACCGAAATGCGCAATCAGTTGGCCACTTCATTTGGTCAGTGGCGGCCAAGAGGAAACTGAAACTGGGCTTATTACTCAAGATTTGCCCAAGGATATAATATAAAACATTTCCACTCATTCAATTGCAACTCGCAAAGAGAATCCAATGGGAGAAGTGTGTGTGTGTGTGTGTGCTAATAGAAGGGGAGCGCGCATAAGACTGGCGCGTGATTGTCGCGCGCCGCAACAATCAAGTGGCCCCTCGGGTTTGCGTTGAAGTATTGAAAAGAGCAGTCGCCGCGTTGATTGCGCATTACGGTCATTGGCGAGCAGCTCGGGCCAGATGATTGCTCACTTGGCGCTCGATTTGATTTGATTTGCATGAGCAGCGCCAAGGAGTTTAGCTTTCTTTCAATTTTCTCCCAACAGCAAGTCACCTCACCGTGTTGCTCACTTCGCAACCGCCAAGCTAATCGAGCTTCCATGACTCGATTAGTTAACCTGTAGAAACAGAAGCCCGGGCCAACAATTTAGGCAATTAAATTGATTTTGCTAGCTCGCTCGCTACGCAAGGGCGATGTGTCGTCCATTAAAAGGCATCATCTTCGGTGTCGTCGTCACCTCTCGTCGGAGACGACGAGAGGTGGCTGGTCTCGCCAACTCGAGTGACCTTTTGGCAAGTCTCCACTGTTGCTTCTCTTCCTCTCCCTATTCCTTGTCGTCGGGCGATGGCCAACAGGCGATCGACTTTGCACGCGGGGCGCCAAGATTTATGGCACCCAAGTGGCTAGCGCCGCAAAGTAGACCGAGCAAGCTATTGAGTCAAGCCTGGGCTTTGCAGATTTGCATTCGATCAACACAGTCCTTTTATCTCGCCACCAAAGTTTGACTAGATTTCTTTGAAACTGAGAGAAAAGCGGAGGGCAGAAAGCTCGAAAGTGTGCGTGCAATTTAGGCAAACAACAACAACAACAATTACCTGTCGCCCGATGCAGTCACTTTTGCAAGCGGAAAAGTCTCGCCAACAATAAGCCAATTGGCAGCGCAAGCTAGCAGTTTGGCGAGATAATGATGATATTCTCTCCTGCTACCATTTCAACAACAGAAATGGGCCAGCTAGCCAGCAAGGCGCCGAGCGGCCGTTAATCGTCCGAGTCGGAGGTAGCCGAGTGTTCGGGCTTCTGGACCGGGAGGCTGTTGCTGCAGCAGCAACAGGTAGCCGGGTCAGTAGTGTGCCGCAGCAGCAACTAGCTGCCTCCTCTCGCCGGCGATTACGCAATGCAACGCCACGCCACGCGCCTGGGACCTCCGCTTTTTCTACCTGCTAACAAGTGGTCGCTCGGTCCAACAGCACTCAATCTCTTGCACACAACTGCAACAAGGTGAATGACCACTAGTTGCTTGCTAATCCCGACTTTTTTGAATCTATTCTATTTCCACTCTCTGTCTCCCCATGGCAGCTGCACAAACAACTCGTTTCACGGGCTCCGTTTCCAATTCAAAGGGTCCAATTGCAAATTTGTTTGCCGAATTTATCACCGTCCAGTCCTCTTTCTCTGTTCAACCATCTGATGCCCTAAACTTTTTTCGATGTCCCACCACCAACAACTGGCAACAGGTAGCCGGTGGGACGGCAAAAAACTTGCCCGGGCAAAACGAGAACGAGACGACGGCTACGATGAGACGACGGCCAGCCAACCAGCCAGCTAGTCAGTCAGTCAGCGGTAGTCCCATTGTCTATCTGTCTTGGCAAAAACTTGACGAGGCCCAACTCTTGCCCGGCGACAGGAAATTTGCATGTCATCATGATGATGATCGTGAGTGCGCGCCCACCTGTTGGCTCGGTGGCATCGAGTTCACCTTGGTGGCGTTCTTTCCCTCTCTCTGTTCGTAATTCTGTTTGTTTGTTTGTCTGACCAACCTGTTGCCATTTCAAAGATCTATCGGCCCTCCTGTTTGATTGGCTGCGAGGCGCGTGGACGCCATTGATTTTATCTCGACTCCTGAGCTGTTAAAATGTAAATTTGAAGAGAAAAAGAGAAGAGATGGAAAACTGCACCCAGATTTTCTCGCTCATACATCGAGGACACAATTGCAACTCGAGATGATGAGCCAAATGATTAACTCAAGGTGAGAAGACGGAAACCTGTTGCATCACCTGCCTCACTCAACTCTAACTGAGATTGATCATTCCACCTCCTCTCGCAAGCAAATTTAAAAGACTAACTAACAGACTTTGCAGTCGGCAGTTTGATTTTTGGAAGCCCGAATCAGAATTGAGACATTCACTCATCATCATGATGATCATCATCATCATCATCGCCAACGACCACAACGACAACAACATGATCAAGCGCAAAAAGACTGCGACACGCTAAACGTTTAGTTTGCATAGAAAATAGCAAAATTTCCATGATCGTCCGAGAGTCTCTGTCAGTTTTAGTTTAATCAGTCAACGTCTCTGTATTTCCTCGCTGTTGCTACCAACTACCACTCGTCTCTCTTTAGTCACAATCCCGGGCATTCAAATCTCATCTAAATTTAGTCTCTTAAATGGAAGCGGAGAAGAAGCGGAGTCATCATTCGAATTTTGGATGCGACGCAATGCAATCCAATGCAAACAAATTCTCGAGCTCCAAGTCGCGGGTCATGTTCGAATTTTCATCCTAATCTATCCACTAACTTGAGAGTGGAGTTTCATCACTTCACTTCAGGGCTACAAGTTACGGCATCGAAACTATCATATCGCAATGGCCACAAAACGCGGAGATCACAAAACATCATCGCTGGCGAGAGAGATGAGATAACAATCGACTCTTTTGGCGCATTTGTTTGTATCTAATTTTGTGTTTCTCGCATCATTTTATCGCAAAGTGGGCTCATGTTACAAGTAATACACTGAGCCCAGGAGACTAATCAAGTCAATCTAATGAACTCAAGGGAGATGGACCACAAGTGGATAGTGTGATCATCTCGCTATCTATTGTGTGTCATACCAAACGAGCAACTTACCAACTAAGTAAGTGAAGTCAACTTTTCCTTCCCAATCACCAGCAAGGAACGCGGAACTGTCAAAACTATGTGAGCGCGCAAAATGCGGTTCTCTTTAGCTGGCGCACGGAGAATTTAAACAAAAACACAGAGAGATTTAATTAAAAATATCAAGTGGCCAAAAACAGTAGCATCAATACCTGATACACCGAAACTAGTGCTTGCTCACTTTGCGCGGACTCGTCGGCGGTGTTTAGGGAGGACAACATATTGTTCTATTTCTCTCCAGAGAATCGTGATGTTTAGTGGCCATAAACTGAAAAATATCGAGTTACTCCTAAACGAGCGGGCCAATCGATTATATATCTTCTCTCTGTTATCGTGGCCCGGGTTTCGCCATAATTACTACCGAAAAAAAATAATCTCATCTGATTGGAAATTCGCCACCACTAAAAGAACTAATCTAAATGGTCTCTTGAAAAGGCGAGGAGTAGATATGAGCAAACAAGTTGTTGCACCGAGAAAGTCACTTAACCAAGTAAGCAACTTGAATTGACCGACTAACAAGTCAATTAGGCTTTTACCTTTTTCCTACTGGATTTCTCCTCTTCAAGTTTCAACGCACTTGACCTAATATCATCTTGATATCGATAAAGCAAGGATGACCATTAACCGCTTCCAGTGGCCACTAGGATCCCGTTTACTAATGGTTCCTCAGCAGGTTTTGCCTCCGATTCTTCAGCGGCTCCCTTGGCCAGTCTAATGATAACTCCATTGTCCGCGTCCAGTATTATCTCCTCCCCGTCTTGCAAGATTCGCGTAACCTCAGGTATACCCAACAGGCTGGGCAACCCGTACTCGCGCGCAACGACTGCGCCGTGGCTTATCAGTCCGCCCACTTCCGTGATGATACCGGAAATCATGGGAAACACCGGCGAGAAGCCGATGTCTGTGCTGTGGGTCAGTAGGATGCTGCCCGGTCTTACCTTGTGCAGCTGCGCGTATCCCTCCACGAGACATACCTTGCCTCGGACTCGGCCACTGCTGGCGGGAGTTCCGTGGAGCTTGGGCGCGTTCGAAATGGCGTCGTCCAACTCCCTCGATGGCTTCAACTGGTTCGGCACAATCTTGGCGCCCGAAATGATCTCGTCGAATTTCCAAATTCCACTCAGATGAGTCTTGAATAACTGTCGCCTCTTTAAAGCTTGCATCACAATCGACGGCTGGTGGTCGTTTACCAAGGCCATTAGCTCGTCGTAATAGACGTAGTACATTAGATTCTCGTCAGGTATCCTCAGTTGTCGCTTCATTTCCTTGGCCAACATTCTCGACGCCTCGCGCTGAATATCGGCCTGTTCAATGAGAATATCCTTGGTGGCCTCGCGGGCCGCAACCATAAGCTGGCACCGGGGAACCAAATTCCTCAATATATTTAACCTGTCCTCTTTACTCAAATCCTTCAACTCCAATGAGTCTAAAATATTCTCGTTGCTCTGCTTGTTGCTCAATCCCGAGACATTACTCGAAGTTGGCGCGCCATCTACCGTCACTAGAATGCAGTTTCTTCTCAACATATCAACAATGGCCGTCTTATCATCGCGCCATGCCAATTCGGAAATTTCAAACTCGTTATAACACCTGTGGCCAAATCTATCGATGAAGTTATTGAACTCCTTGGTTAACTCAACATCACTTCCGCTCTCCAAGTACTCAATCATCTCCTCGTTGCTCATACCTAAAATTCTCTCCTTTTCCTCGTATTCTTTGGTTAAAATTATCTTAGCCATCGAGGCGATCCGCTCGGGAATCTCGGCACTAATTACACCTGAGCTGACGCCTAAAAATTTGGTCAAAGCGGTGAATAGCTTAGTTGGATCTTGAATATACTTAGCCAATGCCATTGACAGGTGAGCGTTCGCCTCGTTGGCCGCAGATATTATTATAATATGGTTCTCCCAACACTTGTAATTGTATCTGGGAATCTGGCGCAATTGTTCCAATAGACCGCGCATTGAGTTTGGCTCAAATTTACCTGTCATTTTTCGATTTCTAATCATCTGTCTCAAATTAACCATTGTTTTCTTTTCCCATAAAATCACTGGCATTGTAAAGGTGCGAATCGGCCAACTGATAACCTTGTACCGGTTGCCCTGAGAAAAGCTTGGCAACTGTGCAATATGCTTACACGCGGCTGAGAGTTCCGGTGGCACGTCGACCTCGTGGCCGAAGAAGGCAATCTCCATCATTCTTGCAACGAACGGCTTCTGGTCCTTTGGCATGGAGACCGGTAAAAGGGGGCTTGCCCTGAGGGGAAAAAAGGAGTGATATTGATCGTATATGACAACTGATGCCGTCTGTGGACTTGTAGGATCCCTTCTCGCAGTCCTATCATTCAACTTTGCTCCCGTTATGGTCCACATTAAAATAGTGCACGTTAGACTGAGTGGTGTTATGGCCCTGGGCATCACCTCGCCGATATTGGCTCGAGTGTAAAAGTCCACTTCGGCTCGGGCGGGCACATCGTGTTCGTGTAAAAGCTCCTGCTCGCTGAATGACTCCAGTCCAGTTACAGGTCTCGATTGGAATAAATACAACTTCCC